>JAEIFT010000038.1:0-240000 GCA_018904225.1 Lordiphosa mommai | reverse complement strand
ATATAAAATTTTTCAATCAGATGAACGACCGACAAGTTATACGCAAAATTGTCTTTTGACTATATTACCCTATACCCTAGTTTAACTGGCTAAGAGTTGCTTGGGCTAACACCAATTCATAATATGCTTCCAATTGCTACAAATTGTAACCAAGTACTTAACGGCAGGGAAGGGGAGCGGGACGACGCTGGCCTGGCAAATTAAGGAATTTCATTGAAAACAAAACCTGCAAAGTCACGCAACAATCATTTTGTCGCCTCCCCCCACCCCTCCCCACCTACCCTGCTGCTCTTCTCGTTCTGTCTGTCCATCAATGAAAATATGTGAGTTGACTCTCCCTCCCTATGCCGTACTTTATTATTTCTTATTGAATAATTATGGGTCATTTGTGTGCGGTGACGTGGTGGGCGTGGTCATGATACCATCAGCACACGCCAGTTTGTTTTTGTGGGGTGGGTCACCCGCGGCGCCTCACGTGCTTATCTCGTTTCCGTTGCTTCATTTAAAAGTTAATGACTGCTTTTAATGCACCCACTCCGCCGCGACAGCCGCGACCCCAAAAACTCCGCCCGGTCACTTCAGCTTCCGCTGCTGCCGTTGCTGCTGCTGCCGGCTGGTCATGTCACCAGACAGGCAAATTGATTAGGTTTTAAAAAAATCATTGCATACATTAGGGCGTATCAACTGTGGGCTATCGAGGCACGCGGCATTAAAAGCGAAAATGTTTTACAAATTGAAAGTCACGCAACAATTGACCAGCCCCAACCCCCAGAGGCGACGCGACAGTCCCTGGAAATGGAAAGTGGGTAGAGATGGCAGCGTGAATATATTTGCTGTTTACAGCCAGAGGCTTGAAGCCTTCTTTTCAAAGGCCACTGAGGAACGCTCGAACCGAACCTAAAGTGCAACTACTTTGAGTGCTTTTTTAACATCATTTCAAATCACTTTTTTAAATATTTTCATTAGCACAAAAATAAATATAAGATGATCGGTGTAACCATATCCATAATCCCCATTAATCACCTTAAGAAAGTGAAGAAAGATACGAAGATTTGATACGAAGGTTACTAAATTAGGCAAGCTGAGTTGGAAAATGAGAATGCAGTTTCTTGCAGTTTCTTTAATCTATATAAGCAAAGTTTTTCCTGAGTTTTTACTTTTTTGTTCTGAGTTGAAAATTTTGCGTTCCCTTAAGTTCAGCGAGTAGTGCATAATATCTAAGTGCGCTGTCTGGAAGACAATTGTATTCTACCCGATGTGGAATATGGATTACAAGCTTCCCTAAATTGCTTCATCAAACTAAACCTTAGTCAAAAAGAATCAGTTGGCATGCTGACGCTAGATGTAGAAGCCGCTTTCGACACTGTATAGCACAACGGCTTACTCCACTAGCTAATTTCATGCAATACCCCAAAGTACTTAACCTATTGGAAATAAACTTGAGTCTACGAAGAAGCTATTAGGCGCTGGCGTGCTTGGACCCAATCTCTATAATAATTATACCTATGACATCCCACTATTCGTTAGTTGCAACTCGCCGATCTTTGCTCTCTACTGTTCTGTTAGTTCTTGCATAGACATTCAACACGAACTATAGTGTTCATTAACCTCTTTATCAAGATACTTCGAACGATGGAAATTTAAACTAATGGCCACAAAAACAAAAGTTATATTTTCAACAAAGAGCGACACTCAGAATGTTAAACCAAACATACAAAACAGGAAAGCTCAGTCAGCTATCTTGGCATAAACCTTGAAAAAAAAACTCCTTTTTAGCGATCACATAAGTAATAAGGCCCGTTTTCTCTTCTTCATGGTTTTCGCATCTAAGTGCGTCTTAAGAAGATATGAGTTGCCTACTTTTGGGCCGCTTTTAAAATTGCTGTGCTTGTGTTTACAATAATCCGCGTATAATTTTGAAAGCGTCCGAAAAGTAGGCAACGTAAATTTTTGCCAAAAAGCATCTAGATTTGATGAGAAAACGGCCCTAAGACTGTCAACCAAGTTAACAAGATGAACAGAACCTTATATCCGTGCATAAACTGCAACTCAAAACTATTCATAAATAACAAACAAACAAACTGAATGCGCAAAGACTCATGTTCAAAAATTAACGGTACAAAATAAGATATTAAGGGCCATTATCTAATGTTCCCCTTTTTGTAAATCCAGGTGCTTATTGAGAAAATATATGTAGCCTATTTTTAGTGGGTCATCGTAGACACAAGCAAAGATAATTCAAAGCGTCCTCAAAGTAGGAAACCTTTGGATTTACAAAAAGGGAACATTAGAAAATGGTCCTAAAAATAATCCTGAACCTTTTTATTATTTTACAAAACGGTTACATTCTGTGGGTACTTCACCACTAATATTCATTAGTGTTAGCAAGAACTAGCCTAAGCTTAGCTCTAAGTCCAATTTTAAGTTTCTTGCCTAGGTTTTGCCTTTTCCTTGTTTAAATCTAAATTAAATGCTCGAAAAATGTGAATAGAAAAATTTGCATACTTTATCCGATGTAAAGATTAATATCTAATCCTTGACTACCACTGAACTGCTTGCTTTAAGCAAATGTTATAAATATTGTGAAGCAATAAAGCAGTTATTATTCAAGTGCACTGAAATTACGTATTCCTTGTTGTATAATCGTTTCAGTTAAAAGTTGAAAAAAAAACTTTTGTCTTTAAATTATTATTTTATGAACCGATCTGATAGAATCTTATTAGTTTAATTTATTTATTGAGGCAATATATTTAGTACTCAAGCCATGGACCAAGGCCTACCCTCTTTTTTATGAGCTTGATGAACGATTTTTACAAATTAAAAACTTACACTAGGCAACAGAAATCAACTTCTTTCAGTTTATTGAAGGGAGTGGTTGTGATTCTAAATGTTTTTCGTGTGCTAAACATAAATCTGTTTAACAAAATGCAAAAATTGTAGAAATTTGAGCCTTAAGTTAGCGAAAGTGCATATTTTGAACATTTTGAGGCTTGTCTTGTGGGCAACCAATATTCTGCTTGATATAAGAGTAAAACACTATTCCTTAGTTTTAAAAAAAAAGTATCCCAAATAATTTTGCAATTTTTTAAAACGAAGATATACCATTTTGAATACATGTGTTAGAATTTACATAATATCTGACTTCATTTTGCTGTCTTAAAATTTACAAAGGTAATAACAGTACATCGCCTCGTATTTTTATTTAAATTATAATGAAAGTTCTCAACGCCATCCACTGTATACTTGTGGGCAAAAATCATTCAGTTAGTTCGAACACTTGTTTTCCAAAAAGTATATCTTCCTTAAAAAAAATGACACAATTATTTGGTATAATTTATTTTAAAGCTAATGAATATTACCTTAGGTTAATATTAATCATGCCTTAGAATGCTTAAAAATGTTATTTTTTTATTAAATATTTTTCATTTCGACTTTTCAAGCTTATTAACTTTCCTTATTTTTGGATTCCTAATTTTTATTTTTGGATGTCTAATTTAAGATCTCTCATGGTTTTTTTTCTCAATTTTTGGATTCCTTATTTTGGAGCTCCCAGTTTTTGATGTCCGATTTTACATTTCTTTTTTTTTTGGATTCCTAAATAACAATTCGTAATTTTAGTTTCCTTTTTTTTAGATTTCTTACTAATATTTGTCTTAACTCGCATAGTGAACCCTGAATACAACGCATCATTCTATGAAATTATAAAGTTCTTATTCAGCTCATTGAAAATATAAAAGGGGCAATTGACATTGATCAAAGCAGCCACACTGACAAGAAGGGAGACTGAAGAGAGATGTGGTTATCTTGAAAGAGACTGTAACTCTAAACAAATGTCGTCTCGTTTTAAAGCAAGTTTCCGTGGGTGTGCATTTGCAATTTTAGAATTTAAGGCCCTCTTATGTATCATAAATTGTATTACAAACTTTACCATATATTTTCACACACTTGGGGGAGTAATTTCCCACTTTTAAACTACAGTCAAAAATTAAGCTGAGCTATAGAAAATCGGACAATCAACCAAGAAAACAATAGACAAATTTTTAAAAATTTCACTCTTTTATTTCGTTTTCTTAAAATTGCTAGAGACAGGATATTGATTGTCGGAACTCGAGCTATGTTCAAGGAACATTCCCAAACTTGAATACAAATCTTGTTAATCCAAAACTAGACTGCAAGTGTTTTGTCCTGCCAGTGGTAGCTCTTTTCGTTTCACCTGTCAGCGTTCTCTCTCTTACCAAATTTAAACTTTTTTAAGGCAGATCTCAGTTTGGCATACGATATTTCACGTGCCTGTCTTTAGAAATGAAAGGAAGGTCGTTTGACTCTTAGATGTCAACGATAGATTTGATGTCACGTTCTCACAACCAAAGGCCAACATTTGTGGTGACCCCCAGTCCAACTCACTCTTGCTCTCTCCCTCCTTCTCGCCTGCTTTCGGGTATTAAAGGCAAATGTTATTGAATCATTAACACCTCACGCCCTCTCACCTTTAGGCACATTCAAAAAATGATGCCATAAAGTTTATTAGAAGTCACTTAATGGCAACGGATGTGCAAGTTTATTACAATTTGTAACGAGAGCGCTCAAAACTGTTGACTTACACACACACACACACAGCAGACGCTGGGATACCGACAGACTGCAGGAGCTTGCTGTCCGGGAACACTTGTGTATAAATTATGCACCATTCGCGTGTCTGTTTTCAATAAATAAGTAAACAATAGCCGTAAGAAGGTAACGGGGAAACCCTGTAGAGCCTGGGTCAAGCTGAGCACCCTGCTGCGCTTGTAATTCCCAAACAGTTTAAGCGCCTGGCATATCAACAGCTCTGATGATTTAGGGCAGGGGTTCAAGTGTGGGGGGGGAAACTGTCTCTGCTGCTGCTGCTTTAATTCGCAAAATGCCACCAAACGTTGGCCGCAAAATGTGAGTTATTAAAATTGTGCACAATTTGTTTTCATTTTGCAATTCCGTTTGCCAGTTGCTGCACAATTTTTTCTTGCAGCTTCTGTTGCGATATTTCCTCTTTTATTATTGTTATTTGCATTTTGCGTTGTGTGTGTGTGTGTGTGTGTGTTTGTTCTGTTCTTTTTGTAGTCCGTGCAGTGAATCCTTTACAAAAAGTTGCCCCAGTTTTTGGTTTTGCTTTTGACACGCGGTGAGCCTAAATATGTTTTGTGGTTTTTTTGAACACACAAAAACTTGATGTGTGATCATGGGAAATGTCCTGATTTCCCATGAAGTCAATCAATCAACTATTTATGTATTTGGAAAATAGTGTAGAAAAATCGTGTTGGAAAATAGTAGTAGAAAACAGTGTTGGGAAACAATGTGTGTGAAAGACAGTGTTGAAAAGAATGTTGAAAACAGTGTTGGAAAACATTGTTGAAAAGCAGTGTTGGAAAGAATGTTGCAAAACAGTGTTGGAAACCAATGTTGGAAAACTATGTTAAAAAGCAGTGTTGGAAAACAGTGTTGGAAAACATAGTTAGAATAGAATAGAATATGTATTTGGAAAATAGTGTAGAAAAATCGAGTTGGTAAACAGTTTTGAACAAGTGTTGGGAAAAAATGTGTGTGAAAGACAGTGCTGGAAAGAATGTTGAAAACTGTGCTGGAAAACATTGTTGGAAAGCAATGTTGGAAAGAATGTTGAAAACAGTGTTGGAAAATAATGTTGATAAACAATGTTGAAAAGCAGTGTCTGAAAATAGTGCTAGAAACAATGTTGGAAAACAGTGTTTGATAAATAATAATGGAAAATAGTGTTGAAAAACATTATTGGATACCAACTCAAATGTTGAAAACATTGTTGGAAATCAAGGCTGATAACAGTGTTGAAAAACAATCTTGAAAACAGTGTTGGAAAATAGTAGTGGAAAACAATCTTGAAAACAGTATTGGAAAATAGTAGTGGAAAACAGTGTTGGGAAATAATGTGTGTAAAAGACAGTGTTGGAAAGAATGTTGAAAACAGTGTTGGAAATCAATGTTGAAAACAGTGTTCGAAAGAATGTTGAAAACTGTGTTGGAAATCATGTTGAAAACAGTGTTGGAAATTAATGCTGAAAACAGTGTTGGAAATCAATGCTGAAAACAGTGTTAGAAGGAATGTTGAAAACAGTGTTGGAAAGAATGTTAAAAACAGTGTTGGAAAAGAATGTTGATAAAAAATGTTGAAAAGCAGTGTTGGTAATTTTTTTAATACAGTGTTGGAAATCAATGTTGAAAACTGTGTTGGAAATAATGTTGAAAACTGTGTTGGAAATAATGTTGAAAACAGTGTTGGAAATCTATGCTGAAAACAGTTTTGGAAATCAATGCTGAAAACAGTGTTGGAAATCAATGCTGAAAACAGTGTTAAAAGAAATGTTGAAAACAGTGTTGGAAAAGAATGTTAAAAACAGTGTTGGAAAGAATGTTGAAAACAGTGTTGCAAAAGAATGTTGATAAAAAATGTTGAAAAGCAATGTTGCAAAACAGTGTTAGAAAGAATGTTAAAAGCAGTGTTCGAAAATAGTGTTGGAAAACAGCGTTAGAAACAATTTTGCAAAACAGTGTTGATAAATAGTAATGGAAAATAGTGTTGGAAAACAGTATTGGAAACCACCTGAAAGGTCAAGTGTTCTAGAACATACTACTCCTAAGTTTAATCAAAATGCCACGGTTGGTCAGGAGTGTATGCTGTGTCTGTGTGAGCGTTATGCGTCACGCGTTACATTGGCCATTTTTTTGAGATACTTAAAAAAATTTTGAATGTCACTTATATGAGTTAATAAATTCAGTTTGAAATTGAAAGGAAATATAGAAGAAGCATCACCCTTTCCCGCGCTTGCAACAACAACAACAATTGGGAATGCAACAATTTTTTTATTTGCTCTCGCTATTTCATGTCATTCAAAACGTTTTGGTTGACGTGCCGTTGACGAAGACGACGACATTGTTGCTGTTTGGTCGTTTTTGGTGTTTGGGGTTTTGGCCTCTGGGTGCTTTCTAATGGCAACTCATACACACACACACACACACACTCACTCACTCACATGGGGCATTCATTATTGCTTCTTCTGTTGCTGTTTGCTTCATCTTCTACTGCTTCCTCTTGCTTTCCTTCTGCTGCATTGTGGCACTTATTAAAAATTTTCTGGTAGTTTTTCCCCTTAGCCCAGAGTGTGGAGTGCAGCGAGCAGAGCAGAGGAACTGCTCTCTGCCTTTGTCTGTCTGTCTGTCTGTGTGGAAAGATGGAGAGAGAGAGAGGATGCACAGCGGGAAGCTGCTTTTGTTTATTTATCTTTTCGCTCGGTTTCGAATAACAAATCCTTTTTGGCTTTACACATATTATGCGGTATGCAACGTCCTCGGTTGCAGTTGACTCCAGTTTTGTCAAACGTATTGTTTTAGCCCTGGCCAAAGCATTGCTCAACCATTTCCAGCGGTTTTCCTATCTCCATTTTCCTTTGTGTCCACAGATTGTCACAGATACAGATGCAGATACAAACGTGTGCGGTTGTTGTTGTTGTTTTTTTCCTAGATACATTTTATTGTTGTTTTTTGTGTTTTTTTTTTTTTTCTTTTGCTCTGAAGCTTTTTCATCAATCTTGGTTTGCCAACATTTTATGGCCTAAGCTCTGTCTGTGGGTGGGGGGGCAGGGCAAAAGGACGTAGGCGTAGGCGGAGATTTTTGCTATTGTCATTGTCGCATTTTTTTTTTTTTTTTTGCAACAATTCTGCAGTCATTGTTATTGTTGTCGTGTCTAACTGCATAAATGTCAGCATCAGGCCCATTGTCTTAGCCTGAAATCTTTTGTCCCAGCAAACGATCCATTTCGTACCCCAAAACTCATTACAACAGATGAAAACGGTTTCCATTTGGCGACACCAATATTTTTTTTTCTTCTTCTGATTTTCTTGTAATATTCTTGGTACCTGCCAAAGATTGTATATAACTAATCAATTTTCATTAAACTATAAAAGTGCTGCCCATCACAGGTTGTACGCGTATAAGGGAAATATTTTTCAGTCTCGTTAATAGAAGAAGTCCTGCCCCCAGAGAATAAAATTGTTCAACGCATCTCAGCCTTATTGCCTCGGAAGTTTGATTAGTAAATAAGTTGTTTATAAGTTGGAGTACTCCAGGTAGGTGGAACACACGGTACGAGATGGAAGTGGGACCTGGTTTATGGTGAATTAATAAATTGTGATGAGTTCTATAAATCTCTAGAAGTTCCGAACAACCAAATTTCGAAATTAAGGAACATATGAGCTTTCTTGCATATTGCGAAGGAGAGCCCCGATTACAAAAAAATTTGAACCCTTTTTTTTTGTGTGTTTTTATACGCATATTTATACATTTACGAAATCGCACACACGCTACCAACACTTACGACTCCGCAGTCGCAACGCTGGCCCCCTGTTGCCTGTTGGATAAGCGTTTAACTTACAAAACTTCTGTGTATTTAAACCGATTTTATTGGGCGTTTCAGATTAAATAGATATTAGGAGATGGCTATATTGGCGCTGCTATTGATGCTGATCAAGAATATAAATACTTTCTTCAGTCTGTTACACACATTTGCACAACTTTTATGATACCAATTTTTACCATTTAAAATTTTTTTAAACTAAAAATATTCCATAAATATTCGTTATGGAATGAGCTTAAAGGGGTCTTCTACCTTTGAACAGTGTTTTATGAGTGTTTTTTAAAAAAATTCTGGATAGAAAGTCATAAGAGCTTTTTCAGTTTAGTTTTTGGATTTGAGTTATTAATTAACTATATAATAAAATATAAAAAGATGTTTGGATTTCGAGGGCTGCTCAAAAAAGTTATCGGCCTGCCAATTAAGGTCCCAAAAAAAAGTGTAGATATGGTGGCCATGATTCCGGGACTCAAAGTTATCGGAATTGAAAACGGTAAATGAGGTTATGATCAGAATTGATGTAATTCTCGCCCGTACCTCAATCATAATTTGCAATATTTTTTTGAAAAATTGGGGGTCGTTAAAAATTTTTTTTGTGTAGTTTAGTGTAAAAAAAATAGTAAAAAACTGTTTTTCCTCTTAATTGAGGTACGGGCCAGAATACACAATTATGCGTCGATTGAACTTGGCTGATCAAAATCGGTTTAGTAGAACTGTCCCAACGGCCCAGGGGAAAAAAACCGGTTAAAGTTTTGAGCAACGTTGAAAATACTCGTTGGCAGAACAGTAAAAGGATATATCTGCTAAATATTTCGAATATTTAAAAACGATATTTAAGGGGATGAAAGGGGATGTCCAATAAAAAAAAAAATTTAAAAATTTTTAAAATAAATATCGTGAGAGCAAAGGTTCAGTTTTTGAAAGTTTTCACCTTTTATTTTCTTTAAATCCCACAGAGAGAAACGAGAAAAAAATTTCGTATGAGAATTCAAAATTTTTATGTCAAATGATAAATAATCCTAAAAAATTATTGACTGAAGTGCCGAAATTTTTAATTCAATACGAGCTTGCATCCCCGAAAGTGTCCCTCCACAAGATAAAATTGGAAAACCTAACTCTCATCATCTAAAATAAAAGATTTTGGTTTTCAAAAAATTTATATAAAAACCAAAAAATTGTATTTTAAGTTTTAGATGTTGCGAGATGAACTCAAAGATTTTCTCAAGTCGGGCCTAACTTTTGTCTTGGATAATTTTTACTTCATTTCAAGCGTTGTCAACATTTGAATTTTTAAAAGTACTTCCCAGCCAACCATATTCGGAGCGCTCCTGAACTGGATTCAAAAGGTACTCCCACAGCTACACCTTTAAGGAGTATTTATGGTGCGCTTCTAATAGGATTGATACGGGAGTCCCTAGCAAGCACCTCTTAAGAGTGTTTATGGAGCGCTACTGGTAGGATTGATACGGGAGTCCCTAGCAAACACATTTTAGGAGGTTTGGGAGCGTTTATGGAGTTTTAAAATACGTAGGTAGGCCGCGCATTTGTTTTTATAAGAATTTTCTCAAGTTTCCAAGTTGATTCGATTAATATTAATAGAAAATAAAATAGGGATTGGTGCAAGGGATAGTGTGTGAGCCTACTGTGCGGGAGATCCTGTGTTCGACCCCTCCTTAGAATATTTAATAATTTTTTTTTTCGGATTATTATTTGAGTTCAAAAGCAGACCACAAACACTCCTTCTGAATTATTTAAGGAGGATTGACGGAGTCCTTTTCAAGAAATCTTAGACGAATAAAGGAGTCCTTGTGGATTATCCGAGTGAGCATTCTGGGACTCCAAAATCACCCTGACGAACACTTTTTTCATATATGTCAAAAAGGCCTTTTTCTCCGGCGGATAAGCACCTTTGGCACTATTTAAGGAGGATTTCTATTTTGGATGAAATATTTTTTATTCATTTCACTTCTCATTTACATTATTTCGCTATTCCGTGTGTAAGGGACTGTACGTTAAAGAAAGCGGATGCATTTATAGATATGCACCAGAGCTAAGCATACAAAAGAGTTTGTGTTAGAAACATGGATAACTTTTTTTGAAGGGTCATGTCTTGAAACTTAATCTACGTCAACTTCTAATAAATAAAGTAATGGAGCAAGGTGTAGGTTATACCTTTGATTCCATTTGCGCAATCCCTAATACTAATTTTTTTATACTTTTTTCTTTTCGTATGCCATTTATACATAAAAATCATGATCATACATTTTTCATGCGATTGGGGGACACTCTAGTTTGCCTATATCGAGCAGGTTTCGGGTTTATTTTTTAAAGCTTTTAAAGCTTAATATATTCCTGTTTTAGGCTTAATAAAGTCTGATATGTGCTTGGCTTAAGAACTTCTAATTCTACTATAAAGAACTTTGATAATTAAGTAAAATGGATTCTTATATTTAATACTTAATTTAGGTCTATAAAATTCTAAATCAATTCTCTTTAATTTGTTCCTAAAACAATCAAATCTTTTGCTTCTAGATCAGCCCTGTTTGTACACAGAAATAAGAAATCCAAGATATTTTGATGAAAGACTATCCTAAACAATGTCAGAAGTAGGTCTATCCTAAATTATCCAAATTAACTTGAGTACACGAATTTATCAATCTGCAAACTCTTATACTTGATTTTCAAGTAGGATCCGAACTTGGAATGAGCTTTTTTGGTTTGATACAAAAATTCTGGGATTCTACCAAGTCTTTCGTATTTGAAACTTCAATCTGAAAAATTTTTTTTAAACACGAAAATAGGTCAATATTTTTTTTTTCAGTTTTCTCAAGTTAAGGATTTTTTTTTTGGTATTTTGAAGGGTTTTTTATTGGAGTTTATTTTTAAAAGCTAAAACCGATTAGTACCTAGCCAATTTTCAGTTTAAGAAAGAAATAATCTAAATTTAATAAAAAAAATTATTTGGAATTTTTTAAGATCATTTTTGAGTTTCTATTCTCTATTCGTTCTAAAAATTAGAACTCCCAAAACAAAATTCTATTATAAAAAGGAAATGAATCGTTATGGTTTTTTCTGTGTGCGAAAAGAAAGTATTTTTGAAAAAATTTCTATGGTCACACTGCCAGCCAAAGTGATTTTAATGCAAGTCTGGTCGCACTGCTCACAAGTGTGACCCCAAGCTACTTACTTACTTACGCATTTAGCTTGGTTCTGGGCCCCAACTCTTCGGCCCGTCAAACGGGCGGGCACCTTTAAACTGTGCCAGTGCCGGTGCCGGTGCCAGTGCCTGGCTCTTATCGCGTCGCCAGGCTGCGCTTCACGCTCGAGAAGCGAAACCGGATGTGACATCCTTTTAAAGTCGGAAGTACTTATGCTTAAGCGTGCGTCGACGATGGCGATGGAGTCGAGTAGGAAACAGAGACGAAGACCTGGTCGCCACTTGCTCGCTGTCAGGCTGAAGTACCGGAGTACCTTTCACCTTCCTGCCGTCTTGCGTCATTTTTGCGCTACTTAAAAATTGTTGGCAACATGGAAAAAAAAGGGAGGAAAAAGCCATTGGACTTGGACGAGGGCCAGCGACAATATGACGGCTCGTCTGAATACATAATGGCGGCTAAGATGGTGGAGCGGTACGGATTATGCAGATAACCGTAATAACATTAATTATAATGCAACCCGATCGCCATATTTGTCATGTGCATTAATTTTGCATAAATGTTGTTGAGTTTGCTTTATTTTTATTTCTTTTTTTTTTCATAAATAATTATGGTGAAATTTTTTGAAAAATTAATAACCAGAGAAATGCACTGAAATAATATTGTGATTAATGCATGGAGCCGCTTGTACGTTGCCCGCTCCCCCGGCTGCGCCACAAACATGTGTTAACTGTTTGTAGGCAGATTTTTCAATTTATGCCTCGTTTGTTTGTTTGTTAATTTTGTAAATTTATACAATTTAATTGCACACGAGAGCCACAAACAGCAGCGGCGGCGGCGGCGACGCCAGCAGCGAACGAGTTGTTATTGACCAACAAGTTTACCTTTTGCGGTCCAGGCAACCGACCCCACCCACCCACCGGGGCCCCACAATATTCGCACATTAATTGTGCGGCTCTAATGATGCGAGCTCTTCCATTCGCTTTAAATTTAATTAATGCGCAATTTTCGCTTTTAGCCCAGTTGGCATTTTGTTGTTTGGTCCCGAACTGGACGCCCTCACGCCCCACGCCCCTCGTGTATTTGTTGTATACCAAATTGATGAATTACGTTTAATTAGCTGCGCGTAATTGCATCACACAATGACGCAATCGCTCTTCGCCAAGGGTAATTGGCGGGGTTTTTGCTGAATTTGATCTAGAAACTAAGTAAAGATGGAAGTTGGTACTATCCAAACATAGGTAAAAGTTTTACACATAAGTATCGATTATGGTCAACATTTTATAAGTAATGTAACAAAACCTATAAGAGTAGGTACGCTCTCTCTTTTTGTAAACGTAAACTAGACAAAAGTTACCTAAAAACCTCCCAAATTTTGGAAGAGATTCGGTTTGGAGGTGTGCAGCAGTGATGAATCTTTGGGTTCGGTTCACGGACCGTTTCTGGATCCTCTAAACCCCAGGTTTGGGTTCGAGCCTCGGTTTACTTAAACAAAAAAATAATATGAAGCTTATTTTTACGATTCAATTAGTTTGAATATATATCTAAACTTATCATATAATTTAGGCGACCTAAGTTATTTTTAAGAAGTCACGACCTTTGAATTACAATTTTATTTTGGTTACATAAAATCTGGAATCCGTCTTCACCTAACAATTACGTAGATTGCTATATATATTTATGTTCGAATAATGAAAACGCGAAAATTTATGATCAAAAATGGTTTTATGGTTTTTCAAAGTATTCTCCAGCAAGATTTATACACTTTTGCATGCGCTCAAACCAATTGTCGAAGCACTTTTTCCACTCCGATTGAGACACCTACAAAATATGGTTTTGTGAACTCTTCAACAGCAACTTCTGGCGACGAAAATCGTTGATCACGCATTTTTCCCTCGAAAAAGAAGTCATTGGGTGCCAAGTCAGGGCTGTACGGCGGATGATCCATCAATTCGACGTTTTGGGGCGGTCAAAAAGGCGCGTGAGAGCTCGCATTGTCATGGTGCACCATGATCTGTCTTCTCTTGTTCGTTTTTCAAATTTCTTCGAAGACTTCAGGCAAACAAAATGTGGTGTATCACTCAGAATTGACCGTCCTACGTTGCTTAAGCGGAACAGTCGCCACTTGACCCAGTTTTACCAAAGAAACAGGCGACCATTTGCTTTGAAGTGCTTCTTTCACGAACGACTTTCGTTGGATTTGGCTCGTCTTCGAAGACCCAATCACGGTCGATTGCTGTATAGATCCACGATTCGTCACCTGTGACGATCTTATAAACGTCTTTTGAAACACCGCGATTAAATATTTTTTCAAAATTTCTTTGCACCAATCCACACGAGCCTTTTTTTGAGCGATTGTCAACGAGAACAAACCTTTTTTACGCCCAGGTGTTCATGCAATATCGAATGTATGCTGGTGGAAGAAATGCCCAAGGATGCCTCTAGCTCACGGTATGTCACATGACGATCCTGCATTATCAGTTTACGAACGGCATTCAATGTTTTCTGGCACAACGACTGTTTTTGGACGACCTTTACGAACGACCTTCCGCAATTTTTCAGAGTGCAATAGGATGGTGCTTCATTGCCATACAAAGATTTAAGTTCATCTCTTGCACTCTTGTCGTGATAATCCACGTCGAAAGTTATAAAAAATAATTGCACGAAAATGTTCACGAGTTAATTCCATTTTTCTGTCGAGGTATTTTTGATTAATCGTTAATCGATATCAATCGTGGTCACACATGAAAGAGTTGTATGGAGCTTTTATCGATAAAAGTCGGCCAATTGGTTTGATTTATTTGTGAAATATAATTTAGTCCGGATTTACACCATGAAGCAAACTTCATGAAGTTTTCTTAGTAGGCGTGGAATTTAGAGGAAATCTTTCAGACCTTTTAAACAAATAGTAAAAAATACATTTAAATCTCTCGCCTACTAGGAAAACTTCATGAAGTTTGCTTCCTCATGTAAATCCCGTCTAAGACTCGCGGGGAATACCGAGTTTTTCAGAAAATCCCGAGTCCCTAAACTTAGATTTATATTCAGTAGAAAATCACTTGGAAATTTTAAAATTTAATATTTTAAAAGTCATCTTAAGATGTACAAAGATTTTAAAATATTTCTAAACTGCCTAAGGAAGCATTTAATTTCGGGATTTGCGGGACCCGTGAAATTCCTGCGAACATCTCTAGCTAAGACCCTCTTTAAAGGAATATGTTATATTGATATTGAATATGAAGGCTTAGTACCCACGTAATTGTACAGAAAGAATTGCCCAGAATTGTTCAAAAATTCTTAAGCTTTAACGCTTGACTTTTGATTTATCTTAAGCCAATGGCATTTCATTATCTTATGTTAAGCTTAATCACATTTCCAACCTTTTCTTGGAGTATCTTAAAATATTCATGGACGATTGCGAGCCAACAACAACTAGTTGAATGCGAGTGTAGGGCCACGCCCCCATTTGCATTTTTCGGAACGAAGATAAAGTCAAATTAGCTGTGTTTGTTTTTCTTTCAAACGCTGCGAAAAGCGATTAAGTGAAAACTTTTTGGCACACTTGTGAGGGAGGAGGAGGAGGAAGGTTTTCTAGTCGATTTGCTGGCAGCGGCCGCAGCATTCGAATTGTATTTGCATTCGGGCGTGCGAAAAAGAAAAGAAAATAAAAAAGAAAAGCGCCAAAGTTTTCACTTGTGTTTGCGTTTCTTTTTTCGTTCATTTGGCAAGGTCGAAGATCTATGCCAGCACTTAAAGTTGATGCCTTAAAGCTGGCATTTTGGGTGGAGTTATGTGGCAGCTCACACACACACACAGAGAGCCGCGATATTCAATGTCGTCCCCAACATTTGCCGGAAGTGGCGATGATAACACGCCAAAAAGGAAATGAACACTTTTTGGCCAATGGGGCGAGACGGAGTTACTATAAATACAACAAGCAGCAGCGCCAGCAGCGAAAACTATATTTTCAAATGAAAAATAAAACGACTTGTGGGTACACTAAACACAGCTTAGCTACACAAGCCGAAGGCTTGACAAGAGAGCAAACAGTTTTGAGTTAATGGCCTGCGTTCAATGAAGTAGGTCAGAGACAAACACTGATATAGAATGATATTCTGATCAAATTTTTCCTTACACATAAAGTGAACATTTCCTTTTTTTCAGCTGATTACTGATCACTAGATATGTAACCATTCCATTCTAAGTAAGGGTATGCCCACCTTCCCATCCTACCTCCTGGACCTTCCCTCTCACTTGGTTATCACTGGGGGCCCTCTTCCTCTCACTCTCTGTGCCGCTGCCTTTGGGCGTTCTGTGTAAATTTTATTGAGGTCGAATTGAAAATGTGGCCAAGTGAGTGTGAAGGGCTGATGGTGTGGAGCTGTCTCGCGGGGGGGAGGGAAGGAGCTACAACAACAACAACAACAACAACGAGCGACAAATGTAACGAAAAATTAAAAGCATTTTATGCGCAAATGGCGCGCGGCATTTAAAACGAAATACGAAATATGGTAACACGCGATTTGGTGAACTCGAATCCCCCCTTCCCCCACCCTCACCCTCTGCCAACGCGCACCCTCACCACAGTGCGTATAATTTATGTGGCATTTAATGAAAACGGAATTGAAATTTAGTGCGAATTTATTAAATGATTTTAAATTGATGTCAGATGCCAGCGGCTGGGCGCACGCCTAACGCCTAATTCAAGTGGATGAGTTTTTGTTAGAGAACAACAAAAATACAAATAAAATCATAAGTAAGAAACAAAGTTATAAGGAATAAACATAATTAACTGTGAAATGTAAAAATTAGACACTAGACTCATATTGAAGAATTGCCCAAAGAAGTTGCCTTCTTTAGTATAATTTTAAATTAAAGCAAACAAAATTGTTCTTAATTTCGAATCGAAAAGCGATGCTGGATATTTTGGATACATTATGGACTATTTAGGAATATTTTTGTACCTTACTGAATCAAATAATTGAGCACTTAAATCTAAAAAAAAAACAAATAGCTTAAGCCCGACTGTAATATACTACGTGGGTTGCTATTTAAGTTTCTGGCCTAGGTCACTTCTAGCCATTTTAGGACCAATTGGCCTTTTTCCAAAAAAAGTTTGGACTTTTATCGATAAAAGCTCCATACAACTCTTTCAGGTGTGACCACGTTTGATATCGATTAACGATTAATCAAAAACTTACCTCGGCAGAAAAATGGAATTAACTCGTGAACATTTTCGTGCAATCATTTTTCACAACTTTCGACGTGGATTAATCACGACAAGAGTGCAACGATGAACTTAAATCTTTGTATGGCGATGAAGCACCATCCTATAGCATATCCTATAGCGACGCTCGCTCAAAGACGAATGTCGTGAAGGTCGTCCCAAAACAGTCGTTGTGCCAGAAAACATTGATGCTGTGCGTGAACTGATAATACAAGATCGTTATGTGAAATACCGTGAGATAGAGGCATCCTTGGGCATTTCTTCCACCAGCATACATTCGATATTGCATAAACACCTGGGCGTAAAAAAGGTTTGTTCTCGTTGAATCCGCTTAAAAAAAAGGCTCGTGTGGATTGGTGCAAAGAAATTTGGAAAAAATATAAACGCGGTGTTTCAAAAGACGTTTATAAGATCGTCACAGGTGACGAATCATGGATCTATGCTTATGAGCCCGAAACAAAACAGCAATCGACCGTGTATCGTCGAAAGTCGTTCGTGGAAGAAGCACTTCGAAGCAAATGGTCGCCTGTTTCTTCGGTAAAACTGGGTCATGTGGCGACTGTTCCGCTTGAGCAACGTAGGACGGTCAATTCTGAGTGGTACACCACAATTTGTTTGCCTCAAGTCTTTGGAGAAATTCGAAAAACGAACAAGAGAAGACAGATCATTGTGCACCATGACAATGCGAGCTCTCACGCGCCTTTTTGACCGCCCAAAACGTCGAATTGATGGGTCATCTGCCGTACAGCCCTGACTTGGCAACCAATGACTTCTTTTTCGAGGGAAAAATGCATGGTCAACGATTTTCGTCGCCAGAAGATGCTGTTGAAGAGTTTTAAAAACCATGTTTTGGAGGTGTCTCAATCGGAGTGAAAAAAGGCGCTTCGACAATTGGTTTGAGCGCATGCAAAAGTGTATAAATCTTGCTGGAGAATACTTTGAAAAACATTAAAACCCATTTTTGATCATAAATATTCGCGTTTTCATTATTAGGCCAGAAATATATATAGCAACCTACGTATTACTGGCTAACAGGTAGAACACCGTGGATTCGAGAAAAACGCGCATAAAGTTTTGAGCAACTTAAGCATGAACATTGCTCCACTAAAATGGCAATATTTAATAAACTAGTTTGAATTTTGGAAAATGTTTTGAAGGGTATGAAAGGGGAATGTTTAAGCTTTAATAATAATGCAAAACAAAAAAATCGAAAAAAAAATTTTCAAAAGAATTAGAAATAAATTTATTGTTAGAAATTTATTTCGTTGCTGAGAAGTGTTTCTTAGCGCAGTTATGCCGTACTAAGAATCCACAATAAGACGGCATTTACACCATGTATGTTTTACCAGTAGGCGAGAGATTTTAATGTATTCCTTTACTATTCGTTTAAAATGTCTGTAGGATTTCCTCTAAATCCCACGCCTACTAAGAAAATTTCATGTAGTTTGCTTCATGGTGTAAATCCCGACTAATATATGATTGCATTGGATTGAATCAATAAAATTGCTTTTGAAATGCACAAATAACCCAGCCCACGTCTTTAAGTACCGTGAATGAATTTTTGAAGCCTTTTACATTTTTTTTTTTACCCCTTAACAACTGGATAGTGTTTTGGGGTTCACTCTTTTTCCAGTTATGCCGCCCATCACTTGTCACACCTTTACTGGACCAACCATTTTACCCCCCCCTTCAACCAACCAACCAAATGTTTTGGAAAATGCCTTTGCGCATTTTGTAGCCGCGTTTTTCAAATACACTTGCGCCGTTTGACAGCTCGAATGTCAGTGCACTGTGTGCGTGTGTGTGTGTGTGTGTGTGTTGAATGTTGATTTTTTGGCGAGTTGTTCCATGTGCCATTGCCATTCATTCACGTGGCATTGTCAGCTCCTTGCTCGACCCTGAGTGTTGGCTGCAGTTGTAAATAAATTTGCATTTTTGTCAATTTTGATGACGACCAAACACACAGACAGAAACAGACGCATTTATGTATGTGTGTGTGTGTGTGGGTTAGTATTGCATGAATGCATGCAAAGTATGTAAAGTTTATTCATGTGCGGACATTGGTGGACATTAACCAGGGCTGGCCAAGCTTCAAGCTTTTGTTTAGCCATTTAAATTGTTTAGTTACAATAGATTGAAATAATTTTTGGATATATGCACATAAATTGGGGTACGTTCGGTGCTCAAAAAGTGAAGAAAGAAGTAAAGTAAACGAATCTGAATTTATACAGTCGCCTCGTGTTCATCCCTTTAAACCAGTGTAGGGCGCGTCCGTATAGCCTGTGCAAAGCAAAGGCCGCGGTAGCAGCGACGTCTTACACCGACACTTTAAGCACGTTGCGCTGCTGTCAATTTCGTATCCGTATTCGTATCGTAAGCCGATTTCAGCATAAGCATCGAATTTCAAGGAATAAGAAGATAACTTTCATTCACAAATCGTGAGGAATACTGTGTATAAGCGTAGATATCATAGACGATAACCAAAATATATTTTTTTCTTAATTAAAAATACAACCAAAATGCAACAAAATTCTATTTTTATTCTCTAAAAGTTCAAGGAAAAATTAAGACAAAAATTTTGTTATTCTTACTAAGCCTCTGATCAACAGGAAATCCCCTAACCCTGATGATAATAAATAGTACCCGGTGAGATCCCTGGACGCACGCCTCTGCTCTGATTGAATGCAGCAAATATGGCGTACAAGCACAGCTTTTTGGCCTGGGTTTTGGGACGACAGCAACAAAAATTTTGTTGTTGAAATAGTCACAAAGTTGCTGACTGCGTTTTTTGGTCATCATTTTGTCGTCATTCTTGTGGTTGGGCTCATTGTTGTTGTTGTTGTTGTTGTTTGCCTAAACACTATTATCGCAGCTTTGCGCTGCTGCTGCTGTGTGTGTGTGTGTGTGTGTGTGTGTAGGTGTCTGTTGGTGTTACCAAAAATTAATTTGCATAATGGCACACACACACACACATGAGGGAGGCAGGGCCAAAGAATAACATTGCTGGCATTTTTGTGCGGACAGCCGACAATAACAACAACAACAACAACAACAACAACAACAATGAAAGAAATGTCGAAAATTTAAATAAAATAAAATGCACAAGCAAAAAATGACACAAAAATCCATTGGACGAATGTTGTTCTTTTGTTGTTCTTTTGCGTTATTTATTAACTGACAATGTCCAAAAAATGCATTTTGCATTTTTGATTGCAATTTCCCCCGCCACACAAATACACAGCCCCCCTCTCCAGCTTATTGCATTTGTTAAGCAATTAATTAAAGCAATGTTTGCAAAATATTTGTAAATTTGTTCAATTTTATGCTAAATTAAATTATCCTATTTAAGATTAAAAGTCAAATCTCTAAAATCCATGACGAGGGTGGGCTTTAAACATTTGAAGTAGTTAGTTCATGCAAGAACCTTGCTCCACTGAAATGACAATATCTTCCAAACTTTTTCGAATTTTTTAAAATGTTTTGAAGTGGATGAAAATGGAATGTCCAAGCTATAATAATAATGCAAAACAAAAAAATCGAAAAAAAAATATTTTTCAAGTGTAAAAGACCTTCTTAAAAGTATATTCAGTGCTTCCTCAAGTAAGAACCTTGCTCCACTCAAATGGCAATATCTCCTAAACTATTGCGAATTTTTCAAAATGGTTTAAAGGGGATGAAAGTGGAATGTCCAAGCTATAATAATAATGCAAAACAAAAAAATCGAAAAAAATATTTTTCAAGTGTAAAAGACCTATTCAGTGCTTCCTCAAGCAAGAACCTTGCTCCACTAAAATGGCAATATCTCCTAAACTATTTCGAATTTTTGAAAATGGTTTGAAGTGGATGAAAATGGAATGTCCAAGCTATAATAATAATGCAAAACAAAAAAACTGAAAAAAAAATATTTTTAAGTGTAAAAGACCCTATCAGTGCTTCCTCAAGCAAGAACCTTGCTCCACTAAAATGGCAATATCTCCTAAACTATTTCGAATTTTTAAAGGTTTGAAGTGGATGAAAATTAATTTAAGGTAAAATATGTGAAGGAGCATAAGTAAAGAAAAAAGATAAAGGGAGTAAGCAAAAAAAGCAAAACAAAATAAAAAAATTTTCAAGGAAAAGCTCTAGGGGATTTGAAAATGGTTTGAGTGGAGAAAGTGGAATGTCCAAGCTATAATAATAATGCAAAACAAAAATGAAAAAAAAAAAATTTTCAAGTAAAAGACCTTTTTCATGCTTCCCCAAGCAAGAGCCTTGCTCCACTAAAATGACAATATCTCCTAAACTGTTTCGATTTTTTTAAAATGGTTTGAAGTGGATGAAAGTGGAATGTCCAAGCTATAATAATAATGCAAAACAAAAATAATCGAAAAAAAATTTTCAAGTGTAAAAGACCTCCTATGTGCTTCCTCAAGCAAGAACCTTGCTCCACTAAAATGGCAAATCTCCTAAACTATTTCGAATTTTTTAAAATAGTTTGAAGTGGATGAAAATGGAATGTCCACAAATAATAATGCAAAACAAAAAAAATCGAAAAAAAGTAAAAATTTTCTCAAGGTATATTCAGTGCTTCCTCAAGCACGAACCTTGCTCCACTAAAATGGCAATATCTCCTAAACTATTTCGAATTTTTGAAAATGGTTTGAAGTGGATGAAAAAGGAATGTCCTAGCAATAATAATAATGCAACAGAAAAAAATTAAAAAAAAATTTTTTTTGTTGATTTTTCAAAGACCTTTTTAAAGTATATTCAGTGCTTCCCCAAGCAAGAGCCTTGCTCCACTAAAATGACAATATCTCCTAAACTGTTTCGATTTTTTTAAAATGGTTTGAAGTGGATGAAAGTGGAATGTCCAAGCTATAATAATAATGCAAAAGAAAAAAATCTAAAAAAAAATCTTTCTTCTCATCATTTTGCCCCACTGTACTTAGTTAAAATGCCATTCCCTCTGTTCATGGTTCCGAGCAGGAAGTACTTAGATTCTATACATATATATATATATATATATTGTACATAGCAGCTACTTAAAGTTAGTTGCCCAACAGTTTTTAGAATGGCTTCAAGCAAACTTTGTTCCGCGTTAAAAAAAAAAAAGAAACGAAAGGCAGAGCCACATAAGCATAACAATAACATCCAACGAAGATAATGTGGCCAAGCCAAACTCGTTACAGCTTAAAGGAAACGGAAAAATCTTTCAGCGACAATTTTCTTTAAAAAGCAAAAAAAAAAAAATCTCAGCCAAAAGATTTGAAATTACTCAACAAAAGTTTGGCTGGGGTTTTAGGGTAAAGCAGGATGGAGTGGGAGAGGGAGGGGGAGGGAGATGGCGTTGGGATGTTACACTTTTAATCACAGACAACAACAACAATTTGTGTTGTGTTTTGTTTTTGGTTCTGTTCTGTTGTTAACTGTCATGTTAATTCCCCCGTAATACGCTTGTTCATTATGTTAAACACTTAGCCTGCGCGCCCGTGTGTGTGTGTGTGTGTGTGTATGTGAGGGTTGTTGTCAGCTTCGTCATCGCCCTCTGAACAATAAATGAAAGTGTAACACACTAATTAGTCTTGTATGCGATTCATAATGATAACAGTAATTAACATGTGTGCGTGTGTCTATGTGTGTGTGTGTGTGTGTGTGTTGAAGTGCTCGACAAAAACACTGGCTTTCTCCTATGCCTGAGTTAAGGCTTCACTTGCAAGCCTTCTTTTCACCACGTTTATGCGTTTATGTTTATACTGCATTAATTTGTAATCAGAGCTAGATCGACTCGGTTATTGATACTGATCAAGAATATATATGTTCGGAGATGCTTAGTAAGTGGGTTGACATTACACTTTTCTGCCAGATCTATCCATGCTCCAAAGCAATGTGCTCGATTAGCTAACATAAATCTTGTAATAATAGAAACAAGAAACTCAGAGTTTAAATGTAGAGGGTCGAAAGGCCGGTTTCAATAAAAAGCGCATAATTCGGAGTGTTTCGGGGTAGTCTGAAAACCTTCTTTAAGACAAATCGTTAGAGTTTTTCCACTACGTCGACGTCCCTGGACGTGAGCAAGAGGTTCTCAACAAGTTTTAACTGTGGATGACTGTTCTATAGAGTGTTCCAATTGCTATTAAGAGCTTTTATTGCGTCGCGTAACTTTTGTTGAAGATCGGTATTAAAGGCCATATTGCCAGTTAACCTAAGTCTAAGGTATGTGAATGATTTAACTCGTTCTATTTATGCTGAGTTTATGTGCCATATTTCATCTCTGCCGATTCGACACCCTACTAACTCTTACTTGCAATCCCCATAGCTGGCAGTAAATGTACATTTTATCCAGCATTTCTTCTAACTTCTTTGGAGACTCTGCCAACCAAAACCAGATCATCTGCATACATGAGGGCTTGAATATGTTTCCTCCGAATGTAATGCCACCCCCGAGTAAGCTAGAAATATTGTTTATATACAGTTCAAATAGGAGTGGACTTAGCAGACATCCCTGCTTGTTAGGGAACCAATCATATAGGCCTGATCCGTCCCAAACTGCAGCTTCAGTTCATTCGTACAGCACTTGAAGGGCACCTAAAAACTTGTACGACACTCCCATGTTGCTTAGCTTCATCAGGTTTATTCTGTATAACTAATCAATGGCTGCTTAAATGTTTCTATGTATGTACAGGGTTGCCCATATTCGACGGACCCATGTTTTTTTTAAAAAAATCAAAGAAAAAAATAAAAATTTGGCGGATGGCAATCTTAAAGCTTGGTACTGAGGGCGGTGGAATTTTCCATGAGCTGTCAAATCACATATAAAAAAAATTGCTTGAGGAATTATTCCTTGCCTCATTCCTTTGTTGGGTACTGAGAAGGTAATACACACAAGCAATTTCCAGAGTTGCCATGTCAATAGATTGTGTGGATTGCATTGAACAGCTGATATTTCTAGAGAAATTATTGTGCAGCTATTAAATACTTGTGTCAGTTGACAACTTCAAATTTAGCGCCAAACCAAAATTGATAGCAAAAATGTAAACTACGTGAAAAAGGTGCTTTGATTGATCAAGTTAAAAAGCAAAAAAGCTTACGAGACATCAAAAATGGCCAGCGGGTTTAAACTGCTTGTAAAAAATATCAAACACAACAAATTAATTTTTTTTTCGTAATTCAAGTTGTGTTTCATTGTATGGAAATTTAATAGTCGACATTGCATTTGCTATTGATTTTAGCATTTTCAAAACTGTTTGGTAGCATTGTCAGAGCATTTGGTAAAGTTGTTGTTCCACAAGGCTGGAGTGAATTGGCAAAAAACAAACACAGGTGTTCGCAGTAGTGTGACCAGCCCCACGATAACTGAAGAATACAGCAAAATTCCTTTTTCAGAGTTTTTTACTGTTCAATCTGGTCACACTGTAGTTTGCAATCCACTTTAGGAATATATGGCAAATTCCTTGAAGGAAAATTCGAACGCCCTCAGTACCTAGCTTAATCAATTAATTTGTTCCAAGTAGATTTGTTTACATCAATTTTTGAATATGATATCTCTCAAATGGCCGCCTCTGGCGTTGATGGCGTATTGTGCCCTTTCTTGCAGCATTTTCCATCGTTTTCGCCAACATTTCGGCCGGAATAGCGGCTATTTCTTCACGAATGTTGTCCTTGAGCTCTTCTACGGTCCTTGGCTTGTTAACGTAAACCTTTGACTTCAAATATCCCCACAAGAAGAAGTCAGGCGGCGTCAAATCGGGCGAACGCGGTGGCCAGTCCAAATCACCACTTTTCGACATCGAACGGCCCGGAAACAATTTCTTCAGAAAATCGATTGTTATGCGACTTGTGTGCGGTGGAGCGCCGTCTTGTTGAAACCAGAACTGCCTCATACGCTTTCGACGAATAATTGGCATCACAAAATTGGTCATCATGTCGCGATAACGCTCCTGGTTGATGGTAACAGCATGGCCATTTTCATTTGGAAGAAAAACGGCCCAATGACCGTTTTCGCACTAACGCCGCACCAAACTGTGACTTTTTCGTCATGAAGAGGCACTTCTTGAATCTCCTGAGGATTTTCAGTGGCGTAAATACGGCAATTTTGCTTATTTACGGTCCCATTCAATGTGAAATGGGCTTCATCGGACATGATAATTGAGTTTTCACAATTGACTTGTTCTGTTGAATGTAAATTTCAACTATTTCAGAGCGCTCGCGTGGCGTGTATTGTTCCATGGTAAAAATCAGCTTGGACTGACGCTTCAAACGCGGTATGTCATTAAGCGATCTGACATCTCTGTCAAAAGTTATGGCGTTGCCAGATGGGTCCGTCGAATATGGGCAACCCTGTATTAAAATTATTACCCAAAATATTAAAATACAAATTATTTATTTACTTTCGATTTTTATACACTTGAAAAGTGTATATTAATTTTGCCCAGAAGTTTGTAACGCATAGAAATATTAATTTCCGACCACTTAAACTATATATATTCTTGATCAGGACGACGAGCTGAGTTCATTTCCGCTTGTCCGTCCGTCCGTCTGTCTGTCTGTCTGTCCGTCTTATCCGTTAAAGCTATCAAGCTGAAATTTTGCATAGAGTCTTCTTTTTACTGCACGCAACTAATATGTCGGAACCGGCCGGATCGGATGACTATATCATATAGCTGCCATAGGAACGATCGGTCTAAGAACTAGTTCTAGTTAGAAAAACTTTTTTGTTTTCCATCGTCGCGTCACAAATCTTGGTATATTTTAGTTTTATATGCTTCCACATAATTCTGGAAAAATGTATCAAAATCGGATCACTATACATATAGCTGCCATAGGAACGATCGGTCGAAAAATAAGTCTTTGTGAGAAAAACTTTTTGATTTCCATCGTAGCGTCTCCAATCGTAGTATATGTTTGTTTCATTTTTCACACTATTTTAGAAAAATTGATCAAAATTGGATGACTAAAGCATAATGGCTAAACAAGTTAGTCCTAGTGAGAAAAACTTTTTTGTTTTCTATCGTAGCGTCACAAATCTTGGTATATATTAGTTTTATATGCTTTCACATAATTTCGAAAAAATTTGTCAAAATCGGATGACTGTAGCATATAGCTGCCATAGGAGCGATCGGTCGGAAAATGTGTTTTACTAAGAAAAGTTTTTTTTATGGTATCAAATTTTTATTATCAATGATTTAAAAAATTTTAAATATTTGATATCTGTATTCTATATATATTTTACCGGTTAAATCAGTTGGAGTAACGTTTTTCAAGTGTATTAAAACTTCGGCACAGTCGAAGTTAGCTTTGCCTTCTCATTTTTCATCAAAGTTGAAAAAGTTAAAAAGTTCTTTCTTAAAGACATTTACCCATAAGGTCACTATCACCAGTTGTTGCCGCCAGTTATGAGGTATGTCTCCTTAGCTTGATCAAAAATTAATAGACAAACGTGCCAAGAGATTAAGAGAAGCTCGGCTTGGGCCGCTAGCAGCAGGATTTACATTTACTCTGGTAAGTATGCTACACATTTTTAAAATGCAATTTTCACTAAAAATCTAAATGGCAGCGCTCAGCAAACTTGGCATTCATTATAAAATAATTTTATATAACTAATTTTCAAAAAGTTTTTTCCAAGATTTCTGTAAAATTTCGAAAATTTGCATATTTTTATAAAAATATCAAAAAAAACAAAAAGCGCCCAATTTAAATTTGCAAATTAAATTCTACAAAATGTGGTACTACTTTCAATATTTTTTCCTTATATCGTGTATTTAACTGCGGCATAAACGTGATATTTAGCTAGAGCTGTTTGTGCTTTTGACTGGCGGTGACTGGTGGGTACCTCTCGTGGCAATATTGGTCTAGAATGTCATCCCTGCCACCCACCTGTTCTCTCTCTCTGTGCCAGCCCCTTTAACTAGGCCGCCTTTGGCGCTTGTTTAATGCTCAAGTGTTGCCAAGAACCAAAATACACACAGACAAACATTTACACATCAGCACACACACACACACACACACAGACACAGGCTGGCGCACAATTTTGATCCTCACAGGATGGCATGTCATGTTTTCATTATGCTCATGTGTCTAAACAATTATCCTGCAGGCATAATTATGCCTGACGTTTATAAGCTTTGACACTTTCGGTTTTCGGTAACATGTCGAGCACACAGTAACCCCCCCAACCCCCACCCCCCGCACATCCGCGCATTCTGCACCCTAACCCTGCGGCTGTGTGCTGCTTTTAAATGCTTAAGAATCTTCCTTTTAGTATGGAAATGATTATAACTAATTACGCTGCACTTAGGCGATGGTGGTTAGGATCTACCCAAGAACCGCCCCACACTCCCCCCCAACCCCCCGTTGGTGAAAAATTACTGGCATGGCCAAAACTTATTTTGGCGTAAAATTGAAAAATTCTTTTGTATAAGGAATTAAGAGTAAGTTGATTCTTTTTTTTTTGGTCCTTGCCCGCACCGACTACTTGGGCGTCTTCTGCTCTTGTGTTTACGTTATTTTATTATGCAAGAAACAAAAGTTTCATTTGTTTGTCCCGTTCTTCGTTAAGAAAAACCATCAATCATTTGCCGTGTTGTGCGATGTCCTCCAGGACGACGACGAAAAATAACCAAAAGAAAGAGCGAGAGAGGGCACAACTCAAACAGCGACAACAAAAATGTTTCATTTTCACACACTAAACAAATTGCATGTCGGCAGAGTGAAGTGTCCTTCGTCTCCAACCAAATGCTCCTCCACTGCCAACGCATTCCGGCAGCCAGCCTTCTACACTCTAGGTGGCAAATAGTTTTCCATAATGTGCTCAGTCCTGTCTGCCCGCTTGACTTCACTCACGTCTCACCCACACACTCACACACACATACACACTTCAGCCCTGGCTACAATGTTTAAAACACTGCTCAGGCTTAGCAACAAACAATTAGTCCCAATTAAGGCTAAGTTCATACCAAAATTCAGATCGGTTTACAGTTCATTTTTAAATCCAAAAATCTAGAAACTGCCACGGATCAAACAAGATCTCTTTTGTGCTCTGCTCTGCAGATCAACAAAAGTGGGATGCTGTCAGCTTGCATAATAAAAAGTCTGCAAGCCCTGGAAAAGAATCAGACGTAGCAGCAGCGTATTATTAAAACCGCAGGGAGCGGTAAGGAAGATCTTGGGGGCTACTTGATTATAGCAAGCTAGTAGGCGGCAAAAAAAAGTATAATGAGTGGTCGTAAAATGTTGAAATTTTTAACAGTCAGATTGTATCGAAAGTATCAAGAAAAATTAAAATGATTGTGTTAAAAAATATAGACACCATGCGTTTATGTTGCTGAGCTGCTCACCCCCTAATAATCATGCTAGCAATGACGGAAAATAATGTTCAAAAATTAGAATTAATTTAAGAAAATAAAGAATCACAAAAAATAATAATTGAATAATATTTTATATTTTTAGATGAAATAATATTTAAAATCGAAAATTAATTTTACAAAATTATTATATAAATAAATAAAGCATTACATCTAAATAAATCATTTGAAAAAAAAATGGGACTTGGAAATTATTTTATTATTTAAAATGAATGGTTTAGAGGTTAAGCAAATTCTATTAAAAATTTCTTCAATCTTTCTACGTATGTGGGGGAATGATTTGATATCTGGAGACGAAACGGAAAGACAGATTGATCTATGTGAGCACTTTATACTTTCCTATTTATTTCATAAATTGCTTAATGTATTTTAATTTCCTTCAATATCAAACTTTGCAACGAGCAGGAGCATCTGTTGTGTATAAATCCCCTGAAGTCTGATTTCGAAGGGGGACAGAAATAAATTGGGAAAAATATTAAATGCGTGTTTCATGACACGGCAGGGACCTTAAGCCAGCAAAACAAAACTTTGTATTACTTACTTATCTATATTTTAAAAATTATTTTTATTTATTTATTTATTCGCTTATTGAACAGCTTCTTAACTGTCTAAACTTATTTTAAACTTAAAATATAATTATAACAATTTAAATCCTAGAAAAAGAAAAAAAAATACTCTGAATGATCAGTTAAATAAAAACTTAGTGAGGTACAGAGCAGAGCTGTAAACTGAAATTGCCATAACAATTACTATTTTTTGGGTATTTAAAAATTTAATTACCATTACAATTACCATTTTTTTTGTAATTAAAATTTTTATAAATTATTGTAAAATTTTTAAGTAATGAAAACTTTCATGAAAATTTCAACAATTATTTGAAATTACCAAATAAAATTTTTGTACACAATTATTGGAAAAATAATAAAGGTAATTAAATTAAACTAAAAAAAAAAATAATTTTTAAATACCTTAAAATATGGTAATTGTAATTGCAATTTTTTGGTAACGGTAATTTAAATTTATAGCTCTGGTACAGAGTAATAATTTAATTATAATTATATTAATATTAAATTTGTAAATACCTTAAATAGGTAATGTTTATTTTTGGTAATGGTAATTTAAATTTATAGTTCTGGTACAGAGTATATTATCATTATATTGCCAATTCTTCTTTTAATTCTAGTTCTTCTTCTTGGCTCCCTGTTTCCTTGAGGCACAACTTGATATTAAAATTGAATTCTTAAAATAATGAGTAACTGACATTTTCTCTCCATCATTTTCGCCCTCTTGCTATTGATTTGTCTTGTCTTACATTTAACTACATAAATTCCTTTTAAAAATTCTCTTGGGCAACAATTTCATTTTGCTAAGCATTTAATCGTTTTCCACCTGCCTTGGCGCTTTTGACCTTCAAATGGAGCCGCAAAATACACACGGCACATGAACCTGGTTTTCTTTGGTGCCTTTTGGTCTGGGAAGCAATTTATTTTGCAACTAATAGCAGGGAGCTGCCCCCCTCTACACGCCGCTCACACTTTGGCCCACTATTCTTAACCTAAAACCCGCTGCCGCCGTCTCTCTCTCTCTTTTACCACGTCACTTGAGTCATGCAACTTAAATTTATAGAAGCACATTAAACTTTTAAATGATAAATTGCTGAATATAATTTACGTTCCCCAAGCCAAATGAGCGAGCAATGGGCAAACGGAAAAGGGGTTAACGTGGCAAGATGTGGTGATGGAGGGAATGCGGAGGTTTAGAGTTGACGTCTCGTGGCAGGCCAGTTAATAACTCGTTCGGTATTGCCTAAGGGTTAGGGTGAGGCCACAGGCTGTAGAGATGCGCAAGAAATTTCTAAACTAAATAATAGATTTGAAAAGCATTTTAAAATTTTACCCAGAATTTTTGAGCAAAGCTGGAATCACACTGTTAGTTAGGTCTTCATGTTGTCTTGTTTTCAAAGCCAAATGACAAGCTATTCACATTGAAAAGAAGGCAACTTAAGGGCCCACTAGATTATCTAGTCTCATGACTCGAACAGTATAAACTCAGCCCAAGTTTTTTAAAGTTAAACAAATTATTTGGTTGGCAGGAAAGTTAGGTCGAATTTTTTAATGAAATTCTAAGAAGATTTTCTTTATATAGAGAATAGATATAGTATAGTTTTGATCACCTTTAGGGGTATAAATTATTCATGAGAAACGCAATCCTATTTTAGTATAAGCAAGAGGCTTGATAAGAAAATGAATTCTCTGGAAATTCTGTCAATAAATAAATACTTAAGTTATCCGGCTCGAGGCACCGGTTCATCGTAAGTAAGAAAATTGTCAAAAATGAAAATAATATATAAAGCTGGTGATCTACCTAGTAGAAAAGTGAAAGAGTTTACATATCTTTGATCTCTTTTTTTTCTATTTTGTGTCTGTGTGTTGAGTCACGTGCACATTCCTAACTCCGTTTTGCAGGCCGCGTGCTTTGGGCTGTTGTTGTTGTTGTTGATGTTGTTGTTATCCTATGGGTTAAGCTGTTTAATATGCACGCAATGTCGGCGTAAATGTTTGTTGATTAGTGTTGTCCTTAGTTTTTAGTGCCTTTCGATGCCAATAGGAGCGACAACGCAACTGACGAATGCGTTTCCGTTTCAACATGCAGAAGGGAGGGAATGGGAGGGAGGCAGCACTTCATATTCATGCTCATTGCCAGCACGCTAACGGCATATAAATTGACAGTTATTCGCGTGCTAAGTGTGTGCCGCCGCCTGCTTCTCAACATTTATGTCAAAGTAGCAACTTGTGTATGGATGTGTGTGTGTGTGTGCGTTTGTTCTTTGCTCTCGCATATCCTTTTGTTGTTTTTGCATTTTCATTTTGCAATTACAAATGACACAAGTGCCTCACGCTCCAGTTTCTCAATTTCTTTACACACACACACACACGAGTTTGATGAGCACCCGCAATTTGTTGTTGTTGTGGCCCCACACAAACAACTTGGCACGTTTCTATTTCTGCTGTTCCCCTAATTATTTGTGTGTGTGTGTGTGTGTGTGTTACACCTTTTTGGACACTCCCCGAGGGCAATTTAAGCCCAATTTTTAGCCAATTGAAAATTTATTTAATTTGTTTACTGCCCTCAAAAGTAGGCAATTGTTTTTCAACTGCCAAATAAGTAAACGATTCTCTATACTTTTATTAAGATTTTATTGAAATGTATAAGCCTTACCCCAGCCAGCATTTGGAAGATCGTTTTTACAAAAATCACTTTGGGGAGTCTTTTTCGAGTCGCCTTGCTGATTAAAAAGAGATTGGTGATTAAAAGAAGACTCGAAAATGACTCGTGCATATGCTTAAAATGTGATTCATTGAAATAATACTAACAAAACGTAAAGCAATCGAAAATTGATCGCGCGGGTGATTGAATAATGATTGTTTTTGGTCTATGTTATGTCTTTCTTCTTTTACTAACGGTGCTTTCTTATCTAAGTTCAAGTCAAATTCTGAATTTTTCTTCATTATTATAGTTGCAAAGTGAAGCGACTCGAAAATGATTCGGAAGGGCGAGTCATAAATGACTCCTTTAGAAGAGTCATAAAAGACTCTTTCGGAAGAGTCATAAACGACTCTTTCTGAGGAGTCGCGGCTAGGGTACCATTTTCTCCCGACGAAAGAGTCATTTTGGATCGGAAAACGAGCGCACTTGTGACTATTTTAATCAGTAAGAGGAGTCGAAAATGACTCGAATATGATCAAAAATTTCTTGAAATGCTGGCTGGGACCCTTGCGGTTGACATAATGTTAATCCTAAGAAACTGGGGCAGACTTGCAACATAGCCTTCGCTGCCACCGCAAGTAAGCGTCTTCCAAGCGCACAAAAAGCGGTACTAATGTAGGTAAACATTTTAGGTATGAACCTTGTGACTAAACACTCATAAACTTAGGCCTAACATCAATCTAATGTAAAAAGCCCAATAAGATCAGTTAAAAAACCCGGAAGCTTGGGAAGTAAAATGCTTTTTGGTCATCCAACAGGAAGCGGCTTCGACAGCGTGAGAAGTATTAAAAGCTTTAAAATGTGAGACTTCCTGTTCCTCAACCACAAAAACCAACCCTTACTATTTGTTTTCCTTTCGTGGATCTTCTGCCAAGTATTACTTCACAACCGGGAAGGCCACTACAAAATTTGTATTTAGGAATTGAACTCGTATTCTGCTGTTCTTCAGCGCAACGCATTGATTTTTTAAACTGTGAATTGAATTTCTTTTCCTATGCGTGTATATGAGTGGAAACGGGGGCCAAAGATTTTTTCAAACTTGCTCCGATTTAAAATTTTTTTTTTATTTTGTTCAATTGAGAAATGATTATTGCTTGTTTTCTCCAAAAATTGTGATTCTAGCTTGTTTAAGAACAAAGTTATGGAGCATTGAAGTTGAATGTTGTTACTAGGCAACAAATCCGAATGCAACGAATCCGAAATCCGAGAAAAAAATAATTTCTTAAGTAAACTCTGGTAAATGGTTATGACATCATTATTTCATTGACTGCAGCCAAAACACGTCTCTCTGTTTTCTTTGGAATAAGAAAGGAATAAGAAAATTTTACCTTTAAGTTAGGCTCCACAATAAAATTGTCCGAATTTGTATCAAATCCATTTATGGTTCTTGCATCACATCGTAGCTTGTTCCTGATTTTTTTTTATTAAAAACAATCAACAATCTGCAAACTGTAACACAGTGGCTAATTTTCCAAAAACTCGTTACAAAAATCAAATTAGGTGTAGTTGAATTTGACAAAACTATTGGTACACTTCAATTAAGAATTGCTCAAGATATTATATAACAAAATTTTTTTTTGCTCTAACAGCTTAAAAATGTTGTACAATTTTTTAATTTTTGTATAAATTAAAAAAAAATAATTGTTCAAAGCAGCAAAGTAAATTGCATGTCTCTCCAAAAGCACTTAAGCTAGAGACTTAATTTTGTCCCCCTTTTTTAGGGTCTAATAAGTTTCAAATACGAATTTATAAAGCAGAATAAAAAATATATTATTATATTTTAGGGCCATTTGAAAGTCAAAGTTTTTTGAGTAACAAAAGTTTTGTACATATTATTAAAGCTAAGTAGGTAGCCTATTTTATGTATATTTTGTCAACTTTAAAAATTAACTCCTGTAAAACATTTTTTTTTTTAAAAATGCTCATATCTTGTAAATTTAACTATTCTGCCCTGTATAGGCCACACTTTTTAGGCAAACATTTTATTTTTATTCGTCATCCGACCCGTTGTACAAAATTTATTTAAAATTTCCTAAAATTGAAATAATAATTTTGTAATTTAAACCCTTTTGTTTTACAAAAATAATTTTCTTTTCAAATTTAAATAAAAGTCTTATGAGGCAAAGTAAAAATCAAATTCTTCCAAAAGCAAGCGGTTCCCCTTCTCCTAATTATTAGTTAGAAAATAAATAACTGACTTTGCAGCCCAAATCGGCCAACCAATGAGTTTCTCTCAATCTCTTGGCTCCAGTTGTTAGTTGCTCGAATAATATTTAAATTCGCAGGAGTTTAAAAGCAAAATTAAATTTTTAAATTTTTTAAATGTATTCTTCCCGTGAGGTTTTTTTTAAACAGATTTGACAGCCAATGAATTTTTTGAAATAAATGTAAATTTTTTTATTCGAAGATTTGGTGCCTTTACAATTTGTTTGGTCACTTTTTAAAGATGGCATCGGTCAGTGACCACCTTCAGATGCCACACACAAGTCGGCCCTTTTTTCAGCATTTTCCATCACTTTTTTGAGTGTTTCGGGTTGAATGGCAGCGATTTCTTGGCGTGTGTTGGCCTTCAGTTGTTGGAGAGTGGCTGATTTATCAGCATAAAACTTTCTCTTCAGGTATCCCCACAGTGAAATGTTGGATATACATTCTGATGCCCGTTTAAAGGTTGCTGCATTTTGTATATTTTAAGAAGTATCTGAAAAGGATACCAGCGACCGCTCGGCAGTTCCTCACGAATTTGAATAGATCTATAGATTCACTTTTCTCACTTGTCTATCTTTCTTTCTGAATGTTATTATTTCAGACTTAGATTAACTTCTGTTCCCCAGTTTCATTTGTTAAGCCCTGCTTTTTTCGAACTGCATAAGTTTCCTTTGGTTATAAACTTTAAATATAAATATACTCGTGTACCCCACATACATTTTGTGTTTGTTTAAGTACATACATATAATGTTATGTACTTGCCCTGGTTTTTTTTTTTTTTTTTTTTTTTTTGTCAAATCTCATTTAATAAAGGCAACGGGCAAAAACGAAGCAATGCAAACACACTTAAATGCCATGCCAAGCCAAGCCAAGCAGGCGCATTCAGGACCTCTTCAGCATCCTCTCTCTTTCGCCGCCATCAACTGCTTTTGGCTAACAATTTTACGATATTAGCGATAAGCGTAGTTAAGGAGACGACGCGGCAACGTTTTTTTTTTGGAAGGGAAGGCGACCACAAGCCGCAAGTCGATTATAGAAAACTTGTAATAAAATTTTCGTTAGCCGAAACCAACAAATGGAATGCAGTTGCACCCGCTTCAACAAAAAAGGAGGAGGAAGATGTAACACAAAAAAAAAAAAAGAGAAACATTTTGGAAACCGCTGAACACTTGCCGCAGCAAGTAGCTGAAGAAGGCGTGTTTATTTTGCGCTGCACAGCAAAAGCTGCGGGCTGCAATTTGCGGCAGGCTGCAAGGGGCGTGGTCAGAACACTTGAGCCTAAGCCTGAGCCTCTAACGAACTGACTCAGTCAGCCAATTCACTTAACAACTTCATCAAGTCGATTGTCAGCCACAGATACGGATATTCAACCATTCGCGTATAATTTTCAATTTCATTTCAATTCGCAGACGCTTTTTGTCAGCATCGTCATCATCTTCGGGCTGAACTTCGGGCTGACATCGAAATACAAAAGAAATCCGGCGTACGTGATTTTCTGCCTTAATGCCATTTTTTAGTTGACAACCTCTGACAATTTGGCAACCTCTCTGCTAGTTTCAGCCTAAGACCCCAACACACACACACACACACACACACAAGTTGACACTGGCAACTGAATGAGCTCAACCCCTGCCTGGGCGGGCTTATCGTGCAAAGTTTTTAAGTTTCGATTCGTGTTTGGCATACGTAATACAACATTCCCCTCCCCCTCCCCATCCCCCTTGACTTTGACTTTTTCTATTTGCAGATTTTCAAAAATTTCTATTTCACGTCTTTGACATCGTCGCGTCAGCTTAAAGCAGGCGAATCGTAGGGGAAACCTTTTTAGATAAATCATTGAATTGCTACACTTTTTTTTTATTGTTTCCTTTAAGAGGGCAAGGGTTAGCAAAGTGAAATGGTTTGGAGATTTGAATTACATTTTTCTCTCTCTCACAGCTCAAGGGGGTGGGAACAAAAAGTGCCTGAAAGTTGGCCACATTTTTTTTTAGTCAGTCACTTTGTTTTCATCCGTCATCCGACCCGTTGTACAAATTATTTTTCAATTTCTTGGTTAAGTTATTTTGCCAGATTAAAACAGGTTCTGAAACAGTTAAAAAAGTGATTTAGAGTTAGAAATTATTAATTTATTCTAAATTGTTTGAAGGGGTTCTTCTACCTTTGCACAGGGTTTTTTGAGTGTTTTTTAAAAAAAATTCTGGAGAGAAAATCGTAAGAGCTTTTTCACTTTGGTTTTTTGTTTTATGTCATTTATTAATTAAATAAAATAAATAAAAAATAAATTGTTTGAATTCGAGGACTGTTCAACAAGTTATAGGCCTGCCAATTAAGGTGTAGAGGTGGTAGCCATGATTCCGCGACTCCAGGTTATCGAAAATGAAAACGATAAATGAGGTTATGATCAGAATTTATGTAATTCCAACCCGTACCTTAATTATATTTTTCAATATTTTTTTTTGGAAAATTGGCGGCAATTTAAAAAAAATATAGTTTTTTCTAGTTTTTTTTTCTTGTAAAGGGCGATTCTTTAGCTATTATCTTTTTGGCAACACTGGTTTAAACAGCTCACGCACGTTTCGTGTTTTGTTTTACTGTCAAATATCTGAATCTGAATCGTCTTACAAACGAACAACGCTTGCAAATTATTGAATTTTATTATCAAAATGCGTGCTCTGTTAAGAAAGTTCATCTCGCACGCTTCTTCCATTTTATGGTCAGTTTAATGGACCCACTGAAGCGGCTATACGGGCTATTGTGACTAAATTTCGCACCAAATTTACATTGTTGGACATTAAACCACCAACACGCTTACGTAGAGTGCGAACTGATGGGTTTATGGGCTGGTGGCATCATTGTATCATACTTCTTCAAAGATGATGCGAATCGTAACGTAACTGGGAATGGTTTTTATTTATTTTATTTCACGTTCGGGACCGGTCAATTGGCCGCCTAGATCGTGCGATTTATCGCCTTTAGACTATTTTTTGTGGGTCTATGTTAAAGCTCATGTCTATACAGACAAGCCCGCTTCAATTGGCGCATTGGAAGACAACATTGAAGCATTTATTCATGATATACCGGCAGAAATGTTGGAAAGAGTATGCCAAAATTGGACTAAGCGGATGGACCATTTGAGGCGCAGTCACGTTCAACATTTGCATGAAATAATCTTCAAACAATAAATTATATGGACTGTACTATCGATTCAAATAAAGATTTCATGCATTTTTCTGAATTATATGTGTTTTTTTTTTTTTTAACTTTCCTATAGCTCACCCTTTATATAGGACTAGCATATAACCCGGCGCGCTTCGCTTCGCCACCATCAGTATAGCCGCCAAAATGATGAAAAAAACGTTTGGCAATGATCCCACCCCCGCCCCCATTTTCCGACCATCAGAAATGAGAAAATTATTTTCCACCTAGTTGGCCCATTAAGCGTACAAACGCCGAAACCTCCCCCGGCAGCCATTATCCGACCTTGAGGGTGAGTATGCGTAAAGCTAAGGTCTTGCCTGTGGGCGGAAATTCCACTGCCGAGAAATCAAATGTCTAATTATTTTCTATAATGTGCTCACAAACCCATTTTGAAGCCAATCGGATTAAAAATAGGTTTTACCATATAGAATTTTCCAGGCATTTCCCCACTCTTGGGTCGAATTTTCCAACATCGGAAAATCTCATGTCAACTTATTTTGTATACTACCGCTACAAACCGAGTTTGAAGTCAATCGGATGAAAAATAGTGTTTTCCATATAGAATTTTCCGTCCATTTTCCTTGTGGGTGGATTTTCCACAATCAAAAAATCACATGTCTAATTATTTTTCATACTATCGCTGCAAACCGAGTTTGAAGCAAATCGGATGAAAAATAGATTTTTTACCATATAAAATTTTCCGGGAGTTTCCCGACTTTTCGGGCGGATTTTCCATTATTTGAAAATCTTATGTCTAATTATTTTGCATACTATCCTTACAAACCGAGTTTGAAGTCAATCGGATCAAAAATAGTTTTTCATATAGAATTTTCCGGGTATTTTCTTTATGGGCGGATTTTCCAACATTTGAAAATCTCATGTCCAATTACTTAACAAACCGAGTTTGAAGCCAATCGGATGAAAAATAGTTATTTCCCTATGGAATTTTCCGGGAATTTCCCGACTTTCGGGCGGATTTTCCATCATCGGAAAATCTCAAGTCTAATTATTCTGCTTACCATCCTCACAAACCGAGTTTGAAGTCAATCGGATGAAAAATAGTTTCTTTCATGAAGAATTTTCCGGCCATTTTCCTTGTGGGCGGATTTTCCGAAATCTGGGAAACAGGTGTCCAATTATTTCGCTTACTTTACTTACAAACCAAATTTCAAGTCAATCGGATGAAAAACAAAATTTTCCCCATAGTAGCTTTTCCGGGAGTTTTCCACCCCTTAGGGGTGGAATTTTCCAAAACCCCGCCTTAGTGCTCACTTTCAACTCATAAGGAAACTTCTGTGAAAATTTCAGCTTTCTATCTCTTACCGTTCAGGCTCTACGTTGATTGCCAATCAGTCAGTCAGTCAGTCAGTCAGTCAGGACAAACTCTTTTATATGTAGAGAGAAGATGAGAGTCACTCGAAACTTTATTCCCATATATCTTCCATTGCGCCAAATGAACTATGCTCACCGTGAGCCCCTTCAAAGCCTTATCCTTGCTTATAATAAGCACTATTTATCACCTATTTTCTTTTCCTTTTTCGATTAATTTTAATGTCTTACCTTATTAATTTACAATTACAAGTTCTACAATTAACTAGTTCTTAACCTGGTTTCAAAAATATAAATAAATTAAATAAAAAATGGAAAAGTATTTCACATGCCTTGTTTCACTCACAAAAAATGTGTGTCCATCTTTGAGTTTGATTTTATAGCTAAAATGCATATAGTCTAGGTGTTCCGATTTTGCAGGGCTTAACAGAAATCGAAAAATGGGGAAAAACTAAAAGCAAACACCCAAATGAGTTCAAAGTCAACTTCACGAAACACACACACACACACGCAGACGGGACAATGTCTGGCCAGCTGTGTAGGGCAGGCAGGACAACAACGTGTGTGTGTGTGTGTGTGTGTGCAACAATTAGTGTACAGGCTGGGTAGCTGGACACAAGCAGACAAATGTGAAATCAAAAAGTCGCGCACACAATTAGCAAAAGCCAGACCAAGGGGGGGAGGGGGCAGGGCCGAGACATCGAAAAATGGGCAACAATGAAAAAGTTGTCCAAGCTCATTGTCGTTGTCGTTGTTGTTGTAGTCAAAGCAGCTGTTTACGACAGACAGCATAAAGAAGCTGGCTTTAGGCCTCCCGTTCGCCTGCCGTCACTTTCCGTCAAGTTTTTCGATTATGCGCTCGTAAAAGTTGCCTCGTTTTTGTTTCCCCACAACGTTCCTGACAAATATCCTTTGTCCACACGCACACACATAGCCAAAACAAAAGGCACATGTTGCCAGTGCGAAGTGCGTGGCTAGGGGAGAAGTGGGGCGGGGGAATGACTATGTCATAAACAAGCAATAAAAAAATATAAAAAGCTACGCGCGATGCGCAGTGATTACCATGTGATCAACATCAGTGTCAGGGACGGCCTTTTGTTTTATTTGACCCTCCATCCATCCACCCCCCCTTAATCCTCCATCTCTAACAAATGTGCAAAGCCCCTTGACAAAAGCCAAATTCAGAGAGTTTTAGGGCCATGAGTATGATTCCTGGTTTATATATATATTTTTTCACTTGTTTTATACAGTTTTTTGGGGATTTTGAATGCAACGTTTTTAATTGAAACTAAAAACGAGAAGGCAAAGCTAACTTCGACTGTGCCGAAGTTTTAATACACTTGAAAAACTTTACTCCAACTGATTTAACTGGAAAAATATATATAGGATATAGATATTAGATATTTAAAATTATTAAATCATTGATAATAAAAATTTAATACAAAAAAAAAACTTTTCTGAGTAAAACACATTTTCCGACCGATCGGTCCTATGGCAGCTATATGCTATAGTCATCCGATTTTGATAATTTTTTTCAAAATTATGTGAAAGCATATAAAACTAATATATACCAAGATTGGGGACGCTACGATAAAAAACAAAAAAGATTTTCTCACTAGAAGTAGTTTTTTGACCGACCGTTTATATGGCAGCTATGAATTGTGTGGAAACATATAAAACAAATATATACTACGATTGGAGACGCTACGATAGAAATCAAAAAAGTTTTTCTCACAAAGACTTATTTTTCGTCCGATCGTTCCTATGGCAGCTATATGCTATAGTGATCCGATTTTGATACATTTTTCCAGAATTATGTGGAAGTATATAAAACTAACATATACCAAGATTAGTGACGCTACGATAGAAAACAAAAAAGTTTTTTAACTAGAACTAGTTCTTAAACCGATCGTTCCTATGCCGGCTATATGATATAGTCATCCGATCCGGCCGGTTCCGACATATTAGTTGCGTGCAGTAAAAAGAAGACTCTGTGCAAAATTTCAGCTCGATAGCTTTAAAACTGAGAGACTAGTTCGCGTAGAAACAGACAGACGGACAGACGGACAGACGGACAGACGGACAGGACACGGAATTGAACTCGGCTCGTCGTCCTGATCAAGAATATATATAGTTTATGGGGTCGGAAATGAATATTTCTATGCGTTACAAACTTCTGGGCAAAATTAATATACACTTTTCAAGTGTATAATAACGATTTGGGGTACAAATGTAGCCAAAATAAAAGTGAGAACAATTGGGAATGGAAAGAGTTTGGCAAGTGACCGATCTTAGCCTTACTCTAGCCCAGCTCTTCTTCTTCTAACTGCTGTGTGTGGCACGTTTGTACACTCCATATTGCCGGCATCTTTTGTTAAGGATTTATTGTAAGCTTGAGGTTTCATTTGCGCTTTTCCTGGCTGTGTGCGTTAGTGTTTACTTATGCATGCAGACTTTAAAGTGAGGGGAAGGTGGCTCATGTCGAACGCTTCGTGCCTACACAAACAAGTCATTTTTAATGCAAATATTTTTTCCTTCTCTTCACTTCTCTTCTCCTCCGTTTGAGCTTCGCTGGCAAAAGCAGGTGGCGACCCGATCAAAGGTTAAAATAAACTGGAGCACGTCATGTAAATGTTTACACATCATCACCAACATTCAGCTAAGCAAACATATCGACCTCATCGAGGCAAGGACATGGCAGGACGAGAGTCCTTCGCTTCCCTGTCTGTTTAAGTGGATGGGGCCCAAACATTATTGGCGCATATGTTCAACACAAATTCCACAGATTGATGTTGGAATTTTTTTATTAGCATTTCTATTTGCCTTTGGGCCGCCCCCCCAGCCCCCCAGTCCACCATCCACACATGGCAGCATTTTCTTTTTTTTTGCCATTGTCCTTTGTCTGCACTTTTCCACCAAACAAAGGCATTTTTAAATTGTGCGTTGTTTTCCTTTTTCCAAAAACAAAAAAAACAACAACAACAAAGTTGTAGGAAAATCGAATTGAAATCTTTGCAACGCAAGTCGATTGATTTCATGTTGATTACCTTGATTTGTTGTTGTTTTTCTTCTTGTCTCGTAAGCCGCTTAAGGCGTAAAGTGAATAAGCAAAAAGTATGTTTACCCAATCTGGTGATATAATCCAACTTATTCGAACAATAAATGTTGCGATTTTGAGAAAGTATTAGCTAGTGCTTAAGCCAAATTTATACTGACACTTGTGGAGCGGCTGAAAGAGTGAAGCAGTGGGCAAGCAGTTCACTGCTTAGGTCCACTTTCTTCAGATGAATAAGGCGACACTAAAACATCTATCTTCGTACGTGCGTTGCTATTTAAGTTTCTGGCCTAGGTCACTTCTAGCCGTTTTAGGACCAATTGGCCTTTTCCCAAAAAAAAGTTTGGACTTTTATCGATAAAAGCTCCATACAACTCTTTCAGGTGTGACCACGTTTGATATCGATTAACGATTAATCAAAAACTTACCTCGGCAGAAAAATGGAATTAACTCGTGAACATTTTCGTGCAATCATTTTTCACAACTTTCGACGTTATACACAAGAGTGCAACGATGAACTTAAAGCACCATTCTATAGCACTGTGAAATATTGGTTTAATGAATTCAATCGCGGGCGACGCTCGTTCGAAGACAAAGCTCGTGAAGGTCGTCCAAAAACAGTCGTTGTGCCCGAAAACATTGATGCCGTGCGTGAACTGATAATGCAAGATCGTCATGTGACATACCGTGAGATAGAGGCTTCCTTGGGCATTTCTTTCACCAGCATACATTCGATATTGCATGAACACCTGGGCGTAAAAAAGGTTTGTTCTCGTTGGATCCGCTCAAAAAAAGGCTCGTGTGGATTGGTGCAAAGAAATTTTGAAAAAATATAATCGCGTTGTTTCAAAAGACGTTTATAAGATCGTCACAAGTGACGAATCATGGATCTATACAGCAATCGACCGTGTGGGTCTTCGAAGACGAGCCAAATTCAACGAAAGTCGTTCGTGGAAGAAGCACTTCGAAGCAAATGGTCGCCTGTTTCTTCGGTAAAACTGGGTCATGTGGCGACTGTTCCGCTTGAGCAACGTAGGACGGTCAATTCTGAGTGATACACCACAATTTGTTTGCCTGAAGTCTTCGGAGAAATTCGAAAAACGAACAAGAGAAGACAGATCATTGTGCACCAGGACAATGCGAGCTCTCACACATCAGCTCACCGCCCAAAACGTCGAATTGATGGGTCATCCGCCGTACAGCCCTGACTTGGCACCCAATGACTTCTTTTTATTCCCGCACATCAAGGGAAAAATGCGTGGTCAACGATTTTCGTCGCCAGAAGATGCTGTTGAAGAGTTTTGAAAACCATGTTTTGGAGGTGTCTCAATCGGAGTGGAAAAAGTGCTTCGACAATTGGTTTGAGCGCATGCAAAAGTGTATAAATCTTGCTGGAGAATACTTTGAAAAACAATTAAACCATTTTTGTTCATAAATACTCGCGTATTCATTATTAGGCCAGAAATATATATATAGCAACCTACGTAAATACATCACTTTCATACCAAAGGAATACATTTCTTTATTCAAGCTTTAAGGGTCAAAAGGAATTACGGAACTCAATCCGCTTACAAATGTTTACAAGGTAACAAGGACAGGAAAAACAGTTGGCCAGCTGTGCTAAGTAAAAGTTACATAACTGTTTGTGCAGATCACGAATGCAGATTAGGTGGTAATAAGCCGGAGCTGCCATTTGATGTTTTTTAAACCGTCTCCGTATCCTGGTTGTAAACAGCTCATTGGCGAGACGATTTGTGTGGGGTCAGCAATCGGTCTGTGTATCTGCTGGTGGGAAGGTTGATCTGAGAGCAAGCTGGCAGGATGCATAAGTCTCTATAGATGGTTTATGCACATACCAGGAAGCACCTTAGCATCCTGCGCATCGTCACGACTGTTTTGATAGAGATGTGGCAGGCAGTACCCCAGAGGCAGATGCCCCAGTCCCAGGTCGGAATGATATAATTGATTTCATTATGTCGCGCGTAAAGACAGCCCTGATGTCGCTCTCAGAAGTCAGTTCAATTGGTTAGCTTTGGCTTAGGTGACAGCTACTGCTCGTTTCATATGGTTAGATCAGGTAAGTCTCCTGTTCAAAGTCTTATTTTCAAAGCACTCAAAATAATAACATGGTAATTTAAAGTTTTTTGCGAAACTCAACCTGCAAAATCGAAAAATGGACTCTTGACTTGGATATGGAAACCAAAAAAGGGTATTATTTTCTGTACCAATTTTTCTCTAATTTTTTGGATTTTTAAAAATTTGAAAATTACAAAGAAAAAAAAGTTTGGATTAAATAATTTTTTGTACTTATTTTCCGACTTTGGGGGTAGATTTTCCAAAATTCGAAAATCAAGTACGGAATATTTGGGAATGCGTAGCTTTAAAATTTTTGAATAGATGGCATTGAGTTGCGTATAGCTAATCCATTTGCTGACAGGGATATACATATGTATATAGGTATGTGTGTGTGTGTGTATGTGCGTACTCACCCTCTCTCTCTCTCTGGGCTGTTGGCACGTGCACGCACATTCGTCGCATTAAACGTTTAAGTCGGGCCAAGAAGGAAGCGAGAATAGTGTCAGGACCTGGTCCGCACAGAGTTTGTCTTTGGCTTCATCGACTTAATTGCTATTCTAAACATGTTGCACTTCATTGTTGCCACACGAGGCTAAGGACAAGCAACAGGAGATGGCGGCTCTTTTCCTCATCCACTCCCCAGCTATACTGGCATGTTGCGGTAATTAAATTATGTGCAGCTAGGGGATGTGTGTGTGAGGTACTCACTCACTCTCTCTCTCTCTAGCCTCCAAGACATTGTGGCAAATTAAGTTTGTCTTTTGTACTCGGGACTCGACCATGAAATGTGAGTGGGGGGGCCTTAAAGACGATGCAAATGCGGTTCGATTCAGACACTCCAATTTAAGCAGCCTTCGTCCTTGTCCGTCCACACCTGGCACTTTGGCTGCAATTGCAAATACTTAATATTTATTCATTTGCCATTTGTTTTCTCCATGTTTTGTTTGACTTTCAGTTTATGCAGTTGTTGTTGTTGTTGTGTTTCCTTGTCCAGGATCCGATTAAGTCTATTTGACTTTTGTCTTGCATTTACATTTGGGTAAAGTTTTGAGTGTCTCCGGACATGCTTTTGGGTTGTTTTTGCATTTTTGCCAGCCAGGACGAATGTCCAGAGTTGACCAAATTGGTTGCCGTTTTAATTATTTTGTGCAAAAAGGCCAAACAACTTAAATGCCACAAAATGCATAAATAACTAAAATAAATATCAACAAAAAAACAGAGAAATCAATTATGCATGGTTAATTGGATGTTTGGGAACATTTTATAGAACAACAACAAAAAAACCCAGGTGAGAGAGAAAGTCAATAGACAAAAAAAAAGCAGGTATGTGGTTATTTAGCTAACGAAGGGTGGCTAGTGATTTAGCTAGTGAATCATAAATTTATAATTTTATGATTTGGCAACAGTCGAATAACATGTAAACAAAAAAAGCATGTATGTAGTTATTTAGCTAACGAAGGGTGGCTAGTGAATTCGCTAGTGAATTATATATTTATAAATTTATGATTTTGCAACAGTCGAATAACATGTAAACAAAAAGAGCATGTATGTAGTTATTTACCTAACGAAGGGTGGCTAGTGAATTCGCTAGTGAATCATAAATTCATAAATTTATGATTTTGCAACAGTCGAATAACATGTAAACAAAAAAAGCATGTATGTGGTTATTTAGCTAACGAAGGGTGGCTAGTGAATTCGCTAGGAAATAAATATAAATTTATGATTTTGCAACAGTCGAATAACATGTAAACAAAAAATAGCATGTAAGTGGTTATTTACCTAACGAAAGGTGGCTAGTGAATTCGCTAGTGAATCATAAATTTATGATTTTGCAACAGTCGAATAACATGTAAACAAAAAAAGCATGTATGTGGTTATTTACCTAACGAAAGGTGGCTAGTGAATTCGCTAGTGAATCATAAATTTATAAATTTATGATTTTGCAACAGTCGAATAACATGTAATTTGCCTGCACGTTGCCATAAGCATACCGAAAGTTTCTTTAGTGGAAAGGAGGCAAATACCCTGTATACCCCAATTGAGAGAATTAATAGCTAATCATTGAAAATATAAAAACCTTTTCCATTTACTTATCAAATCACAACCAAATCCATCAATCGATCAGCTTCCCAACTGACCAATATCCGCCTCTCAATATTGTCATCAGTGGATTGGTGGGGACACTTCATTGGTTCGCTCATATATGACAATGTGTGGACGATATATATTGAATAGTTGTTGCCCGCCAGCATTATACAATGCTCCTCCCTTGTCGCACACACACACACACACCCACACAATGCTAAGGAAATGAAAAATTCTTACTAAAATTCCCATCAACCCTTATTGTGCTCTGGGGCATTTTGCCTTTGCCTTTTTTTTCGCATTGCCTTTATTCTTTACTATCTCTTTCTCGCTTCGGTCCAATTTTTGTTTTCTTCTTCTTCTCTATATTTTTAACAAAATCGCAATAGCGTGTGGGTGGAGGGGGGAAACATGGTGAAAGTTGGAGTGTGATTCTATGTGTGTGCGTTGACAATAAACACACAATATGTAATAAAATCGGATGCGTTATAGAAAACGCCGCGGGCGCCATCAACGATGATGATGGCGATTCCAGCGGACAATGTACATACATATGTACATACATATGTGCGGAAAAGGAAAAAAGTTAGAACATCAAACGAAACTTACAACAAATATATATAAAGTGTAAAAATATATAAAATACTCGAAATATATTAAACGGGCGAAATGTTGGGTATGGGTTGTAATCCAGTATCTGTTTGGTTTTGGTATTTAATCAAAAAAAAATTTCATAGAAAAATGAAGAGTTCTTATAAATAGAATTCCCAACTGGCTTTAGCTCTGTAGTGAATAAATAACTAAATAAATATGATCTCATGGCTTGTTTTTTGTTGGGATCAATAATCCTGAAACCCTGTCAGCTGATTTTCACAGTTGCCGCAGAAACCTTATTTCTGTCAGAGCCTTAAATTGAATCAAACCCTTAATAGTCGAAGCACTGTGAAACCAAAAATGTCTTGTACATTTTCGCAAATATTTTATTTATATTATTTCTCTACCACTTTGTTTCCTCATTCTCAAACCAGGCAATTAAGCAAAAGAAAAAAATTTGTTGTCTCAAAATGCATTTGAGAAATTGAAACTAAAATCATGTTGCAGCTTAGTTGGCATGGACATGCGAGAGCACAGCTTTTTGGCAACTTTATAAGCTGTGTCAGGCTAGAGCAGGAGCAGGAGTAGACAGCAGGAACAACTGGCAAATCCTAGTGAAACGCAGCTGTTGACAGGCGCCGCGAAAAGTTTGCTTCTTCGTCTCATATTTATCGTATTTAATTACTCAGCCAGCCAGAGAATGCAACAAAATATGGACAAGACAGTGGGTAGATGCTAAAATATACTTATGAACAATTTTAATACTTGTAAGGTATAATAGTATCAATGCAGAAAGAGTTTGGTATAATTAAGCTTGTGTCACGGTCGCCACTTTTTATTTATTTATTTTTTCATTCAATCTTACGCTGCGTGTCACGGTCGCCACGTCAAGTTCTTTCTTGCTTGAGCATTTATAAAGTCATTTTCAACATTTGACTTAAACGAAGTCAACAATGTTGTCCCCACGCGTTGATTACAACGTTGTTGTGTTGTCAACAAATATTTGTTGCTCCATACGATATTGCATTATTAGTTTATATGAGTTATGAAAAGTTAAATAATTGCACGCACACACACATTCAGCGCCCAAACTGGAAATTGTCTGCGAACTGAGTGGCTGAACGCCAGGCGTGGCAGGAGTTGAAGTTGGAGGCGTGACAACTTGCTTTCTGCTGACACACAGGTTTTTTGCAATTCCTTGATTGCCAACGCGCGGAACTTGCAGCAAAGTGTCGACAAGTTGTATTTTTTGTCAGAATCTTGGGTCTGCTATAAGTTAGTGCTCCCCAGATAGTAATTATCAGTAGATTGTTGACCAGAGAACCAGAGAAAAAAAAAAAACACAAACTAAATAAGAAACAAACAACAACAAACAACTTTGACAAGTTTTGTAATCTGTGTTTATTTTTGTATTTTTTTTTTTTTGCCATTTTCATTTCATTTATGGTACATGACATGACTTGAGGACATGAGCAATTGAGTAAGGGCAAGGGGAAAGTAGAAAATTGCTTTCCAAAATTGGTTCATTTCAAATCAGCCACTCAAAATGCTGTGAAAATATTATTAAGGTTCTGTCAAGTCAAGTTTAAAAAATGAAGATCGTTGTCATGCCGTTGGAGCCAAACTACTTATTGGGTGTGCAAGTAAGTAAGCAGAAGATGGCATAATTAGTACGTAGGTTGCTATATATATTTTTCTGGCCTAATAATGAAAACGCGAATATTTATGATCAAAAATGGTTTAATTGTTTTTCAAAGTATTCTCCAGCAAGATTTATACACTTTTGCATGCGCTCAAACCAATTGTCGAAGCACTTTTTCCACTCCGATTGAGACACCTACAAAACATGGTTTTTGAACTCTTCAACAGCAAACTTCTCGAAAAAGAAGTCATTGGGTGCCAAGTCAGGGATGACCCATCAATTCGACGTTTCGGGCGGTCAAAAAGGCGCTGGTGTGAGCTGATGTGTGAGAGCTCGCATTGTCATGGTGCACAATGATCTGTCTTCTCTTGTTCGTTTTTCGAATTTCTCCGAAGATTTCAGGCAAACAAATTGTGGTGTACCACTCAGAATTGACCGTCCTACGTTGCTCAAGAGGAACAGTCGCCATATGACCAGTTTTACCAAAGAAACAGGCGACCATTTGCTCCGAAGTGCTTCTTCCACGAACGACTTTCGTTGGATTTGGCTCGTCTTCGAAGACCCACACGGTCGATTGCTGTATAGATCCATGATTCGTCACCTGTGACGATCTTATAAACGTCTTTTGAAACACCGCGATTATATTTTTTTCAAAATTTCTTTGCGCCAATCCACACGAGCCTTTTTTTGAGCGAACGAGAACAAACCTTTTTAACGCCCAGGTGTTCATGCAATATCGAATGTATGCTGGTGGAAGAAATGCCCAAGGATGCCTCTATTTCACGGTATGTCACATGACGATCTTGCATTATCAGTTCATGCACGGCTCCAATGTTTTCTGGCACAACGACTGTTTTTGGACGACCTTCACGACCTTCGTCTTCGAGCGAGTGTCGCCCGTGATTGAATTCATTAAACCAATTTTTCACCATACAAAGATTTTAAGTTCATCTTTGCACTCTTCTCGTGATAATCAACGTCGAAAGTTATGAAAAATGATTGCACGAAAATGTTCACGAGTTAATTACATTTTTCTGCCGAGGTAAGTTTTTGATTAATCGTTAATCGATATCAAACGTGGTCACACATGAAAGAGTTGTATGGAGCTTTTATCGATAAAAGTCCAAACTTTTTTTGGGAAAAGGCAAATTGGTCCTAAAATGGCTAGAAGTGACCAGAAACTTAAATAGCAACCCACGTACTTTTAAAAATATTTTTTATACACTTGAAAAGTGTATATTAATTTTGCCCAGAAGTTTGTAACGCATAGAAATATTCATTTCCGACCCCATAAACTATATATATTCTTGATCAGGACGACGAGCTGAGTTCATTTCCGCTTGTCCGTCCGTCCGTCTGTCTGTCCGTCTGTCTGTCCGTCTGTCTGTCTGTTTCTACGCGAACTAGCACAGAGTCTTCTTTTTACTGCACGCAACTAATATGTCGGAACCGACCGGATCGGATGACTATATCATATAGCTGCCATAGGAACGATCGGTCGGAAAATAAGTCTTAGTGAGAAAAACTTTTTTATTTTCTATTGTAGCGTCACCAATCTTGGTATATATTAGTTTTAGATAATTTTACATATTTGTGAAAAAATTGATCAAAATCGGATGAATATAGCATATAGCTGCCATATAAACGGTCGGTCAAAAAAAATAGTTCTAGTGGAAAAACTTTTTTATTTTCCATCGTAGCGTCACCAATCTTGGTAATATATTTTATATGCGTTAACACAATTCTGGAAGATTTTATCACAATCGGATGACTAAAGCATATAGCTGCCATAGGAACGATCGGTCTAAGAACAAGTTCTAGTTAGAAAAACTTTTTTGTTTTCCATTGTAGCGTCACTAATCTTGGTATATTTTAGTTTTATATGCTTTCACATAATTCTGGAAAAATGTATCAAAATCGGATCACTATAGCATATAGCTGCCATAGGAACGATCGGTCGAAAAATAAGTCTTTGTGAGAAAAACTTTTTTGATTTCCATCGTAGCGTCTCCAATCGTAGTATATATTTGTTTTATATGTTTCCACATAATTCTGAAAAAATTAATCAAAATCGGATGACTATAGCATATAGCTGCCATATAAACGGACGGTAAAAAAACTACTTCTAGTGAGAAAAACTTTTTTGTTTTTTATCGTAGCGTCCCCAATCTTGGTATATATTAGTTTTATATGCTTTCACATAATTTCGAAAAAAATGATCAAAATCGGATGACTATAGCATATAGCTGCCATAGGAACGATCGGTCGGAAAATGTGTTTTACTAAGAAATGTTTTTTTTATGGTATCAAATTTGTATTATCAATAATTTAAAAATTTTAAATATCTGATATCTATATCCTATATATATTTTTCCAGTTAAATCAGTTGGAGTAAAGTTTTTCAAGTGTATTAAAACTTCGGCACAGTCGAAGTTAGCTTTGCCTTCTCGTTTTTTGAAATTTTCGTTTTGCATTATTATTATAGGTTGGACATTCCTCTTTCATCCCCTTCAAACCATTTGAAAAAATTCGATATAATTTAGCAGATATAGCCATTTTAGTGGAGCAGTATTCCTGCTTAAGTGAGTATCAAAACTTAAAGCGCGTTTATCTCCAAACCACGTTTTTCGACCTGGTAGCCATAATTGCGCCAGTTCTACTGAACCAATTTTGATGTGTTGCAATCGACGCAGAATTCATGTAATTCTAGCCCGGACCTCAATCAAGAGGAAAAACTTTTTTTTACTATTTTTTTACACTAATAATATGTTAATAATAACACTTTGTGATGTAATACTTACATTTTATGTTATTACTAACTATTTATGTTAATTCTAGCATTTTATGTTAATACTAACATTTTATGTTTATAATAAAATTTTCTGATTTAATTTGTGTTTACATACATTTTGTAATAATACTAACATTTCATGTTACACTAACATTTCATGTTAATACTAACATTTTGTGATTTAATAAAAGGACTTTAGCTAACCCTTTCCCTAAGTAACGGCTATTTCGTAGTTGGGCAGGTTCGACTTCAACTTACGCTTTCGTCTTTTTTTTTGTTATATTTTTTTTTGAGTGTGCCACCCAGCCTTGCCCTTAACTCACACATTCACATCCATTCATTCATTCATTCGCATTCCCTTATGCAACATTTGGTTGTGTTGTTTGTCCGGCGTCCAGTCAGAGAGGACGAGGAGCCTTTGGTACGTACCCGGCTCATTGAATGATGCGTTTGATAATTTACAGCTTTTGCTGATTGCATATACATACATGCCCCACCTACGCACACACACACACACAGATGGTTACCACCATCTGCTCAGTCAACACCAATTATCGGCAGCTTTGGCAGCGCTTGCCTTAAATAGACTCCGGCATATTAATTCGCGAGCGCAAAAGCGAAAAACTTTAACGGCCACTTCCGCTTAATTTCACCGCATGTAAACATAACCATGACATTTAGCGTTATTTGGCAGTTTATGGCGGCCAGCTAACTTTCTCGCTGGGAATGGAAAAGGGGGGAATGTGCCGGCATCCTATTCCGGGTCGCCCCATTTAAGGCCACACTCGGTTGCGTCAGTTGCCAACGCCATTTTCCATTATCCGTTAGTTTTGCGCATTTCCGGTTCATGCAATTGCCGACGCGTCGTTGCAGGAGTTGGGAGGAGTCTTGGTAGCAACAGAACAGAGCCAAATGTTTTGGAAAAAGGGGATGCCAATGGATATGCCCCCTTTGTGCCACGTCACTGGCAGCAGCATTCGCAGTCTTGTAGCCTCGCATGACCTCCAATTGGACCCAAACACAATTGCTGTTGAATTTTTAATGCGCTTCGAGTGTTGCTGCGGTGGCTGACTCTGGCCAGTTGTTGCTGTTGCTGTTACCGATGCAGGCAGAAGCCCAAACCAAAATATATATATATATATATATATATATATATGTATATATACGTTTCATATACTGGGGCAGAAGTAGAAATCAGGCAATTGCAGTTTTAATTAAATTTTTATACAAGTTTCTGTTTCGGTTGCTGCCATGTTAGGTAGATACACTCACCTATATAAGTATGTGCATATATGTGCACAGTTAACTCTGCAGTTTAAAGCCGAAACTCTCCTTTTTTTTTGTTGACTGCGAAAAAGTCAAGGTTCCGTCTTGTGCTTAAACATGCTGCACTTTTTTACGCCTTTCAAAGGCATTTTTATACAAACACACACACACACACACATACATATATATCTGTTAGCCCTGCCCTGCTTGTCGTAAGGCGGAACCATAGCAACAAAACCAGCGTTAACACCATCAAAGTTTGTAAACAGAGATACAGCACGTATCTAATAAAAGGCCACAACGTGATGCCAACGGTGGTCGCGACAAGCGGTCGTCAAATGTTAGAGATGAGACCGAATGCCACACACACACACACAACCTGTTACTTGACACGCCACGCAAGTTGACAAAATAATCAAATCCTCGAGAAATGTCCTTTGTGAGCCCATAAATCGCATGTTCCCTATGAAGAATGTATCCAAAAGTGCACGAATTTGGAAAGGCTGAAGCAGGTCCGGTCCGTAGGTCCCTCAATGGTCTAAACTAACTTCAAACCCTCTTTGGGGTACATTCTTACCCCAGATCATTTTTATGAGAATTAATTGAAATCAAAGGAATTTTTTATGTGTTTATAATTTAGTTAAGTATTTTATGAAATTTTTGCTGCATTTTTGAAAGTTCCATCTTGAGCGGTAAGGTTTTTCCTAGTTCCGAAACTGCAAGAATTTTGAAATACTAAAGCAGGTCCGAACCGTAGGTCCGTCAATGTTCGAAACTCAAGTGAACCATCTTTGGGGTACATTATTACCCCACAAGATTTTTATGAGAATTTATTAAATTCAAAATTATTATTAAAGTGCTTATAATTTAGTTTAACAAAACAATTTTGTGTATTTTATGTTACTTTGCTGCTTGAAGAACATTTTTGAAAGTTCTGCCTTGAGCGGTTAGGTTTTCATAGTCCCAAAACTGCAAGAATTTTGAAATACTAAAGAAGATTCCGTACGTAGGTCCTTCAATGGTCAATTTTTAAGTTAAACCGTCTTTGGGGTACATTCTTACCCCACAACATTTGCATGAAAATTAATAAAATTCTTATGGATTTCAATTGTATTTAGTATTTCGTTTAACAAAACATTGTTTAGTATTTTTTGTAATTTTGCTGCTTAAATAACATTTTTGTAAGTTCCGTCTTGAGCGGTTAGGTTTTTCCTAGTCCCAAAACTGCAAGAATTTTAAAATGCTTACGCAGGTCCGGTCCGTAGCTCCGTCAATGGACTAAACTAACGTGAACCCTATTTGGGGTACATTCTTACCCCAGTACATATGTATTTTATGTAAGAAGAATTTTGGTAAATAAATATAAATTACTTTTTCCGCTTTTTCGAATTAAAGCGTATCGTTCGTTATCAGTTAGGTCAATGGCAATGGGCGCGTTCAGCAGAGAAACTTGATCACTGATCAACTTAATAAAACTATTCTTATTTTTAAGCATACATTTGGGGGGTCTTGTTAAATTGACCTTTTGAAAATCTCCATGTTAATATCATATTAAATACAAAAATAAAAGTAAGATCAGGGAGCAAGTTATTCTGCTGAACACGGCCAATGCTTCATTCACAGCCACTCATCAGGCTTTTCAATTCGTAGCCATCAATTGATCAAAAAGTCGTTTTGCAGACAGCTTCTGTTGTATTTCAATTGTTTGTTCTATATTATTCAGTAAATGCTTGCACCGGGGTAAAATTGTACCCCAAAAAAAAAAAAAAAATAGCGACCATATCTGTATTTTAATCCCATTGTGTCGGTTTATTATTCAGTACAAGCATTACCGGGGTAAAATTGTACCCCAAAATCAAAAAGCGAGCATATCAATATTTTGATCTCTTTGTTATATGTAATTTATAGCAGAAAAACATTGATCTTGGCTTATATAATATTTAAATATTCTTTAATCTGGCATTGAAGGTTTCTTGGGGTACAAAGGTACCCCTAGGTAAAAAGAAATACCAAACTTTAAGTAGTAGATGTCAGAATTGTTCTGCCTACCCTGCACTCAAAAAAAATTTCATTCTAAATTTAAGTATGTCCGTGATTGAACTTAGAACGTTGAAGGTTTATTGGGGTACAAAGGTACCCCAAGGTATAAAATACCAAACTTTACGTAGCAGATGTCAGCATTATTCTGTCAGCCCTACACTCAAAAAAAATCTCATTCTTAATTTAAGTAAGTCCGTGATTGAATTAAGAACGGTTTGTGCTTAAAAATTTTATATAGTATTTCTTTAATTTTCTTGAATCAATCTTATATTTTAAAACTTAAGAATAATAATGATAATATAACAAAATAATATTTTTAATGATTCAATGTAAAAAGAACTTTTTTTAGTTTTTAAAAATCACAAAACGAACTTAAAATGAGAATTTTGTGCTCCGATTTGAAAGTTTCGAACTTAGTTAGCTTTTTGAGATCGTTTTGTTCTTGAGTATTCCCTGTTCAAGTACGGAATTCTTGATTTTTTTTCTGAATGTAGAACTGCGCATTCCCAAAATCCTACAGGCAGTCCATGGCATACATACATACACTCTCACTTCCAGCTGTACTGCTTCTTCCAGCAAGCGAATATGATAAGAAAGCGTAGCTTCATCAAAGACCAAAGAATAATCGCACATCTCTAGGTGCCAACGTAGGACAAAAGAAAGAGACCGAAGCCCGCATCTATGACTCTGTGTGTGTGTGTGTGTGTAGTGTGTGTTAGTGACTGAGATTTTCCGTCGGTGGCTGCAATGGCTGTTTGTCGCCGTGTTGTTTTTGTTCGCTGTTCTTACAACATTCGCATGCGTTTGCCTGTAAGACAAACTCGGCGAACGGCGAACGGAGTCGGAGTCGGGAGTGTGGGACAGAGTTGGCGCTTTTGCCAGTTGATATCCTGCTTAAGGATGCGCTCAAGTACTTTCAAGTCACTTGGCAGCTGCTTAAGTTAACTTTTACTTGGCTTTGTCAGCGAAAAGGACAAGACGAAGCAGAGAGAGAGAGAGAGGGGGGGGAGAGCAGAACGAAAGTCTGCCATGAATGTGTTTCAATGTTGACGCAACGCGATGAAGGCACGGAGCATACCTTTCACCTACTTTTGCCAACGACTGCGGACTTGGGGACTGTCGCCTGTCAACGTCTCCTGCTGCCTGCTGCCTGTTGCCAGTTTTGCCTGTTGCCCTGGCTGTTGCACTTGACTCAAGTGGCCTCCTGCTTCAAAGCGACAAAAGTGTCGCCGCAACAGTTGTGGTTGTATCTCCAAATACAACCGCACAGCCGCAGCCAACAAAAGCAACAACAGCAACAACAATGATGCAAATCCATTGGCCACGTCAAAACAACTTGAGCATCCGATTACACTGAAAGAAATGACACTGGGTTGGATTAACCAGGGACTAAACACATTATTTACGCACAGGCTAAACGGTAAGTGCTAGTAAGCTGATTAGCTAGCCTGAACTTAACACTTTTTAAAGGATTTAGTATTCAAATGAAGTTTGAACAAAAAAATGTTGAATTTCGAGGGCTGCTCAAAAAGTTATCGGCCTGTCTCAAAAAAAAAATGTGTAAAGGTGGTAGCCATGATTCCGGAACTCCAGGTTATGGAAAAGAAAATTGGTAAATGAGGTTATAATCAGAATTGATGTAATTCTAGCCCGTACCTCAAACATTTTTTTCAATATTTTTTTGAAAAATTGACGGCCATTTAAAAAAAAATTTCGATTTTTCAAGTTTTTTTTTTGTAGTTTAGTGTACAAAAAAGAGTTAAAAATGTTTTTCCTCTTGATTGAGGTACGAGCCAGGATGACATCAATTCTGCGTCGATTGCAACATGGCTGATCAAATTCTGTTTAGTAGAACTGGAGTAATCATGGCTACCAGTTCAAAAAACGTGGTTTCGAGAAAAAAGCGTTTAAAGTTTTGAGCGTTTGATTGTATTACATATGATTTATAACAGAAATGCATTGATCTTGGCTCATTTAATATTTTAATATTCTTTAATCCTGCGTTGAAGGTTTCTTGGGGTACAAAGGTACCCCCAGGTAAAAAAATACCAAAATTTTAAGTGGGAGATGTCAGAATTGTTCTGTCTACCCTGCACTCAGAAAAAATTCCATTCCAAATTTTAGTATGTCCGTGATTAAATTTAGAACGTTGAAAGTTTATTGGGGTACAAAGGTACCCCAAGGTATAAAATGGGCGAAAGACTTCTGTTTTTTTTTTACTTAGAACTAGAGATGGGCGCGTGACAGAAAATGTCATCCCGTCCCGCCCATCACGAAACAGAAATTTTGTGTCCCGTTCCGGTAGTGTTAAAATTGTCACGCCCTTCCCGAATACTGAAAATTTTTGATTCCGAGAAAAAAAAATTTTTTAACAATGTACTTAAGTATTTTAAAGAGTTTTGTTTTATCAAATCAAATAGGATTTCGTCTTTGAAACCATTTGGATCTGTTTTATCAAAATTTTGTATTATTATTGGATCCCTTTTTCAAAATCCCAATCAAATTTTCTGCTTAAAGCATTGCCCGTTAGAGTGAAAGGTTTAGCTTATATAAATAAAACTGATCAATTCGTTGTTGTTTTTGTATTAAGCCATAAGTAGGCTATAATTGTTGCCTCATTCGAACCTACGACTGCTTTGAGCTAAAGTTTTTGGTTATTTTTTTTTGTTGTTTAATGTTAAACATCAGACAATGGGCCTCACTTTTTCCAACTTAAACGGAAAGTAATTCCACTAAAATGTTTTCAACAAAATACGAAACGGCGCTCCAATGCGCCTGGCTGAAGCTGAGGGTAGGTAGTCGAGGCAGGCAGGTGAAAGAGGGGGACAGGCAGAGCCATTATTTGTGAGTGTGTGTGTGTGTGTGTGTGTATGGTATTTACCCCATCGTCTGAACAAGCAGACACAAAAATTTGAAAGTGAAATCAAACAATGCGAAAATAACTTCAAAACAATGTCGTGTTTGTTTTTTTTTTCTGTTGTTTGTGGGAAACGGAGGCGGAAACGCTATATGTCTTCAGATTTGATGTAACTAGCTGACATTGCTAATATACTGGGTGGCTAATGAATGTTGCTACATTAAGAAACTCATTTAAGTTTTATTATTTAGTATAAGGAATTCCTCAGGTAATTTTATTAAATAAAGCTGAATTAGTTTGAATAAAAGAAACTGAATTAAAAACTCCCCCTCATCTTATTAAAAAGTTGTTCCTTAGTGCCAGGAAAGTTGACTGTGAAGCGAAGTGGGTATAATTCTCCACTTCATATTGTCCTTTGAATCAAAATGGGCCTCGTTTTGGTGCCCTGCTGGTAAAATTGATAGCGACTCGGCAAGTCTGCTGCATTTAGTTTGTTAGCCATTTAAATCTTATAGGGGAATTAGTTCACATATTTGATCCGATATTTATTTGAGCAAATCAGCTTATTGTCCTAACTCTTGGATAGTTTCCTCCTTCCATTCCAAAGGGTTTCGATGGTAAGATCTTTCTGCGACTGTCCCGTGCTTGGAAAAATTATTTACAAGCCTGTTTATGGTCCATATTCTTTGGAGGATCGCCTCTACTCCCTTTGAATTGAATCTACGAACTCCAGACAACCAAATTCTTGCTTTCTGTTAAATATAAATATAAATCTATCAAATAAAAAAGAAATTGAGCAAATTACTTAAGGGGGTCTTCTACCTTTGAACAGTGTTTTATGAGTGTTTTTTAAAAAAATTCTGGAAAGAAAACCATAAAAGCTTTTTCAGTTTGGTTTTTGGGTTTGAGTTATTAATTAACTATATAAAAAAATATTAAAAAAAAAAATGTTTGGATTTCGAAAATTGTTTTTAAAGGTAGAAGACCTCTTTTTAGGTTGTATTGAGTGCTTCCTCAAGCAAGAATCTTCCTCCACTAAAATGACAATATCTGCTAAACTATTCTGAATTTTTCAAAATGGTTTAAAGGGGATGAAAGGGGAATGTCCAAGCTGTAATAATAAGGCAAAACAAAAAAATCAAAAAAAAAATATTTTTAAAGCCAGAAGATCTCTCTGAAGGTTGAATTAAGTGCTTCCTCAAGCAAGAATCTTCCTCCACTAAAATGGCAATATCTCCTAAACTAGTTCGAATTTTTGAAAATGGTTTGAAGTGGATGAAAGTGGAATGTCCAAGCTATAATAATAATGCAAAACAAAAAAATAAAAAAAAATATTTTTTAAGTGTAGAAGACCTCTTTTTAGGTTGTATTGAGTGCTTCCTCAAGCTAGGACCTTGCTCCACTAAAATGGCAATATCTCCTAAACTATTTCGAATTTTTCAAAATGGTTTAAAGGGGATGAAAGGGGAATGTCCAAGCTGTAATAATAAGGCAAAACAAAAAAATCGAAAAAAAATGTTTAAAGCTAGAAGATCTCTCTGAAGATTGTATTGAGTGCTTCCTCAAGCAAGAATCTTCCTCCACTAAAATGGCAATATCTCCTAAACTATTTCGAATTTTTCAAAATGGTTTGAAGTGGATGAAAGTGGAATGTCCAAGCTATAATAATAATGCAAAACAAAAAAATCGAAAAAAATATATTTTTTTAAGGTAGAAGACCTATTTTTAGGTTGTATTGAGTGCTTCCTCAAGCTAGGACCTTGCTCCACTAAAATGACAATATCTGCTAAATTATTTCGAATATTTGAAAATGGTTTAAAGGGGATGAAAGGGGAATGTCCAAGCTGTAAAAATAAGGCAAAACAAAAAAATCGAAAAAAAAAATATTTTTAAAGCTAGAAGACCCCCTTATAGCATAATAAAATAAAACTCCAAAACTAACTCTTAAATGTGGACTTTTATAATATAAGTTTTAATTTTTACCGTTCCTGATTTAAACTAAATGTTTTATAAATTTTATGTATTAAGTATTAACATAACATTATATATATTTTTTTACAAATTATTGAAATCGAAACAGACTCAGCATATATCATTTAATTGAGACTTAATTAATCCGTTGAAGGACTTATAAATTTCCCTTAAAAATGATATGTTCTTTTTTTGTTTCAATGTTTTCCTTCACTTAATTGAATTTGATTTAGTTAAATCTAATTGAGATGCTCAAATTTCATTCTCAATTTCAAATTGCCCCAATCCCTAGAGGTAGTCATCCCTCCCCTTTCAATCGTGTACACTTTCATTGCCATCCGGCTGTGTCAATTGGTTGTCCGCATTGTTTGGGGGCCATAAGGCGCACATGCGAGCATGTTCGCATGTTTTCATGTTTTGCGTATGTCCTGGCAACGCTTTAAGAAATCCGAAACCAAGACATTGTGCACAATTGGCAAAAAGGCTGCAAATGGTAAATGCGGTTAAAGGTTAAGCTGAACTCCAATTCGGTTCGTTTTGGTTTTTGTGCTTCCTACGATACGCTTTGCGTGTTGAGCAATGCGCGGAATGCAAAAAGGCAATGCACAAGGAGTAACCGGAAATACTTGGCATTTTTTTTTTTTTTTAGGAACTTTCGACTTTAAGTGGGTGGTGGGGGTGAGGTAGAAGAATACTTTTCGGCTATTTTGGACATCGGATCACTTTGAGATAATGTCAGGCGGACTTCGCACTCGGACTTTCAATTGCCTTGCCACCGATGCGCCTCGTTGCCGCACGAACACTGCTGCCAAGCGATGGCAACGGCGGAAGTCAAGCCACAGGACTCGCCGGGCCCGACGAGTGTGACGACGAGCCAGCCGACGATTCAGCCAGTACGAAGCCTGCCACTGAATGTTGCCAGCAACATTCAACATTCGCCTTTTGGCAACATGCAAATGCCTGGCCCATTACTAATTATTAACGCAATTATTGTTGCAGGACGTGAAGCAGCCGAGTAAGTGTAAGTCACATTCTTGGCCCGGTCACGTTCCACTATTAATAGATAACGATGCAAATTAGCTAACAGAATTATGAGCCAGTCCTTTGTTGCACTTTCTCATCATCATCATCATCAGCCCCAGTCAGTCATCTCTTCATCTTCATCATCAGAACGATAAAAAGTTTGGCCTCGGCTCGGGGTTAATTTCAGTTTCTTATTGCAGTTAATTAAGTGAAAACTTGAGTTTTCTCTCCTCCCAGCCCTTGCCTCAGCCCGAATATGCACAGCTTCAGTTTTAATTTATGCAGCATCCTTCGCCTCCCTCTGCTCCGGCTGGTGATGCTGCTGCTGCTGCTGATGCTGCTGATGGGCTTGTCAAAGCATTCAACGATAATGAATGCCAACTGACTGAGACGAACCGATTCGGACCACATATATAGTAGAATATCTGTTAATGGGCTTTTCCAACGATTTCCTTCACTGTCAATCCGTGCAGTTTCAGGATCTTTCATTCACATTGAGTTGCAGTAAATTGAATTCAGCGAAAAAGTGGCACGAAACGGTTCGATGGACGGATCGGAAATGAATATTTATATTTTTAATTAACAAGAAACTATAATCAACACACACATTGAGAACAATATATTGTATATATTGTATATACTGTATATATTTGACATAATTGGAACGAACATCATGGCACGGAAGCTAGCTCTTCAAACCGAGTTCAATGAACACTGTTCTTGCATCAGAGACCAAAGAAACATGCCCGCTTTGTGGTATACAAATAAAATCATTTCCAATCTTTATAGCATTTAGTTTTTTTTAAACAAGTGAAAAGTTTGCACAATCCCTGGCTGATTCTCTCTATATTCATGTTAAAAGAGACTTTTTTGCATTTTTCTCAGTTATGCAAAACGTTTTTGTACCGAATCGAACCGTATACCAACCCAGTGTTCTTTCAAGTATTCTTAGTCTTCAAGTTTTTTCTCCCTCGATTGTAAGCCGCTTTAGAATACATAAACACATGCTGCGCAAGCGGACTGACACGTACACACCTATACTAAAGAAAGGGGAAAGAATTTTAAAAAAATATTTTACATGTCTGTAAAAAATTTTGTAAAATTTTAATTTTTTTTATACCCTTGCAGAGGGTATATTAAAATTGTCACGATGTTTGTAAGGTAGGAAGCATTTCCGACCACATAAAGTATATATATTCTTGATCAGCATGACGAGCTGAGTTCATTTCCGTTTGTCCGTCTGTCCGTCCGTCCGTCTGTTTCTAGCTATCTCCTCCCTCAGTTTTAAAGCTATCTTGACCAAACTTTGCAAAATGTCTTTAAATACAAATACGCTGCACATTTGTCGGAATCGGCCGGATCGGATAACTATATCATATAGCTGCCATAGGAACGATCGGTCCAAAAACTAGTTCTAATGAGAAAAACTTTTTTGTTTTCTATTGTAGCGTCACCAATCGTGGTATATATTAGTTTTATATACTTCCACACAATTCTGGAAAAATTTATCAAAATCGGATAACTATAGCATATAGCTGCCATATAAACGGTCGGTCCAAAAACGTTTTCCAATGAGAAAAACTTTTTTGTTTTCCACCGTAGCATCACCAATCGTGGTACATATAAGTTGTATATGCTTCTACACAATTCTGGAAAAATTTATCAAAATCGGATAACTATAGCATATAGCTGCCATAGGAACGATCGGTACAAAAACTAGTTCTATTGGGAAAAACTTTTTTGTTTTCCATCGTAGCATCACCAATCGTGGTATATATTAGTTTCATATACTTCCACACAATTCTGGAAAAATTGATCGAAATCGGATGACTATAGCATATAGCTGCCATAGGAACGATCGGTCTAAAAACTAATTCTAGTGAGAAAAACTTTTTTGTTATTAATGGTAACGCCTTTCAAAAACTGCAAGGGTATTTAAAACATGTTGTTAGCCTTCTATTTTTTTTTTTTTTATTTTATTTATCATGGCCTAAAAATAATTTTTGTGCATTTTATGAACCATTAAAAACACGACAAAAAAAAATCTTGATAACTGCCCTTAAAAGTATGCTATGTATATGAATATTAATATTTAAGAAATGTATTTTTGTATATTTGCCTTTACACTTATTTATTTTAATAATCCGACAATCTGTGTGAACTCTGCAAACATTTTGTAATTTGTCTTATCTTATTTTCAGCTTTCTAATTCATCAAGTGAAAACTATTTTTCATCATCGAATTCTTCATTATGCATAGCAAAAAATAAAGTTCATCTTTAGTGATTTTGGTAAAAAAATAAAAAAATATATATATGTATATATTTTTGTGTATTTGCCATATTTTCAAAATACGTTCTTATAGTATTCCTTTAAGTAATTAAAAAAATTTCCAGCTGCCTTCCGCTGCCTATTTGACTTCTAAAGTCAAAAATAGGTAAACAAAGACTTGACAAATTTAAATAACATATAAAAAATTCAAACAAAAACGAGAAGGCAAAGCTAATTTGATGTGCCGAGTAAGAATCATATTATATGCCGATTTTGGTAATTTCAGAAGGGAAACAAATAAAAAAATAAATACTAGACGATATAATGAAATCAAAAAGTTTTTTTCAAGACTATTTTACGACCGATCGTTTAGCAGTATATTATAGTGTCGATTTTGATACATTTTTCCAGAATTAGTAGAAATATAAAACTAACATAAAGATAGTAAGCTACAATGGAAACAAAAAGTTTTTCTAATAGAACTAGTTCTTGACGACGCCTAGCAGGTAGTACGACGCGGTTCCGAATTTTAGGGCGTGCAGTAAAAGAAGACTCTTCAAAATTTCGCTCGATGCTTTAAACGAGAGCTAGTTCGCGTCAGAAACAGAAGACGGACAGACGGACGAGGAAGAAAGCGGGCGTCAAGAAATATTAGTCGGAAATGAAATTTCATCGTTACAAACCAAAAAATACACTTTTTCAAGTGTATAATGATTAATCTATTAGCTATACCTTGTCTTATGAATAGTAATAATTATTTTGAAATAAAATTATTAAAATAATAAAACAAAAAATAAATTAATTTTTTTAAATTTTGAATAATAATTTTGAAACATTTAAAACCTTAAATAATAAACACAAGAAATTTAAAAATTGCTAAAAATAATTTTTGTAGTTACTATAAAATTGTTTATTTCACAAATTTTGACTTTGACAACCCATAAGTAAGCATCTAGAAGGCGTAGCACCCCATTCAAACTCTCATTTTATGGGTTGAACATCATATTATCTATCATATGCCAGGTTACTTTTAGTCTGAATTTCTTTCTTAGAACTTCAAAATCCTGAAGTTATTTAATTTGGGCCTTTTTGGGTAGCTTTCTCTCAAAACAAAATATTTAAAAGAATTGTATGCACTCGATCTTCCTGATCGTAATGATCCAACTTGTTTCTAGTCTTAAGAGGGAAGTTGACTTCAACAAATGTTAACACAAAATAGTTTAACGCAACTACAATTTTATCACGAATTAATTTAATATCGGCAATTCATACGCCTTTATAAGGAGTTCTTAAATAAAGAAATAAAGAAGTCGGGGAAAAAATTTTGGAATTTGAATCAAGGGCAAAACTTTAGAGGCCTTGCTCTAAACTGTTCAAGCCTTGGAAAAGCACTTTGCATATTTTTAGATAGAATATAATCCTAGTAGGCCAGGGTTAAGGGGTTTTTAAAGAATCCATTTTTTTTTTCTGCCTCTTCAACAAAATCTCACTGGCCTACTAGGATTAAATTCGAAATATGCAAAATATATATATAATACAAATAAAAACTTTCTGAAAATAATAAAATTAAATATTTAATTAATTTTTGCCTTGGCTTAAAGCCGGTTCTCAAGTTTTCATTTTATTTATTTTAATTAAATTTCCAGCTTTACGTAGTCTTTAATCTCAACGTGACCAACCGAGCCAGAGCTTTACCCGCATTTGTTATTTGGCCAATGTGTGACAATGCCTTAATGGAGTCGAGTCTGGTCTTGGCCAGTTGGGGCATTGACATCAGCTGTCCAGTAGCGTGATTTCAATTGAACTATCCAGGGGGGAGCACCTCCAAACCTTCTTCTGCCAGTTTAAGGGTTTGGTGGAGCTCTGATTGCGCCAATGTCATAAAGTATGCAACACTCGATGCTCAACTGAAGCCAGAATCCCCACGTATAATCATCATAATGGCAAATTATATATAATAATAAAATATTTCGTGTTCAAACTAACAAACTTTGCTGATGTGTAAATGTGTGCATGTCTGTGTGTGTTTGCTTGTTTGTTTGTGTTGTTGTTGTTGTTGTTTTTTTCAATACACAATGCGTACGTGTTGGCCACGTAGCAACTGCACTCCTGTTTGTGTCCAGACCAAAGTGAACTGTCGCTCCAAATTAGAGATGCGCACGTGATGTCCATTCAGAAATGCAAAATTCTTAGTCCAGCCATAAAGTCCAGCTCGTGAGTCACGCGTGCTTCTTTCCACTATCACCAAGAGAACTCCAAGCAAATCCTTTTTACGTTTTATTTTCTCTTTGCAGTAGGAAAGTCTTCTACCAATTCCCCATCCACTACGTCGGGCTTGGATTTTATATACGGCGTGACAATGGCCCGTTTCCAAATCAATCGTCTGCGTGACTGTGCCGCGCCTCCCGCCTCCGGGTCACTCCTTTTGTGAGCTGCATGCAAAATTAGCCAGAGAGACGGCAAAATCAAATGTTTGGAGACCTTGAGCTGAGTGGCCGGCCACCTACCACCTACCATCACCGTGCTTTCTGTTTCCGTTTCCGGCCACTCGCCAAAAAAAAAAAAAAACGCTTTCAATTCAATGCGTGTGTTATCCAATATCGAGAGTGTGTGTTAAGGCAAATTAAGAAATTCTTGTTTGAAGCATAAATTACCAAATGAAGATCCCAAAGAGGAAATCAGCAGATCCCAGGGCCAGGGCCATTGCGTGATTTTCGATAATTTTTTTTTTTTGGGGCAAAAAACTTAAAAGGTTTTTTCCATTTTCACAAGACAGATGCGAGGCAAAGTCAATTTGCAACTTTCCTTTTATTTGTTGTTGTTGCTGGCGAAGCGACCACAAGGCACAGAGTAAAGTGTTCCATTTCCTTTGTGCCGCACACACACACACACACACACACACAACTATGAGTAAAAGTTGGGGAGGAAGGGTTACCTCTTTAAGTGTGGCTGTCGCGGTTTCAACTTCCACTTCCACCAGGGCAAAGTTCAAAGCGAACATTTTCGATTTTGCCATTAATTAACGTTAGTAAATTAGCGGCTCAGGCGCAGCTGCATTTTGGACCCAGACGCTGGGGAGCAAAGAGTAGAAGCCGCAGGAGTGTCAGGAGTTCATTGATTCCGCATTAGCATAATGTGAGGAATTGTTTATTAAAAAAAATATAAAAAAAATTATTCTTTGCGAGGGTGGGTACAGCAATAACTGAACTAAAACCTTTGCTGGCATTGTATAGATTATAGATCATACCTTAAATCGCCAGCGATTTTTTAAAGCATTAATATTTGAGAATTAATACTTGAACGAGAATTTTCCATACTTAGATTAAGTTCATAAATTCTAGAAAAGTACAAAAACTATTTGGATTAAGTACAAAGTAAAGACCTACTACTTTGGAACTGGTTCAATCCGGTTCAGGGCCAACATAATGAATTTTAAATTCATATTTCAAATAATTTATGAATATGTAAATACACACAATATTGAAGTAATTTTTGATATATTTTTCTGAAGCACATTTGAACCATTTGATATTTAATCGGAACCCTTTTTTGATTAGGGCAAATATTTAACTCCTTACTTACACCCACAGAAATTTTTAAGTTCACGGGTTAAATAATTTCCGAGATTTAGATCTGAAGCACTTTTGAACCGGTTCACTGTGTTAGGACATATGACTATGACTTGTTTTACTGAATAACATGAACATACAGTGAAAATTTCTTACAGATAGGTTCAGCAAACCATTTTTAAAGATTTTGTAGGGAGCTTTTAGGCGGGATCAAAAACAGCTCCTGACATTTAAGTCAATTGAACCTTCTACAAATCTTCCTCCATTTAGAAGATAGAGGGTCAAATCTTCTAGACATATACTTAAACCATCATTACTTATCGATCTACCCTACATGATTTCCCAATCAGATCAACAATAGCAGAGTTACCACCCCCCCGAAAAAAAACCTCATATCTCTCAAAATTTTAAAGATAGATGGTTCGAACCCTCTGGACATATACTTTCACCATCATTACTTATCGTTCCCTCATACATTACTTCCCGATCAGATAAACAATAGTAGAGTTGCCACCCCCGCAATTTGAAAAAACCGCATATCTCACAAAATTTTAAATAAAGATTCTTTGAATCTTCTAGACATATACTTTCACCATCATTACTTATCGTTCCCTCATACATTATTTCCCGATCAGATAAACAATAGTAGAGTTGCCACCCCCGCGACTTAAAAAAAAATCTCATATCTTCCACAATTTCAAAGATAGATTATACGAACCTTTTGGACAAATATTTTAATTATAACATCTTATCGATCCGTCATACATAGTTTCTCGATCGGTTGAACAATATCAGAGTTGCCACCCCACAATTTTAAAGATAAATTGGTCGAACCCTTTAGACATATACTTAAATCATCTTTACTTATGGATTCACCATACATCATTTCCTGATCAGATGAACTAAAGTAGAGTTGCCAACCCCGCTATTAAAAAAATACCTCACATCTCCCACAATTTCGAATATAGATTGTTCAAACCTTTTAGACATATATTTGAATCGTCATTACCGTTCCCTCATACATAATTTCCCGATTAGATGAACAATAGTAGAGTTGCCACCCCCGCGACTTAAAAAAACCTCATATCTCCCACAATTTCGAAGATAGATTGTTTGAACCTTATGGACATATTCATTCAATATCATAACTTATCCTTCCCTCATACATTATTTCCCGATCAGATGAACGATAGTAGAGTTGCCACCCCCGCAATTTGAAAATAATCTCATATCTTCCACAATTTTGAAGATAGATTGTTTGAACCTTCTAGACATATACTTTCACCATCATAACTTATCGTTATCAGTTGAACGATAGTAGAGTTGCCACCCCCGCAATTTGAAAAGGAGCTCATATCTCCCACAATTTTAGTGATAGATTATTCGAACCTTCCCAATCATTACTTATCGATCCGCCATACATCATTTCTCGATCAGATGAACGATAGTAGAGTTGCCACCCCCGCAATTTGAAAAAGAGCTCATATCTCCCACAATTTTAAAGATAGATTATTCGAACCTTCCAGATATATACTTTCCCAATCATTACTTATCGATCCGCCGTACATCATTTCTCGATCAGATAAACTATAGCAGAGTTGCCACCCCCGCAATTTGAAAAAATCGTCTATCTCCCACAATTTTGAAGATAGATTGTTGGAAGCTTGTAGACATATACTAAAATCATCATTACTTATCGATTCACCATAATTCATTTCCCCATCAGATGAACAATAGTAGAGTTACCACCCCCGCAAATTTGAAAAAACCTCATATCTTCCACAGTTCCGAAGATAGATTGTTCGAACCTTTTAAACACATATTTTAATTATAAAAACTAATCGATTCACCATACATTGTTTCCTGATCAGATAATGAATAGTAGAGTTACCACCCCCGCAAATTTGAAAAACCTCATATCATCCACAGTTCCGAAGATAGATTGTTCGAACCCTTTAAACATATATTTTAATAATAAAAACTAATCGATCCACCTTACATTGTTTCCTGATCGGATGAACAATAGTAGAGTTGCAACCCTCTCAATTTGGAAAAAAATTTCAAATCTCCCACAATTTTGAAGATAGATGCTTTGAACCCTTTGGACATATATTTTAATTATAATAACAAATCGATTCACCATACATTGTTTCCTGATCAGATAAAGAATAGTAGAGTTGCCACCCCCGCAATTTGAAAAAAACCTCACATCTCCCACAATTTTGAAGATAGATTATTTGAACCTTTTGGGCATATATTTAAATCGTCATTACTTATCGATCCACTATACAACATTTCTCCATCAGATGAACAATAGTCAAGTTATTAGTTATTAAAACAAATTATGATGCTGGGCAGCACTGGCCGCAATCGGGATGGGCAAGCGCTTATACAGTTTGTGAGACCCCACACTCAAAAGTTATCATTTAAAAACAAACATTTACAGGTACATAGTATATTACTGTCGGGCTTGACCGACTTTCTTTTTTCCAGAGACTTATAGAGGCTTAAGGTAGGTCTGGCTACTCATGAAGTAGTTGCTCCAAAGGTACCAACCCTTTGGCTAAGTTGTTAGATCCATTAGGAACGTTGGTGGCTGTTTATCAACCCTGTGCTTGGCAGCGTGTGATTAAGCTATTGTGGCAGGAGCCCAATTGCCATGCTACAATTTCTAAAAACCTCGAGCTGTGACCTCAAGATGTGACCTCGAGATGCCTCGAGATATGTCAAAATTTTAATTATTTTTTTTTAGTTAATGCTGCTTGCACTTATTTTGTTACGCCTCTGCAAAAGAAAATTTGCTTAATTTAAATTTTGTTCCCATCCAAGTAGGCTTTGACCCCAGCATTTGGATTTTACTTCGATTTGCCAGCAGCTGCAATATATTTCATTCCTCATCGAGAGCTCGTCGAGTGTGGAGCTCTCATTTTCTTTTCTTTTTATTTTTCATATAAACATTTTTTAAAGGACTAGCTTTCTAAGCTCTGCTCCCAACCCAACGTACTTACCCGTACGAAGGTGTTTAATTATTTTCTTTCTTTTTTTTTTAATATATTTGGTTTGGCTTTAGAACCAATTTCGGCCGGTCATTGTCGTCTAACTAGAAAGTTGGCTGTCCTAACGACCACCCACCATTATTTTGTTTCTTTTATTAATTCAATATTCAGTTTTGATTTACAATTATTTTATTTCTGTGGTGCCTAGAACCAATTTCGTGCGGTCATTATTATTGTTAACTTGTTTTGCAATTTCTTGATTTTCTTAATTTTCTTTAATCTCATTAGCCGAATCCGTGGGCAATAAAGTGTGTCTGCCAGTTGTACTTACCTTTGTTTTTAATCTATTTAAGAGCAATGTCCCTGGTTGATGATTTTGTTGTAGTTGGAATTTAATATTGCAACTATATATAAAATAATTAAAATACAAATTTTTAACAATTTTTTTTTAACTAAAAACAAAACAAAAAACTTTAAAAATTATTTTTTTTTTTAATTTTTTTAATTTTTTTATTTTTGTTATAAATTACCTCAATTCTGATCATAACCTCATTACCAGTTTTTATTTTCGATAATCTGGAGTCCTGGAATCATGGCTATTACCACTACACCTTGTTTAGGCGTGGACCTTATTTGGTAGGCCCAGAACTATTTGACCCGCCCTCGAATTTACAACCATTTATTTTTTGCTTTTTTATACAAATATTAAATAACATAAAACAAAAAACCGAATTGAAAAAACTCTTCTAGTTTTCTCTCCAGAATTTAAAAAAAAGAACCCTAAATAAAGGTAAAATATTACTCATACGACATGTATACCAATTTAATATTTTAGAAAACTTTAGAAAATTTTTAAATCGTTGTAAATTAACTATGAAATTTCAAAACGACTTTTAATGAAAAAAAAATAGATATAAAATAGAAATACAAAAGTTTTTCTCATAAGAACTAGTTTTAGACCGATCGTTCCTTTGGCAGCTATATGCTATAGTCATCCGATTTTGATAAATTTTTCCAGAATTGTGTAGACGCATATAAAACTAATATGTACCACGATTGGTGACGCTACGATGGAAAACAAAAAAGTTTTTCTCACTAGAACTAGTTTTTGGACCGACCGTTTATATGGCAGCTATATGCTATAGTCATCCGATTTTGATAAATTTTTCCAGAATTGTGTGGACGTATATAAAACTAATATATACCACGATTGGTGACGCTACGATGGAAAACAAAAAAGTTTTTCTCACTAGAACTAGTTTTTGGACCGACCGTTTATATGGCAGCTATATGCTATAGTCATCCGATTTTGATAAATTTTTCCAGAATTGTGTGGACGTATATAAAACTAATATATACCACGATTGGTGACGCTACGATGGAAAACAAAAAAGTTTTTCTCACTAGAACTAGTTTTTGGACCGACCGTTTATATGGCAGCTATATGCTATAGTCATCCGATTTTTTATGCACTATTGTCATCCGATTTTGATAAATTTTTTCACGAATTGTGTGGACGTATATAAAACTAATATATACCACGATTGGTGACGCTACGATGGAAAACAAAAAAGTTTTTCTCACTAGAACTAGTTTTTTGGACCGATCGTTCCTATGGCAGCTATATGATATAGTCATCCGATCCGGCCGATTCCGACAAATGTGCAGCGTATTTGTATTTAAAGACTTTTTGCAAAGTTTGGTCAAGATAGCTTCAAAACTGAGGGAGGAGATAGCATAGAAACAGACGGACAGACGGACGGACGGACAGACGGACAAACGGAAATGAACTCAGCTCGGCATGCTGATCAAGAATATATATACTTTATGTGGTCGGAAATGCTTCCTTCACTGCGTTACAAACATCGTGACAATTTTAATATACCGTCTGCAAGGGTATAATAAAAGTCTATTGTGTTTTTGAGCCAAAAATTTTATATATATTAAAAAATAAAAATTGTGATAAAACCTTCCGTTTGATTCAGCTCATAATTGTCCATAATCAAGTTAACAGGTTGTTTATTTTATATATTTTTTTCCTATCACAAATCCCCATTACCTACAATTGTGATGTGATGTTTGAAAAATGCCTATCGATAAGTCATTTTTCTGTGTGTTGTGCTAAATGTGAAGAAAACTCATCAGGAAAATATGTCTTGTCTCGTCCAACTTACACATAAAACAACAGCAGCCGCAGCAGCTGGCCACAGATGATAATCAGAGTGTGGGATGGAGCAACAACACAAGTGACATTAAAGACGCATCAGAATTTATCAAAATCGAAACTAATAGAAAAAGTTGTGACATCAGTCGAGGTTCCTTCCCCCTCCCCCCCCCCCCCATATGAAACATTAGAGAATTTTCTGCTGCTCGACTTTAAGTCAAATTGTTGCTGCTGACCATAAAAATGATTTAAATGCATAATGCACACTGAGAATGAGTGACAAGTTGTGTGCCCGGCTATGCATCAAGTTGATGGCCGACTGGTGGGCAATGCCAACTTTTTGCAGTGGCAACTTCGTTATGGCCGTTAGCATCTTTATTTGCCCAAGAAGTCCAGACTGTGTTGGACTCCCGTACCAACTGCATCTGCATACTTAATGCATTTTCATTTTATTTCTTTCACTTCGTTCGACGTCTTCATCTTCATCTCCTTTGGCTATTTGCTCTATGGCTTGTCTTGTGTTTGGCTAACTTTCATTTGTTTGCTTGTGTTTCATTCGGTTAAGTGCTTCCTTGATTGTTTTGGCCGCGCAATCTTTTTTGCCTCCGCCCACCCCCCTCCCCCTCCACCAGTCGTGGACAGTCGTCAGTTATTATGTGTGCTAACCGGTGGATATACAGTTTGCTGGCTGCCTTGTTAACAACATTGTTGAGGATTACGTGAGGCTTTTGACACCAATTTCTGTATATGTATGCACACGATTTGCATAGTTTATCCCCATTGTTGTTGTTGTTGTTGCTGTGTATAACGCCCTATAGGCAATGGCCATAAATATGCATCCTTTATGCATACATTATTTTAATGAATTATTGATTTCGTTCAATTTCAGAAACTGGTCCACTCAACGCATTTGCAGGATGACGAAGCTTGTTATACTCTTTTCGAACAATATTTTTTAAATTTAATTTTTAGAGTGAAATATATTGTCAAGACTTTTTACAGCATTTGTTGTTTTGCTCTTTAAAAAATAGGCATCTGTCGCAGCACAACTTAACATAACTCAACCACCTTGCATTAAAATAAAAGTGCGGCAACAAGCGTGTGCGATGGTGCAGCGAATTGAGACTCCATTTTAATCGTTTTAAGTGCAAGGTACCGAGTTATTTACCAGCTTGAAAGCATACAGATAGTATGCGCAGCAATTGCTTAATAAAATCGGTTAAGCTGAACGATTAAGAAGTCTGCAAAATACCCCAAAAAAGGTCTTTATTATCCCAACTAATTTTCAAAAATAAATTTAAGATCAAACACTGTTGCCTAGTGTATTCTTCGAAATTTCTAATGTTGTTGATTAAATTTCTAGTATTTTAAAACATAATTAGGTATTTTTTGTATTTATAAAAATGTTTGGGTAAAGCCTGATTCTTATAACTTCAACGAAATAGAAACGCTTTCGATCAACTCATAAGCAACAAAACAAGGCGAGAGTCTTTATTCATTTAAGGTACTAGCATATGATCCAGCAAGCTTCGCTTCACCACCCTCAGTAAAGCCGTCAAAAAGCTATCTACACCGGATTTATTTTTAAATTGAAAATTATTTTTCCAAGTCATTTTGCCCTTACAGCTTGCATACCGATTTGCACACGCAGTGGCTCTATTCAACGGCCGCTCTGCGGTAAAAAAAACTGTCATATTCAGGACCTTGGGGTGAATTCAGTTCAGCTTAAAAATAACGACCATATTCCGACCTTTAGGGTGGATTTTCCGATTTTAAAAATTACCTTGGGCTTGGATGATATGAAGGTAGGGGTAGCCTTTTTCGACCTTTGGAGTCAAATGTTCAAAAATTGTTCTATTTATTTGGTCCTTTGGTCCTTCTATTCGGACCATAGTGACCAAAAGACCATAGTTTCATTAAGATCGGCTTACAAATAATGATTGGCCTTGAACCCACCCCCGAACCCCATTTTCTGACCATGTGCGTGTGTTTTCCAAAATGAGAAAATTATTTTTCCATATAAATTTCGAACAAGGATGGGCCTCAACCCCCCCATTCCAACCATTTGAGGTGAATTTTCAAAAATGCGAAAATTATTTTTTTATATATTTAGCTAACAAACAGAATTTCATTCTGATTGGCCTCGAACCCACATCCGTTACCTATTTTCCGGCCATTAAAGTGAAACCGTGAAGACGAATTTTCTAACATTAGAAAATGACTTGTCAAATTATTTTCTATTCTAACTTTTTAAACCGAGGTTGATGTGAATCGGATTAAAAATAGTTTATTCCATACACCATATTTCCGGTCATTTTCCTTGGGGGTAGATTTTACAACATCGGATCCTTACCAATCGATATTATCTATCGGATGAAAACTAGTTCTTTCCATAAAGAATTTTCCGGGTATTTTCCTAGCGGGCATATTTTCCAACATAACATGGGTAATTATTATTTTCGACTTTGGGGACAGATTTTCAAACTTAGGAAAGTTAATTGTAAATTTTAGTTAGCCTACTATTCTTACAATCCGAGTTTAAAGTCAAACGGACGAAAAACAAGAATTCCCTTTAATTTTAAATAAATTTTAATTAAATTCTATTTAATGTTTATTTTCCTAGTAGGCTGGTTATCCAAAATAAGGAGAACACTTGTCCAATTATTTTGCATACTTTACTTAAGCTGTATTTTCACGTGTCTGACTTCTCATATGAGTAACTCAGATAGTGTAATAATCCATCTGAGAAGTTCAAATGTGTCAAAGATTAGTGCAAAATCCTATCAAAGCTGTGTAATGAGTTTCTCATTTGAGTTATTTGACAGCGAACTCACAACTTCCTGAGGTATTTCTCAGCCATCTCATATGAGATCTCTGAAAAGTGAAAATACAGACAAGCCTTAAAAACCGAGTTTGAAGTGAATCGAATAAACAAAAACGGAGTTTTCTAATTTTTGGATAAAGAATTTTCCAACATCCCCGTCTTAGTTAAATCTTTCTCCACATTTAAAAACTTCTGTAAAAGTTTCAGCTTTCTATCTCTTACCGTTTAGGCTCTGAGTTAATTGCCAGTAAATCAGTCAGTCAGGAAAATCTCATTTACATTTTACATTTCTCGTCAAGCTGAGTTAAACTTAGGACCAAAATATTTAATTTATTTTTGGGTTCTTATCTTCATAAAGGCTTATGCAATAATGAATGTACCCAGGGGGAATGGCTGGCAACTGTTTTTGAAATGACCATCATAAATTTGTCAGTTTTTGATGGTGTTCCAACGTCAAAAATTAAAAATGGGATAAAAAGTTAAAAAAAAAGCACGAAAATGTTCACGGTATAATGTAATTTTTTGTCCGAAAGTTCAGAGTAAGCTGATGCCAAAGAGATTTGATCCAACGGTTAGTGTAACTTAAGTTCGTTGCCTTTTTATTATTTTGGACAATAACATGCTGCTGGGTTGCGTGTGTCGGTCTATTTTCATATAATTTATAATGCTTAATTCCCATTCAATCCATTTTTGGTATTGTGCGAGTATCTTACGCATTGATAACTAACTGCCCCAGCTACTTTTGGCTGTCATTTACTTCATCGCCATTGTGTGTGTGAGTGTGTGTGTGTGTGAGTTGGAAACTTTTGTGTGGTTTTTGTGGCCTAAAATAGCACTTTGTGCTATCGGGTTGGAGTTGGGGTGAAGTGCTGAGAGGAACCTTTTTGTCGAACGCATTAATGGAAATAATGGTTGTATCTATTCAATTATTTCGATGCCCTTACTTTGTGAGCTGAAATACAGTCAAGGTGGGAGACACATGCCTTTCAATGGAGTAAGGTAATATAGAGCGGTGCAAGGGTGTGTGTGTAAGTTTGTCATTCTAATGGATGATATGAACATTTTGTGAACATCGCACTATGTGCAAAAAGTCTTTTTTTTTGGCATAATCTATACATTTTAAGATTTATTAAAGAAACTTGGTACCTTGGCTGCGAGCGGGTCCGAAACCGGTTCAGCTCGGTTTTTTAGATTGCCCAAACCGGACCATGAACCCAACCCCTGAAGGTTGTATTGAGTGCTTCCGCAAGCAAGAACCTTGTTCCACTAAAATGGCAATATCTCCTAAACTAGTTCGAATTTTTGAAAATGGTTTGAAGTGGATGAAAGTGGAATGTGCAAGCTATAATAATAAGGCAAAACAAAAAAATTGAAAAAAAAAATATTTTTTAAAGGATGAAGACCCGTCTTAAGGTTGTATTAAGTGCTTCCTCAAGCAAGAATCTTCCTCCACTAAAATGACAATATCTCCTAAACTATTTCGAATTTTTGAAAATAGTTTGAAGTGGATGAAAGTGGAATGTTCAAGCTATAATAATAATGCAAAACAAAAAAATCGAAAAAAAAATTTTTAAAGGTTGAAGACCCGTCTTAAGTTGTATTGAGTGCTTCCCAAGCGAGACCTGCTCCACTAAAATGCATATCTGCTAAATTATTTCGAATATTTGAAAATGGTTTAAAGGGGATGAAAGGGGGAATGTTCAAGCTATAATATATGCAAAACAAACAAATCGAAAAAATTTTAAAGGTAGAAGACCCTTTTAAGGTTGTATTGGTGCTTCCTCAAGCAGACCTTGTTCCACTAAAATGGCATATCTGCTAAATTTTTCGATATTTGAAAATGGTTTGAAGGGAGAAAGGGAGTCAAAGCTATAAAAAAAAAACAAAAAATCGAAAAAATTAAAGGTGAAGGGGTGGTGGCGCCATAAGCTGCGTTGGGTGTGGGGGGGAGTGTGGAACAAAAGAAAATTTTCAAGGTGAGACCGTCTTAGGTTGTGGTGCTCCTCAAGCGAGGACCTTGCCCACTAAAAGAATATTGAAAACGAATATTGAAAATGGTTTAAGGGGGTGTCAAGCTATAATAAAACAAAAAAGAAAAAATATTTTTAAAGGTGAAGACTCTAAGGTTGTGGTCCTCAACGACCTGCCACTAAAATGAATCTGCAAATATTTCGAATATTTGAAAATGGTTTGAAGTGGATGAAAGGGGAATGTCAAAGCTATAATAATAGGCAAAACAAAAAAATAAAAAAAATTTAAGGTAGAAGACCGTTTAGGTTGTATTGGTGCTGCCTCAAGCAGACCTTACTAAAATCATATAAAATTGAAAATGGTTTGAAGGAGAGAAAGGGAATGTCAAGCTATAATAAACAAAACAAAAAATCGAAAAAAAATATTTCAAGGGAAGACCCGTCAAGGTGTTGGTGCCTGGCCTGTTTGATCTCTTTCGATTGGGTTTGGGGGGGGGGTGCTTATAAAAATCGAAATATTTTTAAAAGGTGAAGACCTCTTTTAGGTTGTATGGTGCTTCCTCACAGACTGTCCACTAAAATGGCAATATCTGCTAAATTATTTCGAATATTTGAAAATGGTTTGAAGTGGATGAAAGGGGAATGTCAAAGCTATAATAATAAGGCAAAACAAAAAAATTGAAAAAAATATTTTTTCAAGGTTGAAGACCCGTCTTAAGGTTGTATTGAGTGCTTCCTCAAGCGAGGACCTTGCTCCACTAAAATGACAATATCTGCTAAATTATTTCGAATATTTGAAAATGGTTTAAAGGGGATGAAAGGGGAATGTTCAAGCTATAATAATAATGCAAAACAAACAAATCGAAAAAAAAATATTTTTTAAAGGTAGAAGACCTCTTTTAAGGTTGTATTGAGTGCTTCCTCAAGCAAGAACCTTGTTCCACTAAAATGGCAATATCTGCTAAATTATTTCGAATATTTGAAAATGGTTTGAAGTGGATGAAAGGGGAATGTCAAAGCTATAATAATAAGGCAAAACAAAAAATTAAAAAAATTTTTTCAAGGTAGAAGACTCGTCTTTAGGTTGTATTGAGTGCTGCCTCAAGCAAGAATCTTCCTAAACTAAAATGGCAATATCTCCTAAACTAGTTCGAATTTTTGAAAATGGTTTGAAGTGAATGAAAGTGGAATGTCCAAACTATAATAATAATGCAAAACAAAAAAATCGAAAAAAAAATATTTTTCAAGTGTGAAAGACCATCTTAAGTGCCAACTCAAGCAAGAACCTTGCTCCACTAAAATGGCAATATCTCCGAAACTATTTCGAATTTTTGAAAATGGTTTGAAGTGGATGAAAGTGGAATGTCCAAGCTATAATAATAATGCGTAACAAAAAAATCGAAAAAAATTATTTTTTTAAAGGTAGAAGACCACTTTTTAGGTTGTATTGAGTGCTTCCTCAAGCTAGGACCTTGCTCCACTAAAATGACAATATCTGCTAAATTATTTCGAATGTGGAATGTCCAAGCTATAATAATAAGGCAAAACAAAAAAATTGAAAAAAAAATATTTTTCAAAGGTTGAAGACCCCTTGTTAGGTTGTATTGAGTGGCTCCTCAAGCGAGGACCTTGCTCCACTAAAATGGCAATATCTCCTAAAATATTTCGAATATTTAAAAATGGTTAAAAGGGGATGAAAGGGGAATGTCCAAGCTGTAATAATAAGGCAAAACAAAAAAATTGAAAAAAAAATTTTTCAATGGTTGAAGACCCCCTTAACATGGAATGCCCTAATGATAAAAAATTTAGAAGGATATATAAAATTTGGCAGGCCGAATTTAACATTAAAAACGCAGCAAATTACCTTTTTACCTTTTTTAAGATTTAGTTGGGTTCCACTCACTTAAAATAAATAGCAAATTCCTGGCAGGAATTTTCGGCTATGCTCTTTAAAAATAAATTCACTTAAAGCCCATATTAACAATTTTTTGCCCATAGTGCACTGTAGGCTTTGCACCTTAAACACACTCGCTTAATGTGAATTTCTGCCTAGTCAGTGTAGGCCTCGTGACACGAGGACCTCTCTAGTTACCCCACACACACACAGACACACACACACATATTATTTATTATATTAAAAATCCATTAGTGATTTTTGAAACTTGTGGTCGCCATCTTTCATTTTCATTTTCCATTTACATTTTTCGGTAGCAGCCAAAAGCCAAAGTGACGTCAATAAAACTGTCGACTGTCGCCATATTGTGGCCACTAATTGCATTTTGGTTGAGCCATCGATGGCTGGAATGGATGGGGAAAGATGACGGGGGGCTGACTGGGTTGGTTTGATTGAATGCCCCGCCAGTTAGCTTCAGATTTCACAAATTTTACTGCACTTGATTTAAGCCGGCAACGCCCAGGCCCCCCCCAACACATCCTCAAACTAAATGTGCAAAAGCGTCAGCGACACAAAGTCGCACCATTAATGCATAAAGTGGCAAAAGATAAGTGCGAATGGTGGAGGGGGGTGCAAGGGGGGGAATGCTAATATCTCTGCTCTATCTCTTTGGCGTTTGCCTCTTTTGCCTGTTGCAGGGATTAAAGCTTGCTTGCATAATTTCAGTCGCATAATGAGGCTGCAAAAAATACTGAGAGATGCTGGAATTAACCCTTAAATTGCGGGATTAATTTCTAAGAAATATCCAACTAGATTTGAAAAACAGTTCAGTATTTGAGTAAAATGAAAACCTCTTGAAATTGAAGTGAAAAATTCGTATGGCTTAGTTGGGGTATCATCTCGCACAGCAATTGTTAATTGTACACAAATTGAAAACTGGCTAACCCCTTGCCAGGGCCTAAGCTTCAGCCCCCACTTGTTGGAACTTCAAGTTGAGCAGAGTCAAATATTGGCACAAGGGTTGAAGAATCCCTCCTCCTCCTCCTCCTCCTCCTTTTGCTTGGTCCTTCGCCCGGTGTTCTGGACACACAAGTGCGTTTGGCATGAAATGAGCTGCAAATCCTTTTGGCAACATTTCGCTTCGGCCAAAGCTCAGGAACCCATTTGAAAATTTACTTTGCTGAGCCCCTGTAATCTCTCTCCCGCTTACTTTCACTTCCGTTTTCCTCTTCCCCCCACCTCCTCCTTCCCCATACGAAATGCCGTCAGCAGTAAATATTTATGCTTGTGTTTTATTTATTTACATTGTCAAAACCAATTTTGCCCAAGGGTTCAATTGTTTTTCACTTTTATGCACCCGATCCCTCCCCCCACTCCTCCACCTTGCCATTTCACTTTCAATGGCCACTTTGGGCTACCCGCAATCCCCCTCCACCCACAATGTCAACGACACGCATGCAAACAAAAGTGTCGGGGGCAAAGCTGCCCAAAGTTTTTGGCGAAAGTGTTGTTTGTTTTCAATTAAAAACCTTGGCAACATCGCGCCGAATCGAAGGCATCTCTCCACGTGTACACTTCATAATTCCAAATAGCCTGCCCTTCGCCCTTGCCCCCTTGTTATTGGCAGGCATCTTAAAATCAAATGCTTTTGGCTCAACAATTGCTCCCCGGTTGGTACTCAATGTGAATTGCAATTGCCCCGGCCTGACATATGACTCAATTAGCTGGGATCCCTACGGGGCATCCGTGAAAAAAACAAAAAAAAACACAAAGTCATATGGTAACCAATCACTTTAAAATAAAAATAAATACAGGTGGTTCCGAAATACAATATATTTAAAATTCATATTAAAATAAATAAAAATACCTCCAAAAAAAAAACTTTTTTAATAAAACACATTTCGACCGATCGGTCCTATGGCAGCTATATGCTATAGTCATCCGATTTTGATAAATTCATAAAATTTAAAAACTATATTTAAAAATTGAGAACCAAAAAAAAAATTTTTTTCCCAAAACATTTTTTGTTAACACCCAACATACAGGGGGGCAGCACTTTATATCCTATCCATTCGATTTTTTTTTTTTTTCCTAATGTAAAAGGATATAAACGCTAATATACCAAGATTGGTGACGCTACGATATTTAATAAAAAAAATTTGCGCCATTTATTGCTAGTCGATAGCTTCAAAACTAGAGAGACTAGTTCGCGTAGAAACAGACAGACAACGGACAGACGGAAATTGAACTCAGCTGATTATCAAGAATATAATAGTTTACGTGGTCGGAAATAAATATTTCTATGCGTTACAAACTTCTGGGTAAAATTAATATCACTTTTCAAGTGTATAAAGTTTTAATATAAATGCAACAATAACTGCATACCAATTTTCCGGAAAATTAAACCACTATACCCTCTTGGGTTAAAGCAGGTTGAATGGCCGAAAGTTTAGTTATCCAAATTCATTTTTAAAGCTACACATACTTTGACATTTTGGAAAAACCTACCGGGATATGGCCGTATAAGTGTTATTGTAATTTTCACATTGTGGAAAATCCAGAAAAATTGTTGAAAAATAGTTGACCAAATGGTGCAAATGGGTTGAGCGATTAGTTCTATCTGCACAAATATGAATTAAGTGACTTACATTTTGGGAAATTTCCCCAAAAAATGGAAAAATGTTGGGGAAACTGTTGTAGGAAACTATTTTGTTTTTCATCTTAACAGCTCTAAACTTATTTTGCTCTAAGCTCTACATAACAAATTATTAACAACGCGATTTTATATTTTGTAAAAAACCGGAAAATTGGCAAAAAATTCATGGGATTTAAATACTATTCTGTTTTCTATTCGATTGGACTCAAAATCTTTTCAAAGCACTAAAGGGAAATTTCATAAAAACAGTACTCACCCTCGTGGAAATGTTGTGTCGATTTTTATTTATTGACCGATTTTCTTTAACATATGAATACATTGCTTAAAAATTTTGGGAGTTATTTTACGAAAGTCGGCTTAGCTTAGAATTATTTTTTGCCATCGTTTCAAAGAACTTTGAGAGATTTTATTTGCTTGTTTGCAAATCTAGTTAGAAGTTTTGTGCATTAGATAATGGTGCATTTCATCAAACCAGGTTGTGTATCTCTCAAATAAAATTTAAAGGAACCTTTTTGTGAATTGGTGCTTCTTCAACACCTTTACCCTGGCCTACTAGGATTCAGATTTAGTTGAAAATATCTAAAATCCACTATCTAGTTATGAGTTAATTTGATGTTCAATTTAAATTAGTTCCCCTTTTTTTGTAATGATTTTTAAATTTAAATTCATATTAAAGAAATTTTCTGAAAAATTTAAAAATGTAAATGTCAAATCTTCATGACACTGTGATTAAGTGGAAAACTGGATTGGTCTTTAGTATAAAGTCAACTGAATATAGGATTGTGAGGTCTTTGAAACTGTACTGTATAGGAGAATGCATAAGTTGTTAATGTTGTGAGCTAACAGAACTGCATGACCTAGAGCCGGCAAAGTTCGCTAGGTAAAAAAGTCATCTAAACAAAGTTGTTCAAAATTATTGAAATATATTTTATGTTGGTTTAAATATATATTTTGTCTTATTCTGAAAGCAATGCCACTGTATTTTGATTTGTTTGAAGTATTGTGACAAAATGAATTTTTGTCATCCTGTATACTAGCCTTTTTTTGGTTGAGTGTACCTTTTAGAAAAGCATCATTAGCTTGGGCTTGGCCAATTGCCCCGGAAGGTGGTCGACAAGTGTGTAATTTTGGGTTTTCCCTTGATTTTTATTAACAATTTCTTTTTTTTTTTTTGCTTTTTTACAAATTAGTGTTTACCTCACAACCGCCTTTTAGGAATTTTGATCACCTAATGCAGCCAACTGCCAACTCGAGTGTTTGGACAAGATATGCCATGGTCCCCTTTTGTGTGCCCGTTTCGAACAAACGAAACGAAGGCATTTCAAGTCCAATTTACTTAGTAATCGCATTTCCATTCGCAATAAGATTGAAAGGCTTTTCAGCCAAGGGTCAGTTGTATTCCCAGTTGGTTCATTCTCAGTGCATTAAGCAGTTTATCACGTTAAAAAGATTGAATGGCAGCCCTTCAACTCGGGCACAAAAGGATAACTTCAGTTCACCCAACGCCATTGACCCCCCACATTCAAGTCAAAGACGCACTTGAGCATCTTTGTGCTCCCGTTTGTTTGTTTGTTTGTTTGTTTTTGTGTTAGCTTAACGGAAGTGATAAAGCAACTTATGTGTGGATGTGAAGATGGACAACAAACCAAATGAAGCAGGCTTTTCAATTCCATTGATAGTGGAAAGCACTTAGTGGCTGCGATGCGGCTCGTGGTTACAAATAATAATGTAACGATATTGTAAATCAAAACAATTACCTTAACGTGTTCGATACGTATCGCAAGTATCTTACAGTTTTCAGCACAGCTGTGTCACATTAAATATGGATATTTACAGATATTCGGTACTAGAGAAGGAAGATAAACGTTTTATTTTTTGTTCGTGCAAGTTCGTGCTCAGCTTACCCGGCACGAAACAAAAACTCTGTTTAGCAAATAAAGTAGAAATGTTATAATCTAATTAATAGTTGTTTTTTTAAAACTTTTTACGCATTCGGTCACCTTCACCAGCTATTAGCAAATTTTAAATAAATGATTGGGAATTTTACCTTAAAAAAAAAAAAATGGGCGCCAGCTGTGAAGTAACTAGCTATGAAAAAGCTTCTCAAACTTTGACCGTTCGTATTCGTCCTTAAAATGTGGGTTACTTTAAATAAAAAAAAACATTTTGGGAAAAAATACATTTTTTTCAAGGTTTTTTAAACCTTATTCTTAGAACGAAATTTTCTAGATCCAATCCCGATTCGTGCTAAGTTTAAGTACATTCAAAAACGAACTATTCTTATTCGTTCTAGTTCGTTTGAGTACAAAACATTCTTGATTTAGGTATTTCGTACTTGATTTAAGAATTTTTATTCTCATTGTGTGCATCAATGTTTCTTCAGTATGCTTGAAGTAAAATAAAGCCCACATAGCTAACATAGGATACAATCATGTGCTGTTAAGCGCAACAGTACTTCTCAGCTCCGTATGTGCTCAAACTAAAGGGTAAAGGAATCATTACTTCTGCTTCTTCTGTCCACAAATTTTGTATAAAACTTCGCGTTACTTCGCAGGTCCGTATAGGACTTTAGTCTGATTTCTTACATAAAGCAAAAAACGAAGCAAAAGACAACATTTGTTCTAATAAACACGTAACTAAGACGGGATTTACATGATGAAGCAAACTTCATGAAGTTTTCCTAGTAGGCGAGAGATTTAAATGTATTTTTGTACTATTTGTTTAAAAGGTCTGAAAGATTTCCTCTAAATTCCACGCCTACTAAAAAAACTTCATGAAGTTTGCTTCAGGGTGTAAATCCCGACTAAGTCAAAGTTGACTCTTACGTACTTTCACTCAATTGGCCATAACTTTGCTATTTATCCATAGATTTTCGTCATCAATGCCTTATTTTCTGCGTAAAAGTGCAATACATAAATTAAAATTTTTTTTTTTTTTTTTGTTTTCAACCGTAAAAAAATTTTAGAAAAAAAAATTTTACACGCAAAAAATTATTTTTACAAATGTTTTTGTTTATAGCATTTAAACCACTTAACCAATTGAAAAATTATCTTTGACAAGATTATTGATAATTTTATTCTTCATTAATTAGTTAAAGCTGACTCCATTTTAAGTTTTTTACTGAAGATATGGCGTAAAATCTAAGCTTACCTAAAAAAAATGTATTTTGTTTTTTTAATATTTTTGCTTATAGCATTCAAAACACTTAACCGATTAAAAAAATTATCTTTGACAATATTATTGCAAATTTTATTCTCCATAAATTGATGTCTTGCTGGAGTCCAATCTTATATTTTTAACTGAAGATATGGCAAAAAATTTAAGAAAGCTGACGCAAAAAAAAATAAAAATTATTTTGCAAAATTATTTACAAAATTTTTGCTTGTAGAAATCAAAACACTAAACCGATTGAAAAAATATGTTTGGCAAGATTATTGATCATTTTATACTGCATAAATTGATGCCTTGCTTGACTCCATCTAAAGTTTTTTACTAAAGATATGGCCAAAAAAAAGTGAAAAAAAAATATTTTTCTCAAAAACTTATTCATACAAAAATTTTTGTATAGTATTTTTAAGTTCAGTTGATCAGTTATACACAAACTCTGGGGTTTGCATAAGCAGCTTATTGTATATTTTTGATTTAAAGTCTACCATTTCATTTCGTAATGCGATGCCCAGTCAGCTTTAGCTACAACCACTTCATACTTATCGCATTAATAAATAAGTCAGTCAACAAATCAAATATGCAATAATCATATCACAAATCCATGTTCAAGCTGTAATTCAATTAGAGTTCATTAAAATGATTACATAATAAATTATCGTAAATGAATGTGCGCTTAAAGCATAATCAATGGACAGCGGGAGGAGAAACATGAATATGAATTGGTAGATTGTTTTTCCACAAACATGGACACACACACACACACACACACACTCGTATGCTAAATAGGCAATGGATATGTTTTTGGTTGCTGATCCACTCTGACCCTGGCTGCCTGATTTCCCTGCACAATTAAAAGCTTGACTCTCTGGGATTGCACAAAAGCCATAAAATTTCAATTAGGCAAACCATTCAAGAAATTAATTGACAAACCTTCTCCTTGAGTTTTCACTTTACACACACGCACCCACCATCCCCTCCCCCTCCCCTCTATCTCTTGGCTGGCAATTTGCAGCTTTTCAACATGAAAATTAATTTTCGACAATTTACTGCGCAATCTTACGCAAAAGTTCAACAAAAGGCAGAGCGCGCACTTTAGTCCCAACCACATGACCCGCGCTGCCACCTGAACCCATCTAAAGATGGGCATAACCCACCAACCCAAACCAAACAATCTTTTGCGAGCGGCATTTACGGGCGAAGCGTTAAAATTCCTTTACACTTGGAGCACCCAAAAATTGTATAAAACTTGTTGAAAAATTACTCGCGTCTGCTTCAACTCCAGCTCCATCTCCATCTTTTCTCCTTCTGGCTAGCAAGCATATGAGCGACAAGAAGTTATCGTCGCTTGTGACTTTCCGTTTCCGCCCCGTATCTCCGTTTACAACAAACTTGGCCTCCCCCCAGCTTCAACTACATTGTCATTTAATTTTGGCAATAAATGTGCCTCCCCGCCTACAAAAACTCTACACAGCCAACTCCACACCGCATCTGGCTCCAGCCGGGACGACATTGTGTGCAAACTGTCTGATAATCGTCTTCCGCCTATTTTAACGGGAGTCTTTCTTTCTGTTCCCACTCTTCTCTCCTCTTTTTTTTTGGCTTGGCTTGGCGCACATGTGAGCGTTTAAATTATTCAACGGAAGTTGCCCCCCAAAAACTCCCAACTCCGCGTGGGTGTGAAATATGATATTATGGCGCTCAAATAAATTACGCGGAAAATTATTATGGCCGAATTGTAGATGGTCCTAGCCAAAGCCCCAGTCCCAGTTCATGTGATAATCGTAATGGAAAATTAATGCAGCTGCTTTGGGTGGGAAAAGTTACATAGGTACCAATTGACCTGACCTTCAAATTTCTGGTTCAACTATTAACTGTGTAAAATCCACCTGCAGGGTCGGAAAATCATAGGCAAACTGTCTTCATTAGAAAAATAATTACAAATAAATTTTAAAATTTTGAAAAAGTCGGAAAACGTGCTCTTAAAATGTACAGTTCCTACCTGTTTTGTTTTAAAATCCCGTTGATCATATTTGTTTATATAAAGCTTTGAAATTAGTTTGAATGAATAACAAAAGAGATTCATTTAGCAGTTTTTTGTCTATTACTACGTTTATGCACAAATAAAAAAAACATGAATTTTGCCCTTACAAGTATGCTATGTTTTTTTTAAATAAAAGTAATTAAGGAATTCATATTAATTTTTTAATAGCCTTAAAACCAGGGTTCGTAAAATAATACACATTTTTCTTTAAGTCAAATATACAAGCTGTAAAAAATAATTATTTACAGATATGAAAAAAAAATTTTTACATATGAAAAAATTATGGATAAAAAAAAAAAATTTTACATACGGAAAAAAATATTTTTTTCATATTACTAACACTAGAACTTTTAACACGTGTGTTCTTTACAGGTGTAAAAAAGGCAGGAGAAATTATTGACATGCCTGTAAAAAACAATCGTGTCAAAAATGCTCGTGTTAGTTACATACAAAATAATAATTTTTTCCATATGTAAAAAGTTTTTTTTCATGACTGAAAATATTTATTTTTATACCCTTGCAAATACCCTTTTAAAATTGTCACGAAGTTTGTAACGCATAGATGGAAGCGTCTCCGACCCCATAAAGTATATATATTCTTGATCAGCATGACGAGCTGAGTTGATATAGCCATGTCCGTCTGTCCGTCTGTTTCTATGCTATCTCCTTCCTCAGTTTATAGAGCTATCTTGACCAAAAAATCTTTAAATATACATAGACTGCACATTTGTCGGAATCGGCCAGATCGGATGACTATATCATATAGCTGCCATATAAACGGTTGGTCAAAAAACTAGTTCTAGTGAGAAAAACTTTTTTGTTGTTCATCGTAGCGTCATCAATCGTGGTATATATTTGTTTTATGTGCTTCCACATAATTCTGGAACAATTTATCAAAATCGGATGACAATAACATATAGCTGCCATATAAACGGTCGGTCCAAAAACTAGTTCTAGTGAGAAAAACTTTTTTGTTGTCCATCGTAGCGTCACCAATCGTAGTATATATTAGTTTTATATGCTTTCGCACACTTTTGGAGAAATTTAACAAAATCGGATATCTATATCATATAGCTACCATAGGAACTATCGGTCCAAAAACTAGTTCTAGTGAGAAAAACTTTTTTAATTTCTATCGTAGCGCCACCTATCGTAGTGTATATTAGTTTTATATGCTTCCACACAATTCTGGAAAAATGTATCAAAATCGGATGACTATAGCATATAGCTGCCATAGGAACGATCCGTCTAAAAACTAGTTATAGTAAGAAAAACTTTTTTGTTATCAATGGTAGAGCCTTTTAAAAACTGCAAGGGTATTTGAAATAATGCCGTAGCCAATGTAAGCCTTTACGAACCCTGCTTAAAACTAATTATTTTTGCATATCGTGAACTGGTCCGACAATCTGGGTAAATGCACAATGAATAACTCACTATAGATAATTCTTAAAATAAAGTTTTCATACTTTGAGGGGCAACAAAGTATGATTTTTTAAAGCATAAACGTAGAATATGTTCCTATATCGCACACTCAAATTAAAAAAAAAAAATTAATTTGAATTCGATTACAAATAAACCACTAAGGGCCGTTTTCTCATGTTCCTGTTTTTTGCTCTGTGTATCAAATTGAGTTGCCTACATTTAGGCCGCTTTTAAATGTCTATCTTTTCGTGTCGATTTTAAACTCGGCCCAAAAGATGGCAACTTAGATTTTCTCAAAAACCAACTAGTTTTAGAAAGCATGAAGATGAGAAAACGGCCCTAAGCCTAACTATACCTTCGATTTATTTGTGTCATATTAAATTTGATTAGAATCATACTCATTCTCTAACCCTGGCAAAAAGTAAATTCAGTCAAACACAGCAACAGGCAGTGTGTCCTCTTTATTCCATTTTTATGTGTTTATGTTGATGTTGTTTTATTTAGGCACAACCCAAACCCAACCCACCCCCCAGCAACGCTATACTCCACTACTAAGCCGGGTGGGGTCCTCTTGTTGTTCGCGTTTTGTTAATTACAATTATGATAATGAATCTTACCAAAGACTAATTAGTATGTTAAAAATGTTGGCTGGCACAAAAGCCTGGGAAATATACATATATATATACTATACATATTATATATATGTATGTATATTTACGTATGTATATTTATACCTGTCGCAACACTGCAACTGTTGGGGGGGTTGGTTTATAAGGGCAGGCTGCCTTTTGCTTTGAAGTGCTGCACTATGGTGGCACTTTTTTCAATGGGTTGTCGCTAAGATAAAGCCAATGCACACAATGCGAACAACAATAACTGTAGTTAACTCTCAAGGATTTGTAACAAAAAGCGTTTAAGTAGTATTAAATGTTGGCTTTAAGTATTATCATAAACGAACTTTATAGCTGCATTTTTGGGTATTGAGTGCTTGTTGTTAATCAATTGGAGCAGAGCTAAAGCGGCACAAAAAAAAAATTAATTAACGATTATTGCCTACAACATGTCTTTCCGATTTCGATCAATTTTTCCAGAATTGTGTGGAAGTATATAAAACAAATATACACCACGATTGGTGATGCTACGATAGAAAACAAAAAAGTTTTTCTCACTAGAACTAGTTTTTGGACCGACCGTTTATATGGCAGCTATATGCTATAGTCATCCGATTTTGATAAATTTTTCCAGAATTGTGTGGAATCATATAAAATTAATATAAACTATGATTGGTGACGCTACGATGGAAAACAAAAAAGTTTTTCCCACTAGAACTAGTTTTTGGACCGGCCGTTTATATGGCAGCTATATGATATAGTCATCCGAATTTGATAAATTTTTCCAGAATTGTGTGGAAGCATATAAAACTTATATATACCACGATTGGTGACGCTACGATGGAAAACAAAAAAGTTTTTCTCACTAGAACTAGTCTTTAGACCGATCGTTCCTATGGCAGCTATATGCTATAGTCATCCGATTTCGATAAATTTTTCCAGAATTGTGTGGAAGTATATGAAACTAATATATACCACGACTGGTGACGCTACGATGAAAAACAAAAAAGTTTTTCTCACTAGAACTAGTTTTTGGACCGACCGTTTATATGGCAGCTATATGCTATAGTCATCCGATTTTGATAAATTTTTCCAGAATTGTGTGGAATCATATAAAACTAATATATACTACGTTTGGTGACGCTACGGTGGAAAACAAAAAAGTTTTTCTCACTAGAACTAGTTTTTGGACTGATCATTCCTATGGCAGCTATATGATACAGTCATTCGATCCGGCCGATTCCGACAAATGTGCAGCGTATGTGTATTTAAAGACTTTTTGCAAAGTTTGGTCAAGATAGCTTTAAAACTGAGGGAGGAGATAGCATAGAAACAGACGGAAAGACGGACGGACGGACGGACGGACAGACGGAATTGAACTCAGCTCGTCATGCTGATCAAGAATATATATTCTTTATGTGGTCGGAAATGCTTCCTTCTATGCGTTACAAACATCGTGACAATTTTAATATACTCTCTGCAAGGGTATACAAATATGATATATATTATCATTAGAGAGAACGATTGCTCGGTCGCCACCATTTAACAGAGCAATTAGTCAGCTGTTCTTTGTTATTGTCGCTCTCTGAGTACAGTCAAGACAATGTCCGTCTCGCTCTAACCACCGTGTTTTCCTATATGTGTGATAAGACCTTAGCAACATTTTGAACTCGCTGGCAACATTTCAAAAGTATCTACATGAGTAATATCTCTTAACAGCGCCACAAATTGAGAGGCGTCTGAATCTTTCTCTCTAATAATAATGCTCTCCTTATATTTAGTTGCATTAGCATTTTTAGTGGATTTAACAGTCGTGCTTAACCGACTTTCTAACTTGTTATTATTTGATTGGTAATGAACTTAAAATGAAATGGCTAATTGGATGCCTCTCGATTGTGTTGATATTTTGGTCAAACGGGAATTGGAATGATGATTTTGCCCCATTTTCAATTTGAATACAATTTGAAAAATAGAAGGCTAACATCGGCTACGCCGATGTTTTAAATACCCTTGCAGTTTTTGAAGGGCGCTACCATTGATAACAAAAAAGTTTTTCTCACTAGAATTAGTTTTTAGAACGATCGTTCCTATGGCAGCTATATGCTATAGTCATCCGATTTTGATAAATTTTTCCGGAATTGTGTGGAAGCATATGAAACTAATATATACCACGATTGGTGACGCTACGATAGAAAACAAAAAAGTTTTTCTCATTAGAACAAGTTTTTGGACCGATCGTTCCTATGGCAGCTATATGCTATAGTCATCCGATTTTGATAAATTTTTCCAGAATTATGTGGAAGTATATGAAACTAATATATACCTTGATTGGTGATGCTACGATGGAAAACAAAAAAGTTTTTCTTTCTAGAACTAGTTTTTGCACCGACCGTTTATATGGCAGCTATATGCTATAGTCATCCGATTTTGATAAATTTTTCCAGAATTGTGTGGAAATATAAAATAATATAATGGTGTTATTCGATGTGGAAGTATATGAAACTAATATATACCACGATTGGTGACGCTACGATGGAAAACAAAAAAGTTTTCCCACTAGAACTAGTTTTTGCACCGACCGTTTATATGGCAGCTATATGCTATAGTCATCCGATTTTGATAAATTTTTCCAGAATTGTGTGGAAGCATATGAAACTAATATATACCTCGATTGGTGACGCTACGATGGAAAACAAAAAAGTTTTTCTCACTAGAACTAGTTTTTGCACCGACCGTTTATATGGCAGCTATATGCTATAGTCATCCGATTTTGATAAATTTTTCCAGAATTGTGTAGAAGCATATAAAACTAATATATACCACGATTGGTACAGCTAAGATGGAAAATAAAAAAGTTTTTCTCACAAAAACTAGTTTTTGGACCGATCGTTCCTATGGCAGCTATATGATATAGTCATCCGATCCGGCCGGTTCCGACAAATGTGCAGCGTATTTGTATTTAAAGACTTTTTGCAAAGTTTGGTCAAGATAGCTTTAAAACTGAGGGAGGAGATAGCATAGAAACAGACGGACAGACGGACGGACGGACAGACGGAAATGAACTCAGCTCATCATGCTGATCAAGAATATATATACTTTATGTGGTCGGAAATGCTTCCTTCACTGCGTTACAAACATCGTGACAATTTTAATATACCCTCTGCAAGGGTATAAAAACATTAAGTGGGGGCTTATGTGTGTGTTGGGGGGTTATTAATTTGATTATGACATTTACAGGACAATATCAGCTATTTGCATCAGTGTGTGTGCGTGCGGGTGACATTCGTTTTCAATTGTTTCGCGGTTTGTTTATTGTAATTGAAATTAATTTCACTTTAGTCATATATATATATATATTTTTTTTTACTTTGGTAATCCCATTTGAGTGGCCAATTAACTTTGGCCTAATCTGCCAGTGAGTTTTTCCCACGCTCCGCTGCCTCGTCTTGACTCCTTTAATCGATTTAGCAGCCTCCTCCACAGAGCTGCTGCTGCTGCTGCATGCGACACATGAATTAGCCTGACAATAGGATCAGGGATTTCTTTCTTCTTCCTTCATTTCTATTTTTTTTTTTTCCCCTCGCATTCGCCAACAAGTTGTAGATTTTCATTTCGATTTCGATTTGCGAATGTCGCCTGGCCACAAATTGCCGCAGCATTTGCATAGGTAAAGCTGGTGCGGATTGCGGATGGAGTACAGGGCTTTTTGGGTAAGGGGTTGTGGCGTTGCCTGTGCGCGACATGCACTCAACATGAAATCGATAAACAGTTTGGCGTTTAATAAAATCAACATCAAGCCATTCAGCAATCCTTTGCAGTTTCCGTTTCCGGTTGCCCTAAACCACCAATTCAAAGCAGTTAAATATTAAATGAATATGAAGTCAATTTTCAGACTACTTGGTGGCAGTTGATAAAAGCAGGGAACAGGGGGAGGAAACGCAACGTAGGGGAATACAGCCTACAACAAATCGCAATTATTTCATCCAAATACCAAAGATTAAGCAATTCAAACTGGGGTCTATATAAACTTTGGCTTTATTTGTTAACAATAATCCATTTGAACCTTAATGCTCTCATATGGGAACAGGATATGTCGCTTTCCTATTCTGCTTTGCTTAAGTGTTGTCACTTCTCATCTAGCCCGGCAGGCATTGACCTTTCTCCAAACCAAAAGCCAGACAGATGCAAAGTCAACCTTTTTTCTGTCCCCATACTCCGTCCGGCAACAGCATAAATTTACGTCTGGCCTCGAGACCTTTGGCTAACTCGCATTAAATTCGTACAAATTTCAACATTTAGCATATTAAGCGAACACAGGAGTCGAAGAGTTCTGCCCCTTCATTCTCCGTACTTTGTTTCGGTGTCGTGCACTTGCCCGGATACGTGAACATGTGTGAGTGTGTGTGTGTGTGTGTGCTTGGTGGAGGCGGATGTTGTGCGATGCTGTTTATGCCTTTTACATTTTCCGCCGTAATGAATTCTACCTAAATGGAGCTGGGAGTAGTCGCTGGCACTGTGAAATTTCTAACTTCCGCCTTTTTGCAAAGTTGACAACTTGTCTTCAGTGCAGATTTAGTCAGGGGGTTGAAGGTGGGCCAGAAGCGAGCCCCGTAAAAGTGGTCCCTCGAGCCTGATTATAAGCCTTGCTTTACCTATCAAATTCCTTCTGATTTTTACAGAACTTTGGGCTAGAAAAAGTATTGATGCTTTGTTTGGAAAAGATTCTTAGAGAACTTCAAGTTCGAATCAAAATTGGGGCCTCAAACCTTAGGCTTTTACGATCTTAAGCTTTAAATAAAAAGCCCAGTAGCCAAAATAGTGCAGAGAAGCTCTTAAAAGTCATTTGATGCATAATAATCGAGCGCCCTTTGTAATTTTATAAAAAATAATGGTCCATAAACCTTAGGCTTTTACTCTCTTGCGCTTTAATTAAAAAGCCCACTAGACAAAATAGTGCAGAGAAGCTCTTTAAAGTCATATGATACATATTCATCGAGCGTGCTCTGTTAGTTAATCGAAATTTGGGGATATGAACCTTAGGCCTTTACTTTCTTAAGCTTTAAATATAAAGTCCACTAGCCAAGATAGTGCAGAGAAGCTCTTAGAAGTCATATGAAGCATAATAATCGAGCGCCCTTTGTAATTTAATGAAAAATAATGGTCCATAAACCTTAGGCTTTTACTCTCTTGCGCTTTAAATTAAAGCGCACCAGCCAAGATAGTGCAGAGAAGCTCTTAAAAGTCATATGAAGCATAATAATCGAGCGCCCTTTGTAAATTAATAAAAAATAATGGTCCATAAACCTTAGACTTTTACTCTTTTTAAGCTTTAAATAAAAAGCCCACAAGCCAAGATAGTGCAGAGAAGCTCTTTAAAGCTCTTTTAATGTAGGAACTGTTGATATCAAATATATTGATTCTATTAACCAGACAGAAAACCTCTAAAATTCAGGGATAAAGAGTTTCCAAAATGTTTAATAAGTTAAGGAAACGTTCCGTTTATTAATTTTTTGTATACTTTAACGATAATTCGTCGATCTATTTTGCATTAATATTTCGGGTTCCAAGTGCTCCAGGGTATCCACAATGCCACTTATTTGATTGTTACGTCTTAGCACATTGCGCACATCCTTGGTGAAGCGCAAACAATCGAGCAGTATGAGTAACTTCTGCAACTCCAAGTCATAGGGATCGCCACGAAAGTCTTTGATACATATGGAATTCGTGGGATTGCAGGCACACTCCACGGCTGAATTATCAATAATCATTATGTTGGCCAAATCCTCATCGATAATACCCAGAAACTTGCTATGAATGCCGTGTATTTCGATGCAATCGTTGCGATAGAAGCGCTTAAGAAAATACTTTCCCTCACCATCCAAATAATCAAGTATACGATTGGCATAGCCCGGTGTGGCGGCCGTATAGATGACCAAATCATACCACTCGGATACCTTACGCAGAAAGTAATCCACATGCGGACGTTTGTACACCCGAAACATGATGTCTGCCCGATCGATTGTATCCACGCTGAATTCAAAGTCATGAGGTACAGTTGGCTTCTCGTGTTTACTGCGATGCATACGATGGGCATACACCAGGGTTTCGTCCATATCGAGTACAAGTGTTTTGCGCTTCAACAGCTGCAAACGACGACGACTCACGGGCGATAGTACACCCTCGCGGTACTGAACTGCCTGTCTTTTTGCATAAAGTTTACGCAAGGACCTCAGCCAGAAGAGGACATTCACTATAAAGGCGATCAACTGGAACACCGTAAACAAGCCACTAAGGAAGGAGTAACAAGTATCGAAATTCCTGCAAAAAAAAAAAGAGCAAACAATGACCAAAAATGTGGGGTTAAAAAATGTGTTCAGTAGAGAAAAAGAAACTGGAAGTACGAAAGAGTGAGAGGGCCTTATATGGTCCCACTAATTTTCTTCTCTTTTCTTCCATTTTCAGCTCACGCTTGAGAGCATCCTGCTTGCTCTTGAACAGATCCTGCAATTGTTTCCACCTGGAGCCGTACTCTTCTTCGAACGAATTGACATCAGCGAAACGTGGCCCAATGCTGCGCTCATGGTTGAACTCATTATCATCATTCACCTCCAACGGCTCCACAAGGCAGGGACGCAGCGATGCCGTCAAAAAGAAACCTTTCTCATTGCACAAACGCAAGCAAGTGCTTGCCGATGACTTCTTGGCAAACTCAACGATACCCTCGATCATGCAGACAGACAGACGGACAGACAGACGGACGGACGGACAAGCGGAAATGAACTCGGCTCGTCGTCCTGATCAAGAATATATATAGTTTATGGGGTCGGAAATGAATATTTCTATGCGTTACAAACTTCTGGGCAAAATTAATATACACTTTTCAAGTGTATAATGAAATGAAAAAGGGTATACATTTACTTACATTATTCCAAGAAACAAAATCCACTGCTGAAATTCGCCCCAAGAATTAATAAATCTACAGAGACGAGTAATAAAACCTGAAATTAGTATAAACATCTAAATTAGAAACAATACAAACAACATTTTGCGAAACATAATTTATTTTCACACTTACCGTGATTTCTTTTGAAGAAGAGAAAACGCCAGTCCAACGGTGCTGCCAACTCGTTAAGCTTTAAACTTTAGCCAGTGTTAATAACAGCAAAATTAGTGATGGTACGCAGTGTGGCCAGTTTAGCCATTTTTTGGGCCAGATCTAGCTATTTTGTAAGTCCGAAAAGCGGAAGAAATTCCAGCTATTTAAAATTTGTTTGTGCTATTTTTAGCTTTCTTATAAAACAGACTGGAAATTTTCCATATTTTAGCCCAAGTGCCCAAAGTATTTAAGCAAAAATTTCGGAAAAACGCGTTTAAAGTTTTGAGCAACGTTGAAAATACTCACGTTAGCAAGAACATTGCTCCACTAAAATAGACATATCTGCTAAATTATTTTGGAAGTGGCTTAAAGGAGATGAAAGTGGAATGTCCAAGCTATAATAATAATGCAAAACAAAAAAATCGAAGAAAAAAATATTTTTAAAGCTAGAAGACCTCTCTGAAGGTTGTATTGAGTGCTTCCTCAAGCAAAAATCTTCCTCCACTAAAATGGCAATATCTCCTAAACTATTTCGAATTTTTAAAAATGGTTTGAAGTGAATGAAAGTGGAATGTCCAAGCTATAATAATAATGCAAAACAAAAAAATCGAAAAAAAAAATATTTTTTCAAGGTAGAAGACCTCTTTTTATGTTGTATTGAGTGCTTCCTCAAGCTAGGTCCTTGCTCCACTAAAATGGCAATATCTCCTAAACTAGTTCGAATTTTTGAAAATGGTTTGAAGTGGTTGAAAGTGGAATGTCCAAGCTATAATAATAATGCAAAACAAAAAAATCGAAAAAAAAATTTTTTTAAAGCTAGAAGACCTCTCTGAAGGTTGTATTGAGTGGTTTGTGCCATTCCTTGCCAATTTAGCTCCAAATACTTACGGCCTCATTAGAAACGATTGATTTACAATTTTTAAGAATTTTCAAGTGATTGAGAGCAATAATAAACTGAAAATGCAAGGTCTGGGCTATATGATGGATGTGCTATCCCCATCCCAATTTAGCTCCAATAACTTACTCCTAATTAGAAACGAATGATTTACTATTTTTAAGAATTTTTAAGATATAGAAATAAATAATAATCTGAAGATGCAGGGTTGAGTTGAAAATGTAATATACGAAATCAATCAATCAACCAATAAATAGACCTTTAAAGAAGTCAAAGACACTTTATACTTAAAGTTAAAGGTTTTCGAATTATTTAGCTCGAAACTTTGAAAAATGTTTTATTTAGGCATTTTTTTCCACAAAATGTTTACTTAAAAAACTCACGAAAATTAAAAAAAAAATTGTTTTTTTTTCCCTGATCGTAGTAATTCATCAATCGGTGTAGAATAGCGGTATTTTTATTGAAAATACGCTAAATCCATATTAAATATTTTACTAACGCGATCTACCGCATATGGAATATTTTTTTGGAATATTTTTAAGTTCTGGATGGTAGAGGAAAACGAATTGCTAGCGCTTTTCGACTTGGTATTAGCAAATCATGATTTTTTTATATTTTGTTTTATTGATATCCATTTTTTTGTATACCAAGTAATCTGGGAGTTTACCTTTACATCATTGGATCCCCTTCATCATTGTTCGGTCTATCAGAGACAAACAAAATCAACAAATTCACAACTTGTCTTTACAAAATTTTTATTCCAATTCTTATTTAAATTGACAAAGAAATAAAAAACACACACACACACACAGCGAACCAGTCCAATGACCAATTGGAACTAGTGGAAGAAGACAAACACGCAAGTTCCGCTAGAATATACGCTAACCAACACTGGCCATAAATTGTTTCGCGTCGTGTGGTTTGTAAATTTTTTTTAATTTAGCGTCTGCTCGTTTTTCGGCATTTTCGCCAAGTTTCGTTTTTGTCGTGTATGAAAATTTGATTATAAACCGCCGATCTGGATCTTAACGAGGAAACCAATCAATACGAGGAGGCGACCGGTAAGTGTGACAAAGTGAAAGTGTTTTAAAGGTAGTTAAAGGTGAGGTACAGTCCCTTGCAAGAAAGAAGGGAAAATATTAAAATAAATTTGAATAAAAATGTCTGCAAAGATTAAATCGCCATTGCCATGAGCCCCCAGACCCAGCTCCAGCTCCAGCTTCGTCTGCAATTCCCAGACGTTTCCCTCTTCGCGTCTCGCGTCTCCCTTGACTCAATTGCAGCTGCTCGTTTGGCTTATTGTGGCGTCGTCTGCCAGCTCTGTTCGCTGGCGTGGCAAAAATAATGCGTATCCGTTGCGGATTTTGTGCTCCGCCTCGCTCTTTTCACCATGCCAGCCAGCCAGCCAGCCAGCAACTTCTTAATTTGTTTATTTGTGGCCCGTTGTTGTCGCCCGCCTTTCACCTTTAAACAATTCCCATTTACAAGCGGCGACAAATTTCAGTTTTTATTACTTTCGTTGTCAACTTTCTTTTGGGTCACTTTTGCCAGCCCTGCGAGGCAGACCACTGTCCAGGACAATGCCGCTGGCCCCATAACAATAAATAAGTTAATTTAAATACAATAAACACAATTGAAGCTGCGAACGCCCCGGACGGCATTTTTTCACCATTTTCAGTCGAAACGCATGCAAATCGATGGGGGGGAAATTCGGAAAATTATTCATTTGTTGTGGCACATATTATATATGTATGTATAATAATAAAAATGTTTAATAGTTCATCATTTAAACTAGAAAGAGAACCGAGCCCAACGTTTGTTTTTATCCCTTTTAGAGTATAATGAGCCTGCACGTAGCCATTGGCATACCTAAATTTTTCTTATCGCGTACGTAGGTACGTAGTTTGCTATATATATTTCTGGCCTAATAATGAAAACGCGTATATTTATGATCAAAAATGGTTTTATTGCTTTTCAAAGTATTCTCCAGCAAGATTTATACACTTTTGCATGCGCTCAAACCAATTGTCGAAGCACTTTTTTCACTCCGATTGAGACACCTCCAAAACATGGTTTTTAGACGCTTCAACAGCATCTTCTAGCGACAAAAATCGTTGATCACGCATTTTTCCCTCGAAAAAGAAGTCGTTGGGTGCCAAGACAGGGCTGTACGGCGAATGACCTATCAATTCGACGTTTTGGGCGGTCAAAAAGGCGCTGGTGTGAGCTGATGGTGCCCAATAATCTGTCTTCTCTTGTTCGTTTTCGAATTTCTCCGAAGACTTCAGGCTAACAAATTGTGGTGTACCACTCAGAATTGACCGTCCTACATTTCTCAAGCGGAACAGTCCAGTTTTACCGAAGAAACAGGCGACCATTTGCTTCGAAGTGCTTCTTCCACGAACGACTTTCGTTGGATTTGGCTCGTCTTCGAAGACCAACACGGTTGATTGCTGTATAGATCCATCATTAGTCACCTGTGACGATCTCATAAACGTCTTTTGAAACACCGCGATTAAATTTTTTCAAAATTTCTTTGCACCAATCCACACGAGCTTTTTTTTTGAGCGATTCCAACGAGAACAAACCTTTTTTACGCCCAGGTGTTCATGCAATATCGAATGTATGCTGTTGGAAGAAATGCCCAAGGATGCCTCTATCTCACGGTATGTCACATGACGATCTTGCATTATCAGTTCCCGCACGGCATCAATGTTTTCTGGCGACCTTCGTCTTCGAGCGAGCGTCGCCCGCGATTGAATTCATTAAAGCAATTTTTCACAGTGCTATAGGATAGTGCTTCATCGCCATACAAAGATTTAAGTTCATCGTTGCACTCTTGTCGTGATAATCCACGTCGAAAGTTGTATAAAATGATTGCACGAAAATTTTTCACGAGTTAATTTCATTTTTCTGCCGAGTTTAGTTTTTGATTAATCGTTAATCGATATCAAACGTGGTCACACCTGAAAGAGTTGTATGGAGCTTTTATCGATAGAAGTCCAAACTTATTTTGGGAAAAGGCCAATTGGTCCTAAAATGGCTAGAAGTGACCTAAATAGCAACCCACGTATAAATGATGTGCCAACTGATTGCATTAACGCTGTTACACTCCCCGCCCCTTGAATAGGACACCCCTTATGTCTCTTTTATATTGACCATTGCTTCCAAACTAAGAATGCTAGAGACTTAATTTTATTTTTAATTAAAGCTCATTTTATTGCTTGTATATTTTCAGAGGAGAGACTTTTCGCCAAAGTTTGAAGTATTAACAAAAAGGTATTTAACAAAAACCGAACAAATTCGGTGTCCTAACTTTAAGTCATTTTAATTTATTTTAATTATAATGTATAAAGAATGTGTGGGGACATCTTAAATCTTCATCATCATTTTAAGAACAGAAAACGTAATTCGTAATTATGGGTTCAGATGTTATGACAACTAATGTGAACCTTTCTTTTTAAAAATACCAAAAAATGTATATATTCGCCGATATCTGGAGAACGACTCGCTAGATAAATTTAGTTTAGTGTACATTTTAAAACTCGGCGTTCCAAAATACACTAAAAAAGTTGGGATATTTAAAAAAAAAATTTCGACCAGTGTAGTTAAACAAAATACACAAGGCAAGTGATTGAGTCAGCTGTTTGTCTATCGATAATTCTATCGGGACTTAACTGAAGTTTAAATATTAACCTGAACATGAAACTGCGGTAAAGTTTGTAAATCGGCCGCAGAGTGAGACATTCAAATTCAACTGAACTCGGGTTAAACATTGAGAAATTGGGCCTTATTCAGTTTATAGCCTAGACGCGCAGAATAAACGACTAAACACTCGCTATATCGTTTTCATTCAAAGAATACAACCAAACTATGCTTCAAATTGGTTTCGGCATAGTAAATGCTTTTGTTATTCAGTATAATTATTATTGAAGTTATAAAAATCGAAATAAAAATTAGATCCAACAACTGTTATTCATAAAAATATTTATCGATAAACGATCCTAGAACCACCGGGTTCATAAAAGTAATTTCTAAGCACTTTTACTTGAAATTCCAAACTCCAAAATGAAAACGTTTTGCAATTAATTAATTTAATTTTTGAAAGTAAGTGGAATAAACAGGGATTAATCCCGAAATGAATATCGGTTCCGGTACGTACCGAAATGAAAATATCGGTTAAAGGTTCTATTTCGGTTTTCAGTTCCGTTACGGTACCCAGATTTTTATTTCGGTATTATTCCCTGGGAATAAATATTTTATATATATATATTTTCAATAATGTGTCTTTATTTTTTCTGTTTAATCATACAAAAAATGAGCCTGAAACAGGATTCACCGACCATCTGAACCTGCTTCGAGAACCTGAGCCCAAAAAGTTTCGTGGGCTCGAACTTCTAAGTGAATTTTAAATTCTTCAAAATTTTAAAAAGTTTGTAGACCTTGTAGAATGGGACATAAGGCCCGTCAGTTATTTAAAAACAAATTTTATTGGAACTTGAACGATTTTCTTACCCAAAATCAGGAGATACCCAATTTTTATACCCTTGCAGAGGGTATATTAAAATTGTCACGATGTTTGTAACGCAGTGAAGGAAGCATTTCCGACCACATAAAGTATATATATTCTTGATCAGCATGACGAGCTGAGTTCATTTCCGGTTGTCCGTCTGTCCGTCCGTCCGTCTGTTTCTATGCTATCTCCTCCCTCAGTTTTGAAGTTATCTTGACCAAACTTTGCAAAAAGTCTTTAAATACAAATACGCTGCACATTTGTTGGAATCGGCCGGATCGGATGACTATATCATATAGCTGCCATAGGAACGATCGGTCCAAAAACTAGTTCTAATGAGAAAAACTTTTTTGTTTTCCATCGTAGCGTCACCAATCGTGGTATATATAAGTTTTATATGCTTTCACACAATTCTGAAAAAATTTATCAAAATCGGATGACCATAGCATATAGCTGCCATAGGAATGATCGGTCCAAAAACAAGTTCTAATGAGAAAAACTTTTTTGTTTTCCATCGTAGCATCACCAATCGTGGTATATATCAGTTTTATATACTTTCACACAATTCTGGAAAAAATTATCGGAATCGGATAACTATAGCATATAGCTGACATAGGAACGATCGGTCCAAAAACAAGTTCTAGTGAGAAAAACTTTTTTGTTTTCCATCGTAGCGTCACCAATCGTGGTATATATTAGTTTTATATGCTTTCACACAATTCTGAAAAAATTTATCAAAATCGGATGACCATAGCATATAGGTGCCATAGGAACGATCGGTCCAAAAACAAGTTCTAGTGAGAAAAACTTTTTTGTTTTCCATCGTAGCGTCACCAATCGTGGTATATATTAGTTTTATATGCTTTCACATAATTCTGGAAAAATTTATCAAAATCGGATGACTATAGCATATAGCTGCCATAGGAACGATCGGTCCAAAAACTAATTCTAATGAGAAAAACTTTTTTGTTCTCAATGGTAGCGCCTTTCAAAAACTGCAAGGGTATTTAAAACATCGGCGTAGCCGATGTTAGCCTTCTATTTTTAAGTATCAACAACTTAACAGAAACAAAACGTCCGTTTCAAGTAACCTTTGTCGTTTCTGTGTCGATTTGTAATTAAAACAGATTTGACTCCTCAGTTTGCTAGCTGGGCACCTCGAATACATTTATTTATTTTAAACGTATCCCAACTACTTTCTTCTTTTGACAGATCTAATGGGTACCAGTCCGACAAGCAAAAGTCTGCGTTTTGTGGCCTCATTTGACCATTTGCAGCAACTGAGCGAGGATGTTGTGCTGGATGCCTTGGTGCATGTGGATAAGCTATTGCCAGAATGGGAGCAACGCACATTTCAAGTACGCATTCCCGTATCGGTGGTGCGCACCGAATTGCTGCACTCGATCTTTGACTGGGAGTTGCTTCTGCAATTGATGCCCTCCGAGCAGATAAATGGCGCCGCCCTTTTACAGCAGAAGGTCAATGATCTGGAGCTTTTATACAAATTGACCAACTCATTGCAGCGCATCCAAATCATAGCGGAGCATCAGTTTGATGTGAAGCTAGTGATTCGTCGTCCCAGCTATGATGTGGTGGTGCGTGATAATGGCACCATTGTGGTCAATCAGATGCCCAGTCTGCTGATTGAGGTGCATGCGCCGTTGCAAGAGAAAGTTAAGGAGCCAGCGCAAGCTTTAGAAGTGAATGTGGAGGAAAAAGTGCCCGAGTTGATGGAGAATGGTGATGGTGATGGTCACAAGACCAATAATACAAGTGCCAGTTCCATTGTATCCGCAATGGTATTGATTGACGCTCAACCGATGGAGGAGCCGGTCGAAATGTTGCAGGAGACTAAACCCATTCCTGTCGAGAACTTGATGCAGCCGGCGGCAGATGATTCACAACTAAGCATGTCCACGCTTTCACTGGAAGATGCCACCGTAATGCAGGACGAGCAGCCAGCGGACAGGGGGAAGGGGGAGCTGGAGCCAGCGGAAGTCTTGCCCCAGCGTCGCCGTCGCCGTATTCCCCTCCTCCACCGCATGCGCAACTGGACACGCCAGGCGGTACATCGCCTAAGCATGATACGTTAATTGATCTGACCACAAACTTCCGATTCCCCAAAACGTTTCCATACATTTATTTAAAGCAAAAGTGGAACACAGGTTCCACCCTTTTCCATATATTTCGACTAACTTTCGGCTCCCGGCTAAGTGCGTATTTACACGAGGCGTAATCGGCTCCTCCTGTAAATGCGAACTAAACCCTAACAAAAAGACACAAGAACAACAACAACAACAAGCAGTTTCCATTTAAAAAATGATGACAATCTCGAGTAGTTCAACAAAAACTCAAGCATTCCCAAGTATATGTATGCTACACGAAACGAGGCAATGAAATTTCAAATTAAGACTCCCTTTACACATACACAAAATTATGTCCATTAAATTATTTCACACCATATTTCAGAGCTGTGATTGTTGAGGGGGGAATTTTTTTTTTTTTTTTTTTTAAATGCTTTCGCGTGGAAACGGGAAAAAACTACTTTACGCTCTAACAAGCTCAAATAGCGGCAAATCTTGAAGGACAACGACCACAGTTCGAGTGGAATCAAAAGTGTAATCAGGCGAATTGTGGATGTGCCAGCAGTGGCAAAACCAGAGAAGAGTTGTACATATAAAAAAAAGGTTAAGAATATTAGCGAAAATAAAAAATGAGAGAAGAGGGACTTGTGTAAGGAATAAGCTCAACTAAATAAGTAGAAAGGAAATAGAACATTAAAAAGAACAAAAATTATTAACAGACTAAGACGGGATTTACACGATGAAGCAAACTTCAAAGAGGCGAAGAGGGGCAATCCACCCCACCACACCTCTTTCCTACAAACAAAAGCGTTTTGAGAAACTTCATGAAGTTTGCTTCATCGTGTAAATCCAGTCTAAGAGAAGTTTAAGAAAATGGAAACGGTATCAAACTATACCAAACCCGAAATTCGTCCAAGTCAGGAAATAAACCGAGAAAGTTTTTGTGAATATTTTAGTGGGCTTCTTTAGACTACTAAAAAGTCGGAACCTCCATTACAAAAACCCGGTCTCACTAAGGACTAAACAGTCTATGACGGGATTTACATGATAAAGCAAACTTCATGAAGTTATCTTAGTAGGCGAGAGATTTAAATGTATTTCTTTACTATTCGTTTAAAAGGTCTGAAAGACTTCTCTAAATTCCACGCCTACTAAAAAAACTTCATGAAGTTTGCTTCATGGTGTAGATCCCGACTATGTTTGGTCCCCCTTCGGGGCCAGACGGAATTACCTAACCTAACCTTAGTGGGCTTCTAGGTGATTTAGATCAGAGGTACACCCAGAGAAATAAATTGCCTGAGAGTTTTTTTTCCTCTGAAAAACAATTAGTACGTGGGTTGCTATTTAAGTTTCTGGCCTAGGTCACTTCTAGCCATTTTAGGACCCATTGGCCTTTTCCCAAAAAAAGTTTGAACTTTTATCGATAAAAGCTCCATACAACTCTTTCATGTGTGACCACGTTTGATATCGATTAACGATTAATCAAAAACTTACCTCGGCAGAAAAATGGATTTAACTCGTGAACATTTTCGTGCAATTATTTTTCACAACTTTCGACGTGGATTATCACGACAAGAGTGCAACGATGAACTTAAATCTTTGTATGGCGATAAAGCACCATCCTATAGCACTGTGAAAGAAAACGAAGGTCGTGAAGGTCGTCCAAAAACAGTCGTTTTGCCAGAAAACATTAATGCCGTGCGTGAACTGATAATGCAAGATCGTCTTGTGACATACCGTGAGATAGAGGCATCCTTGGGCATTTCTTCCACCAGCATACATTCGGCCGTAAAAAAGGTTTGTTCTCGTTGGATCACGCACAATTTGACTATCGCTCAAAAAAAAAAAGGCTCGTGTGGATTGGTGCAAAGAAATTTTGAAAAAATATAATCGCGGTGTTTCAAAAGACGTTTATAAGATCGTCACTGGTGACGAATCCTGGATCTATGCTTATATAAGCCCGAAACAAAACAGCAATCGACCGTGTATCGTCGAAAGTCGTTCGCGGAAGAAGCACTTCGAAGCAAATGGTCGCCTGTTTCTTCGGTAAAACTGGTCATGTGGCGACTGGACGCTCAATTCCGAGTGGTACACCACAATTTGTTTGCCTGAAGTCTTCGGAGAAATTCGAAAAACGAACCAGATAAGACAGATCATTGTGCACCATGACAATGCGAGCTCTTTTTGACCGCCCAAAACGTCGAATTGATGGGTCATCCGCCGTATACGTACAGCCTTGACTTGGCACCCAATGACCTCTTTTTATTCCCGCACATCAAGGGAAAAATGCGTGGTCAACGATTTTCGTCGCCAGAAGATGCTGTTGAAGAGTTTTAAAAACCATGCTTCGACAATTGGTTTGAGCTCATGCAAAAGTGTATAAATCAAAAACAATAAAACCATTTTTGATCATAAATATTCGCGTTTTCCTTATTAGGCCAGAAATATATATAGCAACCTACGTATCATATAGCTGCCATAGGAACGATCGGTCAAAAAACTAGTTCTAGTGAGAAAAACTTTTTTTGTTGTCAATGGTAGGGTCTTTAAAAACTGCAAGGGTATTGAAACATTAATTTTTAAAATTTTTTCTTTCCTTTTCCACAAACATGAAATATGTATACAAAAATTGGCGGATGGCAGCAAAGACACTCTAAATTTTTTATAAATTAATTCTAGATACAATTAAATATATTTGAAAAAAATTAAATTAAAACTGTTTAATATTTCCTCAACTATTTGCAGCATTTTTTACTCCGAGAACTTCCACTTTCAACGGGATAGGTAACTGATGAAAAATTTTAAACAAAAAAAAAAAAAAAGAAATATCCATAGGACTGTGCCCCAAGAACTGCAAATGTTGTGCATAAGATAAATAGAGCACAAAACGCTTTGAGGCAACATTAAAAGGCAACGATGCGGGGATGTACATATGTGTATAAGTACATACGTATATATGTCTGGCAGTGGCAGTGACGCCACCTGACGTTGCTACGACAACGCACAGTGGCAATCAGTCTGTAATTATTTTTTCATCAAGTTCAAAATTTGTTCTAAATTGTGAAAAAATTATGTCTGATTCTTGTGAAATGTGAATAAATAGATTTAAATGTCCTTTAATTTACTACACTTACAGATTTTCGATATCATTGCGCTATCAAAAGTTATGGTCCAAAAACTAAAATGAGCGCAACCTTTTTTAGATCAAATTTTTTACAACAAATTATTTAAAATTTCCAAATATTTAGTAAAATCACAATAAAATCATTTTTTAATGTTTTTTGATTTCTAATTGAATATTTACTAATTTATTGTCATTTTGGTAAAAAAATGATGTAAAAAAATATGTGATTTTTTATAGATTTTAATCCATAACTTTTGAATGAGCATTGATATCGAAAATCTGTGTATGTATTAATCTAGAGGACATTTAAATCAATTTATTTAGATTTAGACAAGAATTAAATATAATTTTTTTGCAATTTAAAAAAAAAATTTTACTTCGTAAAAAACTTAAAAAAAAATTTTTTGTATGAAACTCAAAAAAGTAAAGATGCAGTTCGATTCCTAAGGTCCGAATTAGGAGAAAACCGTTTAAGTTGGTCAAGTCTTTTTTATTTTTTGAAAAAAAAAACTATTACAGTGTTATTAAAGCACATAAAGTTAGCATACTTTTAAGGGCATTAATCATGATCAATTTTAAGTGTTAATACAATCGTTCCTAAACTCAACCAAAACTTCATATGCGGCGACAATTTGTTCCAAAAGAACTTTAACTTGAAGTCATATTTTTTTTTAAGTTTTATAAAACTCTGAAATAGGCAAAATTTGGCTTATTCAAATCTATAAATAATGCGGATAACTATTTATCCGATCACAAAGAAAACTTAGAATTTCGCCCCTTGTTTTCAACCAACGAGTCACTGTGCGACGGCAGGCATAAAAATTCATTCACTAATGGCTCCGCCAGTGAAGGGTTTTGGTACGCCTCCAGCTTCGCCCGCTCCGCTCGCTCCTCGTTTTTTTTTTACCATTTGTATTTGCACTTCTATTGGCAACATGTGGCGCTTTTATTAAAAATTCATTTGCTCATAATACACACAGGAAGAGCAGGATCAGGACCAAAAAGCCGACTGCTGTGCGCTGTCTGACTCGGACGCATCTTGGCGGCGGCTTTCGATTTTTGTTTTTTTTTTTTTTTGCCATCCTATTTTTTCCTTTGACCTTCAACAGCTGCCACATTTTCAGGCGCATTCTTTTGGGACTTATCCTGGCCAGCAGGCAGCAGGCAATGCAGGCGGCAGGCAGGCTTTTGAAAAGTATTTTTGACCCGCATACGGTAAAATTCCGTGATGGATTGCTTAAATAGACGCTGATGGGCTTTAAATGGCTAGCAAAGCTGGCCTGGAGACATATGTCAGTGCACCGATTCCAGCTCACAATTCGTAGCTTTAATGACTATATCTATATATATATATATATCTTGTAGAAATCATGTTTCAAACTATACCCACCCTGATGACTTATGCGAAACAGACGCATTTGCAGTTCAATTCAACTGGTTTCAATTTTGACAACTGTTTGCGGTAAGTAATTATTATAATTATAATTATATATATATATACATATTTTTGAACTCTAGCAATAGGGCACTCCTGACAGCGGGCTATGAGCCACCCGAAGCCTATAGCAGTGGTACCACCGTGGTGGGCATTATATTCGACAAGGGCGTCATTATTGGCACCGATTCCAGAGCCACTGTGGGACGGTTAGTGACTTCGCATACCAGCATGAAGTTGCATCGTTTGCACAAGAATATTTAGTGAGTATTTAAAAAAAAAAATACCATAAGCTTTACTAGGAATAAATTGGAGTATTCCGTAAGGTTCCCCGGGATCATTGATTTTTATTTCAATATTATTCATGTCATTGTCCCTGCGTCTCCTCTTTTATATCAAAGGGACTTGAACAGTCTTAATAAGTTGTGCTTAGTTATTATTCTTTAATAATTATATATATAGAGAAATATTGCTAGGGGCGTTCTAAATGTGCATGTGAGTGACCATAGTTTGGTGAATAAATTTTGACAAAATTATTCCCGATTTCCCATTTTTGGTCAAAATTTTATAATCAATCTACAACTTTACCAAATTGAATTAGACATATCTATAATTTGGCAACTATATGATATAGTTGTCTGATCTGGCTGATGTTGACATTTTTGTACACATTAGTACGGTAAGAGTGAAAATTTTTGATCCAAGAGTGAATTTCTTCATTCAAAAATGAATTTTTGAGTACAAATTTTTGGATCTAAGTATGAAAAATTCTTATTCCAAGTAGAAAATTCTAGAATCAAGAGCTTGACAGACTCAAAACCAAGATTTTCTCATTCTTGAATTAAGAGAGGAGTAAGATTTTCCCATTCTTGAATCAAGAGCTGACCATTCGCAAGTTCAAGATTCTCCCATTCTTGAATCAAGAGCTCTTACTCTTAAATCATGACGGCCCAATCAAAATCTTAAGCACTTTTAATTCAATTGTTTTTGTTATATTAATAACGTAATTAAAGGAATTTTGTAGGTCTTAAAGATTTCTTTTTTTAGTCCTCTTAAGGCATTAATATGTGACTCCTGAACATTTTCCCAGCCAGTTGGACAGTTTGATTGACAGCACGAAACTTTAAAAATCAGAATAAAAAAAATAAAAAAGGAATCAAAGTATTATTCAAACTTTAAATGGGTTACCTTTTTCTTTTTCCATGAGAGTAGCTTTTCTATTAATTGATTTTTATATTCTTGACCTCGTCGAGGCAGTCTGGTTATGGTGAGGCCGTTATGGTTGACTCCAACGTCTAAAAACAAAGAATTTAAATTTTATTCGAAGAAGAATAAATAAATTTTGCGATTGCTAAAAGTGCACATTGAGGCTCAAAATCAGTCGCCCAAAAATTATATTAAATTGACAAAATATTTTTTCATTAGCGGACGACTACTTTCTAGTGCCACTGTGTTTTAGCGAATGCGCTGCCTTTAGCGCCATGTATGTCTGTATGTATCTGTAAGTGTGAAATTTGTTGCTGCATGTGCGTACAAAACTGTAAGAGGCGCATGAGCATTATGCTCTCAAAGTTTGCTTTCTCTCTCTGCTCAGTTACTTCCAACCGCTTCCCTCGCCTATAAATACCAAATTGAGAACGAAAAATTCTTGATTTCAAGAACAAAATTCTAAAAAATTCAAGAATTAATCAATTTTTTCAAAACTAACTTTCCCTTAATAATACTTAAATACTAATGACTATGAGACTAATGTGTCGAGTCTTCCCGGATCGCATGACTATCAGGCCTGTTCTCGTTTCCAAATTCAATCAATCGAAATTGGTAAAGTTTCTTATTTTCAAGAAACGATTCGAGAATTTGGTTTTAAATTTTTGTCATCAAGACAGTCGAATAAAGATAAATGGAAATATAAAGATATTTGCCCAATAACACAATCGGTTTTTGGACACGGGAACATTTACCAATTCCGATTCAGCATGATTTGATCAAAATCGAAAACGGAAACAGGCCCGAATATCTTATTGCTGCCATAGGAACTTTTTTGTTTTCCAAGATAGTGTTTTTAAACTCAAGAATTATGAATATTATATGCTTTCAAACAGTTCCGCAAAATTTGGTCAACATCGGATGACTATATCTTATAGCTGCCATAGAAACGATCGATCGAAAAATGGGTCTTAGTAAGAAAAAATTGTTTGGTTTACCAAGAAAGAGTTCTTAAACTCAGGAATTATGAGTATTATACGTTGTCAAAAGGTTTTGCAAAATTTGGTTAAGATCGGTTGACAATGTTCTATAGCTGCCTTAGAACCGATCGGGTAGCAAATGAATCTTAGTGGGAAAAATAATTATGTTTTGTATGATAACGTGCTTAAACTCTGCATTAACCAAAATTAAATGCTTTAAAACAAATTTAAAAAAATGTGATCTAAATCGGAAGACTATATACTATAGCTGCTATATAACCGATCAATAGGAAAATGTGTTTTACTTTGAAATCATTATTTTAAAGTCATTAATTAGATTCTTTATGAATTTGAAATAATAAATATCTGACATCTATATTTCCTATATACGTATATATGCTCCGATTCCGTGAGATGGCTCAAAGATTATTTAATTGGTCAGTTATTGCTTTCTTTATCTAATATTTTTCCTTTTCCAGCACTGGTGGCGCTGGCATTGCCAGTGATCTGAAACGTCTGTCAGCCACCATAGAAGCCCAACTGGAGTTGCACTATTTGAACACAAACGATCGTCTGGTTCCGGTGGCTTGTGCCAATCGGTTGATCAAACAGGTGCTTTATCGCTATAGAGGTAACCTGCCGGCCAGCTTCATTATTGGCGGCGTGGACAATGGCGGCACGCACTTGTATTGCACACATTATGAAGGATCCTCGGATAAGGTGCCATACGCAACGCTAGGTTCGGGCTGCTTTGCGGCCATGGGTGTGCTGGAAACACGTTGGAAAATGAATCTCGATGAGGACGATGCCCGCAATTTGGCTTGCGATGCTGTGGCCGCTGGCATTAACAATGATTTGTGCTCCGGTTCTCGTGCGGATATATGCATTATACGTACCGATCTGACTGTTGAGCTGTGCAGAGAAGAGATTTATGAGACGCGCGGTATACAACAGTATGCGTTGAAAATCAAGCCGGGAACAACGGAGGTACGAGCCACCGCAGTGCGCAAACTTGAAGTGGTGGGACAAAATGTGCATGTACCGCCAAAAGGGCCGCCTTTATCATTGCCACCGGCAAGGCCCAAAAGGCAACCGACTAGGAAACCAGGCAGAGTGCATATTCCAACTAACAACAATCGGACCACGAAGCGACCTAGTCGCATAGATATTGGACCACCCAAAAAAAGGCAAAGACGACGTTAAGAAAAGATTTTCAGCATTACAAATGAAACAGATTTGATTTAGAAAAAATAAATGGAAATATTCTGTACCGAAGGTAAAAAGAGTATATTGGGTTTGTGCATAATATATAGTATATATAAAATATATATATTCTTGATCAGCATAACGAGCTGAGTCGATATAGCCAGGTCCGTATGAACGCTGATATCTCAGAGATGATAAGAGCTAGAGGTTTAAAGTGTATGGAACATATAATTCTTATACTTATATATACATCATTTTCCGGTCAGATGAACGATAGTAGAGTTGCCACCCCCATAATTTGAAAAACATCTTAAATCTCACGCAATTTTGCAGTAACATTGTTCAAACTTACTAGACATATATTCTACTCATCATTATCTATCGAGCCCCCATACATCGTTTTCCAATCAGACGAACTATAGTAGAGTTGCCACCCGCATAATTTGAAACCACCTTAAATATCCCCCAATTTTGGAGTTAGGTTGTTCGAACCTTTTAGGCTTAAATTCTACTCATCATTTCTTATCGAGCCCCCTTACATCGTTTTCCAATCAGACGAACTATAGTAGAGTTGCCACCCCCATAATTTGAAAAACACCTCAAATATCCCGCAATTTTGGAGTTAGGTTGTTCAAACCTTCTAGACATATATTCTACTCATCATTACTAATCGAGCTCCCATACATCGTTTTTCAATCAGATGAACGATGGTAGAGTTGCCATCCCCATAATTCAATAAACACCTCAAATAACCCGGAATTTTGGAGTTAGCTTGTTCGAACCTTAGACATATATTCTACTGATCATTATCTATCGAGCCCCCATACATCGTTTTCCAATCAGACGAACTATAGTAGGGTTGCCACCCCCATAATTGGAAAACCACCTTACATATCCCCCAATTTTTGAGTTAGTTTGCTTGAACCTTCAAGACATATATTCTACTCATCATTACTAATCGAGCTCCCATACATCGTTTTTCAATCAGACGAACTATAGTAGAGTTGCCACCCCCAAGATTCGAAAAACACCTCAAATATCCCGCAATTTTGCAGTAACATTGTTCAAACTTACTAGACATATATTCTACTCATCATTATCTATCGAGCCCCCATACATTGTTGCCCAATCAGACGAACTAAAGTAGAGTTGCCACCCCCCAAATTTGAAAATTTTGGAGTAAGGTTGTTCAAACCTTCTAGACATATATTCTACTTATTATTACTTATTAAACCCCCATACTTCGTTTTTTATTTAGATGAACGATAGTAGAGTTGCCACCCCCCAAATTTGAAAATCACCTCAAATATTCCGTAATTTTGGAGTAAGGTTGTTCAAACCTTCTAGACATATATTCTTCTCATCAATACTTATCTTGCCCCCTTACTTCGTTTTCCGATCAGACGAACGATAGTAGAGTTGCCACCCCCATAATTTGAAAAACACCTTAAATATCACCCAATTTTGGAGTTAGTTTGTTTGAACCTTCTAGACATATATTCTACTCATCATTATCTATCGAGCCCCCATACATCGTTTTCCATTCAGACGAACTATAGTAGAGTTGCCACCCCCATAATTTGAAAAACACCTCAAATATCACGCAATTTTGGAGTTAGGTTGTTCAAACCTTCTAGACATATATGCTACTCATCAATACTAATCGAGCTCCCATACTTCGTTTTTCAATCAGAAGAACGATGGTAGAGTTGCCATCCCCATAATTCAAAAAACACCTCAAATATCCCAGAATTTTGGAGTTAGGTTGTTCGAACCTTCTAGACATATATTCTACTCATCAATACTTATCGAGCCCCCATACATTGTTTTCCAATCAGACGAACTAAAGTAGAGTTGCCACACCCCAAATTTGAATATTTTGGAGTTAGGTTGTACAAACCTTCTAGACATATATTCTACTTTTTATTACTTAACGAACCCCCATACATTGTTTTTCGATCAGATGAACGATGGTATAGTTGCCACCCCCAGAATTTGAAAAAAATCTCATATCTCCCACAATGTTAAAGACACATTATTTGAACCTTCAAGGCATATATTTTAATCGTCATTTTGTATCGATCCATCATACAGCGTTTCCAGATAAAATGTACGATATGCGAGTTATAAGCAAAACAAATAATTACGCTGGGCAGCACTGCCCGCAATCGTGATGGGCAGCACTTGTACAGTTTTATACAAACAGGTACAGAGTATATTACAGTCAGGCTTGACCGACTTTCTTACTTGTTTCAACCATTTAGTTGCTGGGGATTTGGATGATCCAATGGAACCTGAATCTAGTACCAGGGCTATACCAAGCTATTCAAGGAATGTCTCCTTACAGTTTATATACCAGAAAGGAAGGTGTGAGTGTTGAAAAGACGTAGGAGGACCAGATTAAGTATAGCAAACTGTCCCCTGCCCCCTGCTGCACCCACCTCCCTTTATGGCCTCTCATTCCTCGGACTTATGTCTTCAGACCATAAAAAAAAAGTAAAAAATTACTCAGAACATTTTGAAAATTTGAATAATTTAAAAATGTTTCATGTTCTGCTTTAAAACTCACACACACACACACACACAGAGAAGGCAAAAGGTGCAAATAATAATGAAATTCTTGAGCGCTGGGAGAAGGCGTGGCAAGTGCCGCGTCCTGCGCTTTGAATACCAAATAAATAAATGAAATGAATACTACCAAAAACTGGGTTTGTGCCAATTTCAAAAGTGGGCAATGGTGGGAGCTGGCCTCCAGAGAGAGGGGGTGGGGGTGGGGGCGGCTGCTTGCACAGGATGTTCAATTTTTAGCAGCCACAATTTGAAATATTTTCTCTAGCATATTTGACAGACAGCTGAAGTTGCGGTGTTGGAGTAAAGGACCCAGGACCCTGGACACACATTGCAATGGCCCAGGATGCTCGACTCCTGAAGCCAGTAGCTCGGTGCCGGACGGCTCATCTCCCAGTTGGACCACATTCCCTTTGTTTATGTTTGAAAGTGTGAAAAGAGAATGTGAAGGACAACAAATGAAATGTTGTCCAGCGCCCCCCACCCCCCTTCCCCTTCCCTGCCGTGTTACGTGTTCTGGAGCAATGTGCACAATCGAGCGTAATAATGAAGTACGTTTTGATGCCCGCCCCTGAGGAAGGCTGCGGGGGGCGTGGCAGTCAACTACCTAACTAGAATGGACATGGACCCGAGGACATTTCTCGCTCAACTGTGAGCTTATGTGATTTTCGAGTTAAAAACAAAATTCTTACAGGAATGCCCCCCAAACGAACCGGCATCACGTGCCCCAGCTCCCCCCTGAGCTACCCCCTTACGGCATGACGGGACTTTTTGGTTTATTTTCCGTTTCGTTTTCTGGTTTTGTGTGCCTCGATTTGTTTGTCTGTTTATTTGTTGTGGGCAGCAGCTCCTCCTCCTCCTCCTCCTGCCCATGTGTGGGTGCACATTGTGTGAAATTCCTTGCTTCCACTTCATTTAGCAGTACAAAACAACAACAACAACAAAAAAAAAAGGACAATCGTCAGCACAACCAACGCCAAATTCACTCGACTTGACCATCATAGGGAAATATTTGCGTTTTTCGGCTGTCAAAGATTGTGCACACGGAGATCGAGTAGGTGGAATCACTGCTAAGCTTAGCAGTGCCAGTTGCTGGTTGCTAAAAAGGGATTTGGCACTTATTCAGTGCCTGGCGGGAGTGAGAGAGACAACATTTCACAAGCGCTGCACAGAAAACCAACCCCAAATTTCAAGTAATTGAGATAAGTGGAATCATATTATTATAAACGAGAAGACAAAGCTAACTTCGACTGTGTCGAAGTTTTAATACACTTGAAAAACTTTACTCCAACTGATCTAACCGGTAAAATATATATAGGATATAGATATCAGATATTTAAAATTTTTAAATCATTGATAATAAAAATTTTATACCATAAAAAAAAACTTTTCTTAGTAAAACACATTTTCCGACCGATCGGTCCTATGGCAGCTATATGCTATAGTCATCCGATTTGGATAAATTTTTCCAAAATCATGTAAAAACATATAAAACTAATATATACCATAATTGGTGACGCTACGATGGAAAACAAAAATGTTTTTCCCACTAGAACTAGTTTTTGGACCGACCGTTTATATGGCAGCTATATGCTATAGTCATCCGATTTCGATCAATTTTATCGGAAATGTGTGGAAGTATATGAAACTAATATATACCACGATTGGTGATGCTACGATGGAAAACAAAAAAGTTTTTCTTACTAGAACTAGTTTTTTAACCGACCGTTCCTATGGCAGCTATATGCTATGGTCATCTGATTTTGATAAATTTTTTTAGAATTGTGTGAAAGCTTATAAAACTAATATATACCACGATAGGTGACGCTACGATGGAAAACAAAAAAGTTTTTCCCACTAGAACTAGTTTTTGGACCGACCGTTTATATGGCAGCTATATGCTATAGTCATCCGATTTTTATACATTTTTCCAGAATTGTGTGGAAGTATATAAAACATATATATACCACGATTGGTGACGCTACGATGGAAAACAAAAAAGTTTTTCTCATTAGAACTAGTTTTTGGACCGATCGTTCCTATGGCAGCTATATGATATAGTCATCCGATCCGGCCGATTCCGACAAATGTGCAGCGTATTTGTATTTAAAGACCTTTGGCAAAGTTTGGTTAAGATAGCTTCAAAACTGAGGGAGGAGATAGCATAGAAACAGACGGACAGACTGACGGACGGAAATGAACTCAGCTCGTCATGCTGATCAAGAATATATATACTTTATGTGGTCGGAAATGCTTCCTTAACTGCGTTACAAACATCGTGACAATTTTAATATACCCTCTGCAAGGGTATAATTATGTGTTTAAACAGCTGAAAGAACCTCCTGGAAGAAGTGACTATTTTTATCACTAGAATTAAAAGGCTTTTTTATGCCCAAGAAAACACTTTTTCTGATCTCCAGGAAGAAATGCTTTCTTATTCTTCAGAAGGCCCTATATCTTTTCTCAAAAAGAGGCTCTTCTTATCCCTAGAATGAAACGCTTTCTTATCCCCAAGAAGACACGTTTTCCAGAGGAAGCGCTTTCTCACCTCCAAGAATTATACCAGAGTGGCAAACTTCTTACCGAAGTGAGATGAGAATGCGATAGGAATGCGATATCGCTAGAGTGAAGCGATGCCAAGCCAGCCGTGCGTGAACCAATCTTCCAGGTTAGCTGCACTCTGACAATATGTAAGCTTTAAAACTTGAGCTGTTGACTAACCGCCACACCTAATAGATACATCTTAAGAGAGAGCATGATCGCCTTTAATTTTGCTCACTTGATTTGTTGTTGTGGCGAGCGCAAGAGATTACAAGCTCCGCTCGCTCGACGCTCGTTCTGGCAGTCACAGGTAAGCTAAATTGCTCATACAAATCATATGCTTAAATAAGCTTGAACTATTGTTGCTCGTGCGTACAAAAGGTTTGCTCGTTTTGATCTAATGTGCAAACGAGCATTGCAAGCGATTTCAGTTAGGAGCGAAAAGCTTGATATATATAAGCGTGAATGCAAAAGACACTAAAAGAAACGGCGAGCACTATGAGCGAATGTATCGCGACTAAGCAAATTTATATTATCGTGATTCTAACGATGTAAAGTATATGACAAAATTGGTAGGACATTTCTTTTCTAAGTTTTCTTTACTTTTTTTTTTGGCATTTCTTAGTTTTATTTGGGCGATTGTCCATTATTGAAATGAAAATCAAAGCGGCTTGCATTACTAAATTCATATAATTGGAATTTACATATAATTTTAGATTTTAAATTGAAATATATATCCTGTATTACAAATTTTGTATAGATAATTTGAAATATATCCTGTATTAAAAATTTCGTTAATTTAGAAGTATATTGTTCGAGTATTAGCCTTATATCGTATCCAGTGTCATATCAATTTTAAGCGTAATCCATTTTTGTTCCTCCATTTGCGATGTCCTGTTCATTATGCCGTGGGTTTAAGCGTCGTTGTTGGGTTTGTTCTTTAGCGTCTAATTGTGGTACGGCTTCTGTAAAATACAAAGAAATATGTTTAAATCGAGAAAATAGTATGGCAATTGCTAGGATATAAAGACCAGTGAATAGAGCGCCTGGTCTTACTTCAAAGTTGCGTAATCGATACTGGGGATAAAAATGATATTCGAAATCTTGGTCAGAAAGTTGTTCTACACACAGACAAAGTATTAATGTCAGGTCGGGATGTGAGATCATTGAACACGGGAAGCGGTACGATTATGATCAAGTATGTTCTGGAAATCTCTATAAATTTTATAATTAATTTTGAATGACTTTATATGTGAAATGACAAGAATTGTTAGGCTTAGGCCGACATGAAAATCTAATAAGCCTTCAATGTTGTATTTTTTTTAAATGACAAATGACAAGCTATTCACAATGAAAATAAGACACTAGATTGGGGGGACGACATAATTCCGGTGACATAATTCCGCTAGAAAAAACGACATTATTCCGCTAGAATAAAACATTATTCCGCGCGAAATTAAGTCGTTTTAAAACGACATAATTCCGCTAGAAAAAAAGCGACATAATTCCGCTTTCATTTGACCTGAGCGGAATTATGTCGTCGGAATTATGTCGCTATGCCTGCGTCGAACAGTGTAAGCCCTGTACACAAATTAAAACTACTTGCCTTTTGAGCAGCTGGTTTCTAGTAAACGGTCAAATTTGTGTCACCTTTCGTATATAGTCTGAACTGCTTTAGTTCGAAGTTTAGTTCGTTTATACCAGCGGTGGGCAAGAAATTTTAGTTCGCGTTTAATCTAACAGCAACAGAAAAAGCAAGCGTCTGTCTGATCAAGTCTCGATCGCGCACACTGCGTGTATTCTGTTTTCAGCAGGGAATCAAACCGAATCGAATTTCGGTTCCGGTTCTGGTACGTACCAAAACTAATGTTTCGGTAAAAGGTTCTGCTTAGGTTCTAGATTATTTCGGTATTCGGTTCCGTATTGGTACCTTGGTTTTCATTTCGGTATACCGGTACGTAAAGGTTCCGGAATACCGGTTCTCAAAAAATAATTAATAACGGTTCCGGTTACGGTTCTGGTTCTGAATTTCAATCGGTTCTTTTCGGTATTCGGTTCCGGTTTGACACCCTGATTTTCAGCGACTGCTTAGAAAAAAAGCGGATGGGACTGGCTGAGCCAAAAGGGGCTTTGGGCTGCCCATCGCTGCTTTAGAACACTAATTTATTTAGCTGCAACTTTTGGCTAAGCTGGGCGAAAACATTGTTCGAAAACGGGCAAAAAGGGGCAAAGAAATTTAACTACACATTATTCTATATACTTTTACCAAGAATTTTGCACTTTTAATTGTACGCATATGCGTAGATCATAAAAGTTATACCCACGATTACTTTTGTAGCATTTTCTAAACACCAAGTTTCTCGGATATAGCTAAATCGACTGGGCTGGACTGATGCTGATCAGGAATCAGGCTGATATAAAAGGCTTAACTTCTTACTTACCTGGGTTGATATTGTGGAATAAAGCGCCCGCACATCTCACAACGTAATATGCAGTTTGGCCTTTGTTGACGTTGGGTCTGGTTTGAGTGTTTACTTTTGAGGTTATTGGTAACACGTTGCGCAAGTCTCTTTGCCAGTCCTGTTCGGGCTTTGTTGGATTTTCGGGAAGATTTTAGTTTAGTTTTCGGTTTCGGTGTCTTCTTGATCATGGGCTTGGCTTTGGGTTTGCTCTTGGGTTTTCTTTTCTGAGTTTTCTTTGCAAGCTTTGGTTTTTTCATTGCATTGTCCCTTTTTTTCTTAAAAGCTGAAGTGGCTTTACGCTTGTTGGCCACGGGTGTGGTTGTGGGTTTGCGCCTAATTCTTACCATTATGTATTGTATTGTTTTTTTGCTTCTTTTTTTCAGTTAGAAAATATATTTTGAAAATAAACAATATTTGTGTTCCTTCCACTAGAAGTTGTTGTAGTTGAATGATTATATGTGAGCCTAGACCTAGACAGGTTGGAATTGCCTTTTCATGTGTTGCTTAGTCTTAGCTGAAAATCTAAGGAATCGGAACAAATTTTCAATTATTTTTTAAAAGCAAATGAAATTTGTATCAAATCCTCGAACTTGCAGACGACCAGGGATAAAAGGACAACCGCAGGAGGAGCCTTTAATTTGGCTAAGTGACCGCAGGAGCTTACCCATCAAAGGCAAGTGCATTCAAGCATTATTTAATAAATTAAAATAAAATACCAAATTATGTTGTAATAAATATATGCATTTTTTTTGTATGTTTGTTTGGCTTTGGCTTGTGGAAAAATCAATTTAAGTCAAAATTAGATTTTCAAAATCAACAACACACACACACACACACATGAGTGCGGGGCAAAGTTTAAATATGAGTTTGGCAAAAGAAAAGGAAAAAAAAACAAAACACGAAGAAAAGTTTTGTGAGGCGTAAATATTTTGTGGCAGCCTGCGTTCACAGGACCTGTTTATCCTTTTTTTTGAGGCAAAGCACGAAAATTGCCATACCCCAGTGTTTGATTTATGCCGGTTGAATTTTAAAATTTTCTCTTTGGCCCCGAAAGAAGAAAGCGCACGCCAAATCCGATTAAGTTTTCAGACCCCCAGTCACCCACCCCCATGCCAGGTCATGTGTGTGTGTGTGTGTGTGTGTGCAAAGAGTTTTAAAAAGATCAAAAAACTTGGAACAGTTTTCAATCTCAGGACAACGTCGCGGGTTTTGTTTCCCCTTTCCACTCTTAAAGTGAAAAAAAAGGATTCAATTTTTGTAGTAAAAACTTCCCACAACAAATCAAAGCCTTTGAAGTGTGTGTATGAGTGGGGGGTTGGAAAGCAACATATAAATGTACGACTGACTGAGTCATCAACGCCCAGGCTAAATGACAAAATTTTGCTTAAAACTTTCGTGTTTTTTAACCGTTTCAACTTAGATATTCTGTTTACGTGGGTTGCTATTTAAGTTTCTGGCCTAGGTCACTTCTAGCCATTTTAGCAACAATTGGTCTTTTTCCAAAAAAAAGTTTGTACTTTTATCGATAAAAGCTCCATACAACTCTTTCAGGTGTGACCACGTTTGATATCGATTAACGATTAATCAAAAATTTAACTCGGCAGAGAAATGGAATTAACTTGTGAACATTTTCGTGCAATCATTTTTCACAACTTTCGACGTGGATTATCACGACAAGAGTGCAACGATGCACCTAAATCTTTGTATGGCGCTGAAGCACTATACTTTAGCACTGTGAAAAATTGGTTTAATGAATTCAATCGCGGGCGACGCTCGCTCGAAGACGAAGGTCGTGAAGCAGAAAACATTGATGCCCTGCGTGAACTGATAATGCAAGATCATCATGTGACATACCGTGAGATAGAGGCATCCTTGGGCATTTCTTCCAACAGCAAACATTCGAAATTGCATGAACACCTGGTCGCAAAAAAAGGTTTGTTCTCGTTAGATCCGCTCAAAAAAAGGCTCGTGTGGATTGGTGCAAAGAAATTTTGTGAAAATATAATCGCGTTGTTTCAAAAGACGTTTATAAGATCGTCACAGGTGACGAATCTATCTATCTATACAGCAATCGACCGTGTGGTTCTTCGAAAACGAGCCAAATCCAACGAAAGTCGTTCGTGGAAGAAGCACTTCGAAGCAAATGGTCGCCTGTTTCTTCGGTAAAACTGGGTCATGTATCGACTGTTCCGCTTGAGCAACGTAGGAAGGTCAATTCTGAGTGGTACACCACAATTTGTTTGCCTGAAGTCTTTGGAGAAATTCGAAAAATGAACAAGAGAAGACAGATCATTGTGCACCATGACAATGCGAGCTCTCACACACATCAGCTCACACCAGCGCCTTTTTGACCGCCCCAAAACGTTGAATTGAAGGGTCATTCGCCGTACAGCCCTGACTTGGTATGGGAAAAATGCATGGTTAACGATTTTCGTCGCCAAAAGTTGCTGTTGAAGTTGAGTTTAAAAACCATGTTTTGGAGGTGTCTCAATCGAAGTGGAAAAAGTGCTTCGACAATTGGTTTGAGCTCATGAAAAAGTGTATAAATCTTGCTGGAGAATACTTTGAAAAATAATAAAACCATTTTTGATCATAAATTTATGCGTTTTCATTATTAGGCCAGAAATATATATAGCAACCTACGTAGATACAAGCCGAAGCCTCAGCTGAAAATTTATTTATATAAAATCTGGGTCCTTTGACCAAAGTTTTTATAAACTTGTAGAATTTTTAGTATTTTTCAACAAGTATTTAATTTAATTTAATTTAATTGATTTTATTTCAAATAAAAAACTTGTATTTAAGTGTATTAAAGCCCACTGGTTCTATGCTCCCTTTATTCCTTTTTTTTTTTTGGTTGGTTCGTGTTGGCATTTTTACGACTTTATGCCCTGTTGACTTTAACGCCTTGCCTGGTGTTTTTTTTGTTTTTTTTGGGGGTGTCGCTAATTTGGCAGGCGAACCTAATCATTAATGACGTTCGTCAACTTGTCAACGCACAACAAATGTCATAATAGATTCCTTCACGCTTTTTGTTTACCCAACAACAACAACAGCAACCACTACCTCCACCGCCTTAATGTGCTTAATGATTTGATTTGCTGATACCTACAGCCTACAGTCCTGGCACTTTTGCGGTTAGTTAAGGTACTGCTAATTACTGGTCCTAATCGGCAAATGCTTTTGTATAGATCACATTATGCTGATGACTGTTGGAGTCAAAACAAAATCAAAAGGCCTTGAAGATGTCCAAATTTTCTAATCACCACCATGGCCATCTATCATGGCCTTCTGAAAATGTGTCACTCGTTTTAAACACACAAAATACAAAATTTTAATGCTGAATCGATGGCACTTCAATTGAAACTGAAGTTGGCAACGAGCCGAGATGGACAATTAAAGCCTGAAGTTGAAGCGAAAAAAAAAAAATAACTCAAGTAGTGAGTGAAAGCTTTGCAAGCTTTTGATTGGGGATTAGCGCGTGAATTGATCGTGATTGTAAAGTTCTTATTAGTTTGCAAAGATCATATTGGTTGGATTAATATCCTCGTTTATACACATATAATTTATCATGATAAATGCCCATTAAAGTATGCTATGTCCATGAATAGAAATTATTATGGAAATTTTTTCTTTTATATTATTACATTTATATAATGTTTGCATACTTTTAGGAGCATTTACCCTGATAAATTTTGTGAGTATAAACAAATATAATAAACAAATTAAGCTGGTAACAAATCATCTTTAAAATGATACAATTTTGTTACCAGTTTGGATAATTTTTTTAAAAACACTTTTTTATCTTAATAACACTTGGCTACATGCTCCAGTTTATAGAAGGAGTGGTGGTGATTCTGAATCCAAAATGATCCATCACATCAGGATTTTTGTTAATTTGAGCCTTAAGTTGGTAAAAGTGATCTTTTTGCCCGTCTAAAGGCTGGTTTTGTGGGTTTGTTTTGACCCCCTTTGATTTTATAGAAAATTTATATTCTTCACCTTTAAAATAAATTATTCCAAACAATTTTGCGATTTTTTTCAACGAAGATATACCATTTAGAATACATGTGTTAGAATTTACATAATTTCGGACTTAATTTTACTGTCTAAAAGTATGCAAACAATACAATAGGCAATTAGTTTGAATTAAATTATAAAAAAAATTCGCAACAAAACCTATTGCATACTTGTGGGCAATATGACATTAAGTCGGGATTTACACCATGAAGCAAACTTCATGAAGTTTTCTTAGTAGGCGTGGATTTTAGAGGAAATTTTTCAGATCTTTTAAAAGAATAGTAAAGCATTACATTTAAATCTCTCGCCTACTAAGAAACCTTCATGAAGTTTGCTTGCTTAAACATGAACTCAAATTGATTAATCTTCTTTAAAAAAAATCGCAGAATTGTTTACGACAATTAAATTAATTTTATTTGATTATTTTATACATAATTAATACACTGAAAAATCCAAAAGCCGATTTTTGTTGGCATTAACTCGAATAATGAACCTAAAAACTTAATAGATTTGATAATTATGATATATTTTCAGACCGATCCCACCACTCCCACTCCTATCGCCCATATAAGCGCATACTAAAATCTGTAAATTTTTTTTGCTAGATCGCAGAAATGTTTAATAATAGTGTGGATAAGGTTAAATATGTGTAAATAAAGATATTATCTCTCTGGCCTTATTCTATAGACTGTACCAGGTCAACCATATTTAGGGTCATTTTCTAATGATCCCTTTTTGTAAATCCAGGTGCTTATTAAGAAAATATATGTAGCTTATTTTTAGGCCGCGGTTAAAATCATAAGTGGGTTGTCGTAGACACAAGCAAAGATATTTCAGAAGCGACCTAAAAGTAGGCAACGTATATTTTCTCAATAAGCACCTGGATTTACAAAAAGGAAACATTAAAAAATGACCCTAAAACTTAAACTTGTGGAATGGGAAATATATATAAAAATACATGATATTTGTAATTCCAAAAAAATTTAAAGAATAAAATAAAAACCTTATATAACTAAAGATAATAAATAACATCACTAACAAAGAGAACCTTCCTCTAAAAACGCATAATTCACTTTGAAGGATCAACATTGAATTGAGCTATTAGTGTATTATTTTCTAAGACAACTTTTAAAGCGAACTTTCTTCTCGATCAAACTTTTACTTAAACCCATTTTGGGTGCAACAGTTTTAGACTTTCCAACATTCCATGACATTTTGATAAATGTTTTTAGTATAGCTAAAAATCCACTATTTTTTTCTTAATTACATTCAAATGTTTACAGATTCTGACTTTGACGAATTGCCACTATTAAACCATTAACCCAACAGGGTTAATATTCCTAATCATCTACAATTTCAAATTTTAAAGTCCAAGTATTTATGCCATAAAAAAAATAATTGAATTTTAGACCATAGTCCAGTGTAAAGACATCGTAAAATTTTATAACGGTATCCTTATTATTTTGATCTTTCCTGTTTGAGAGTGGGTGTAAACGTGTCCAACCACTCCCAATTTTACACACTTCATAGACCACACAGTAAAAAATTTATGCAAATATCGCTCACTTAATTCAATACCGACATAACTCAAAAAAAATCGAAAAAATCACATTTTTATAGAAACTTTTTCAAAGTTGTTGTTGTACAGCAAGGCTTGACGAGAAGTGGCTTATCTTTATCAAAAAAAAAAAAAAACAGAAAAAACACAGCTGATCGAGTAGTGTGACCAACGTGCTGGTAATTAAAATGGTAATTAAAAAAATACCACGAATCTCAAAATAAATGTTAACCAATTTTAATTAATGAAATTATTCAAAAGCGTTTTTCTTGCAACATGATTTTCGAAATTGAAACTCCAAAAACTTTCAATATAATTTAACCTTAAATTTTAACCACTTCTTAAGGTAGTAGTCTGGTAACTTGGGTTCAAAAAATCGAAAATTTTTTTATGCTTAATTTGAAAGTACAATGTCTTGAGAATATACTGTGAAAATTTCAGACAGAAATTCGAAATATTTCGGTAGTTATAACGAGTTTCCTAGAGTTTCCAACCTTTAAGGTTGTTCAACTTTAAACGCGTTTTCTCAAAACATTGTTTTTCTGGTCGGCCCGGGTCCTAACTTTTTTTCTACTGAACCGATTGCTTTTGAATTTTAACAGGATGTTCTATAGATTAAGAATAATCAAGAATATTTGATTTCAGATAACATCAAGAGCCAAAATCACCCGGGCCACCCACGTGCATTTATTTTGAGGTTCCAACTTCGACTGACAATAATAATAGTAATAACCTATTACATTTTTTCAAATAAATTTTTTTTTATATTTTCAATATGTAAATAAAAACACCCTAAATATTCAAGATAATTCATTTTTATTTTCCTATAAAAAACCACCCTCCAAAGAAGTCATGAAAATAGCCATAAGTTACCAGACTATTACCTTAAGGCGTTCATTAGGCAGTGAAACTTGTACGAAATTTTCATTAAGTTAAATAGAAGATTTTTATTAAACCAAATAATTGTCTCATTTTGGAGTTGAAAATTGAAATAATAAAGTCTAAGAATATTTTCAAAATCGCTTACCTATTTCACTAGATAAATCTAAAGTAAAACTAAAAGATATTGAACGAATCTTTGAAAGTTTTTTGATTGAAGAAATGATTTTGATTATTGAAATTTATACTCTAAAACAGCGATGGGCACATTGTAGCCCGTTGGGACCTCACAAACCCCCCAGTTATTCCGCTCAAGGCGAAATTAAGTGCATTTTGCTATGGCTTCGTGCCCACCGCTGCTCTAAAACAAAGCCAAGTTTGGTTCATTTATTTCCATTCCCTCCATGAAAAAATTCACCTAAAATTGCTTAGTTAATTGTATGAAAAATGTTATTCTAAATTTGTTCGCTTTATTCTAGGCCCATGAACATATGTAAAGGCATGAAACTAGAATTTCAAAGTCCAAAGTTTATGTATTACAAACATGAGTCGCATATCAATTCCTTAAAGAACATCTCTAATTTGTTTATGAAATCAAAGCTCAATTCATTTCAATTTTCGATCGCTTAAAGCTTTTTATTTCAGGCTCGAAATTCGATTACCTAGCAAAAACTCACTTTAATTTGAAGTGAAAACATAAAGCAAAAAAAAACTCAGAAGGGGGAAAATGATTATTGTTTATAAGCAAAACTAGCTATCCCAAACATATATGTAGTTAGCTGGGGCTGGGGAAGGCTAAATTGCAGTAAAAACTACAAAAAAAAAACTAAAAACGCTAAACGCAACACAAAATAAAGAAAAGAAAACTGAGAAAGCGTGGAAGTGAAAGAAGTAATAAAATTATTTTTGCCAAAAGCAAAAGCTAAGGGAAAATTCCCAAGCAAAGCTATAAAGCCTCAGTCCCAGCGCTAGATAAAGTTTTAAATGCCGCTACAGACCAAAAAAGAAAGACAAGGCAAATGGTGGCGAGGGGGGAGGAGGGCAGGAAAGGAAAAAGAAAAAAGCCAACTTAAAACTAACATAAAAACCCCAAAAATCTTGGCGCACTTGAAGACTTCAAGCCAGATAAAGTTTACGCTCGATTTTCCAGGACGGAGTGAGACTAACATATTTCTAGGGGCCCTGAGTCCGCACTTCTCATTGATTTCTGAGTCGAAGGCGGTGTCGGCGGACTAACTAACGCTCAAAAAACTGTCTCAAGGCGAGAATGCGTCGAAAGTTGTAATTAAAACCTTGAAGCCAAAGTCGCGACAGAGCCAACAAGCCAAAAAATGTTACCCTAAGCACTTGGGGGGGTACAAAAAGGGGTATTTATAGCAATGGCAAGCACTTTGAAGCAGCGGTGGGCACGCCCTTTTATGGGCACAAATTATTTGCCCACCGCTGACTTAAAGCATAAAAAGCATTTACCCAGGGAAAATTGCCATCTCTCGTTATTCGGCGCAAAAGCCGTTTTCTTATATTCAAGTTTTTCAAATTTAGGTGGATATTTAAAGAAATGTTGCCTGCTTTTAGGCGTCTTTTAACCATTTAGATTTGAAAAAAGGCCCTTAGAAATAATTTTATAGAATACCTTTATCCAGTTTACTTTCTTAGGGTATTTCAACTTCAGACTTCTTGCCTTTGCCGTTTTGGTCTCACCATCTTCGAGACGCCGCCCGTCGTCGCCAGCACAAAAACCAATTGAGGTACGAAAATTGCAAACTTTGTCTATGGCAAAAATGGGGTAGAAAGCGGCGGCGGCGGCTGCTGCTCCAGCGCTTACCCACTCACCCGCTAAATGCCCTGCGGAAATATTGATTCTTGTCTACCCCGACTTCGACTCCGTCTCCAACTCTGACTTCCTCTTACTCGTCGCCTTTGGAAAGTCGAGGCCAAAGTTTGCATTTTTCGCCAGACTTTTCTCTGCAGTTTTTCACTTTGGAGTGTGTGTCATGCTAATTATAAATCGAAACTTCCGGCGACACTTTGTCAACTGCAAAAGTTCGCCCACTCGCACCCCCCCATACCCATCCGTCCGTCCATTCGTCCGCTTAAGCTTGTCGTCAGTTCGCACTTTTTGACACTTTCAGTGATTTTGTCTTTGGCAATGTTTGTAAGTAAATTAAATTCATGCAAAATGCAACGTTACGTTAAATATTGAAAGTGCTAAATGTTTAAGCGTTTAATGAGAATCAGGCAGAAAGTTTGGTACAAGTTGATTGGCATAACATGAATCCAAATGCAGTTAGCAAGGGTCAGCGCACAGAATGTGATATTTTCCTTGCATGCATAGACTGGGCATACGAATACACACACACTTACGCAGTTTTTCTTTAACTTAAGGTTGATTTTTTCGCTAACTAGTTTTTCAGTGTATATTTTTATTAATAGTAAGATCTGACACTTAACCAAAAATAAACGAACTAGCGAATAGCGCTTGTAAATTATTGAATTTTATTATCAAAATTTATTCTTTGTATAAAAAGTGTTTCGCAAATCAGGTCCATTTTATGATCGTCATAGTCGACCCATCGAACAGGCAATTCAAGCTATTGTGACCAAAATTTCGCACCAGTTTCACTTTTATTGGACGTTATTCCACAAAAACCCATGTGCAAAAAGTTGCTGCTATAGATAGCGATATGTCAATTCGTCGCCGTTCTCAACAATTGGCCTTGTGTTAGAAGATTTTACGTAAGTACCTCGGTATAAAACCATACAAAATACAGCTGGTGCAATAACTTGAGTCGGCTGACCTTTCACAACGCACCGTTTGGTGCGGTTTGTGGGCCGGCGGCATTATTAGGACGTACTTTTTTAAAAATAGTGAAAATAGCTACGATAAAGTCAATGAAACAAGGCACCGTAATAATTACTTTTAACTTGGAGATTCGGTGGTATTGTTCTATAAAAGCCTTCGTGAGATAAGGTCCCAGAGAAGGACAATCTTTAGCCAACCTCTTTGCAAGAAACCGCGAATTCTGCGACTTCTTAGCGAGTTTCTCGGCAGATTATTTGGTAGTGTGATAACTAGTCAAGGTATCAGCAAGGTACTTTTTGAAGTCTCTCTCCACACCGTAAGATTTCGGCCTGAACCACTCTAATTTTGTTCAGATAAGACTTCGCCGCGATTATATAGATTTAGGAACCACTTCATATCAGTGACAATTTGTTCTTGGGGTTTGTTTTGAGCCAATGCACCCTGAAAAATGTACTGATTGGTGTGGTTTGTGGGCCGGCGGCATCATTGGACTAAGGAGCCAGGTACCTTGCGATGATGACATACTTTTTTTTTTGTCTTGCGGTAATATCTCCCAAACAAATCTCAGAACCAGATAAACCTAGCCTCCTGATAGTTACTGTATCTTGGAACTCAACGTTTCCCTATATCAACCTAACCTCTAAAAAGTCTTAAACATGTGAATGAAGTAATTTGTAGAGCCAAAACTTTCCCCAACAGTACGGGTTACGGTTTGGGTTCAAGCTTGGGAGATTTAAAATTTAGAAAGTTCGATTTTTGGTTCGGATCAAAGATCCAAAAAATTTCGAACCGAACCGATTTTGCGGTTTGCAGCCCTGATAAATAGGCTTTCAATACCCTTGCACAGGGTAAATTAAAATTGTCACGATGTTTGTAACGCACAGAAAGAAGCATGATCAGCATGACGATATATCGACTCATAAATCTCCTCACTCAGTTTTAAAGCTATCTTTACCAAACTTTGCCAAAAGTCTTTAAATACTCATAGTCTACACATTTGTTGGTATTGGCCAGATTTGATGACTATAACATATAGCTGCCATAGGAACGATCGGTCCAAAAACTAGTTCTAGTGAGAAAAACTTTTTTGTTTTCCATCGTAACTCCATCAATCTTGTTATATATAAGTTTTATATGTTTCCACATTATTCTGGAAAAATTTATCAAAATCGGTTGACTATAGCATATAGCTGTCATAGGAACGATCGGTCTATAAACTAGTTCTAGCAAGAAAAACATTTTTGTTTTCCATTGTAGCGTCACCAATAGTGGTATATATTAGTTTTATATGATTTCACATAATTCTGAAAAATTTTATCAAAATCGGATGACTATAGCATATAGCTGCCATAGAAACGATTGGTCTAAAAACTAGTTTTAGTGAGAAAAACTTTTTTGTTTTCCTTCGAAGCGTCACCAATCGTGGTATACATAAATTATATATGCTTTCACATAATTCTGAAAAGTTTTATAAAAATCGGAAGACTATAGCATATAGCTGCCATAGGAACAATCGGTCAAAAAAATAGTTCTAGTGGGAAAAACTTTTTTGTTTTCCGTTGTAGCGTCACCAATCGTAGTATATATTAGTTCTATATGCTTCCACATAATTCTGAAAAATTTTCTTAAAATCGGATGACTATAGCATATAGCTGGCATAGAAACGATCGGTCCAAAAACTAGTTCTAGTGGGAAAAACTTTAGTGTTGTCCTTCGAAGCGTCATCAATCGTGGTATACATAGGTTTTAAATGCTTTCACACAATTCTGAAAAGTTTTAGCAAAATCGGATGACTATAGCATATAGCTGCCATAGAAACGATCGGTCGAAAAATTAGTTCCAGTGAGAAAAACTTTTTTGTTTTCCATCGTAGCGTCACCAATCTTGGTATATATTATTTTAACATGCTTCCACATTATTCTGGAAAAATTTATCAAAATCGGATGACTATAGCATATAGCTGCCATAGGAACGATTGGTCTATAAACTAGTTCTAGTAAGAAAAACTTTTTTGTTTTCCATCGTAGCTTTATCAATCTTATTATATATTAGTTTTATATGCTTTCACATAATTCTGGAAAAATTTATCAAAATCGGATCAATATAGCATATAGCTGCCATAGGAACGATCGGTCTAAAAATAAGTTCTAGTGAGAAAAACTTTTTTTCTTTAAAAAACTGCAAGGGTATTTAAAACATTGGCGGATATATCTTATAATCTGTGTTACAGTGTGACCGTTTATTTTTCTACTCTAGAATTTCTAATTTTTATTTTTTAGTCCGAATTTGTTGGGAGACCCATTTTTTGGGGTAGCAAAACTCTTGCCACGATAATGGGCATTAAAAGTCAGTCGCTGTGGTCATAAATGAGTGGCGACCAAAATCAAATTACATGCCACTGTCACTCAGTCAACCCAACCACACTCAGACGCGACACCATACCCGCCTTGTCATCCATCCGGGGCACCCCCCCTGCCACCAATTGCGGGCAGCCTGACGTTGATTGCTTTTAGTCGAACTGCGGTCCACTGGGATGAGGTTTAGCGACGAGTGTGGGTGGTGGAGCGAAGTGTGGTCGATACAGTTCGGTTGGGTGGGTTTGGTTGATGCTGTCAGCTTTTATGATTTTAAAATATTTCATTAATTGAATTAATTATACATTTTTGCGGTCAGCTGTTGCATGTAATCAACGCACAGGCATAAAGGAGGAGTATATACTTATATATATATATATATATTTATTTATACACATTTTGGCAACAACATGTTGCAACACCTGAAGTTGCAATGTATTACAATGTGCTTGCCTGGCTTGGCAGCTGCTCGACACACACTTTGTAGTCCATTGTTAATACTTTAATGACACAAGCTTCTGCGTGCGGCTCCGGCCACAGCTTTCGCCCAGATTTTGTGGTAGAATGCCTGTGGGCAGGCGTCAGGATATGGTCTAATCTGTGTAAGTGGCACAGTTTGACAATTCAGCTGGAAATGATGATGACGGAGTGCCCCATTCAGGTGTTATTCAATTAAATGGGACAACTTGTCCCAGGATTCTGCTTAGAAATGCACAAATTGTCGGTCTAGATGCCTGGGTTTATTAGCTGGCTTGATTAAAATATTTATGCTTACGATGCCAGGACATAACGCCCCAAGGGTCAAGCAGGGAGTGTGAACAAAAGGATGAGGTACAGTGGGAAAAAAACCCTTTATACCTGCCTTAGTTTGTATATATATATATTTGATGCCTCAACCGATTTTGTTACACTTTTTAATCTCTTTCAAACTCAGCCACCTAGTTGCCCTCAACTGACATTGTGGCCAACTCTTGGCCTTTCTCCATCATTTTCTTTCTCTAGCACAAACTATGCAAAAGGGCGGGGGAAGGAGCAAACTATCGAAACAAGGATGCCAGGCCAAAGTGCGTGCATGTGTGTGTGTGTGTGTGTGACCCTTTGACAATGCCAATTGGTGGCAAACGCTTGCCGTTGTCCTTTTTTTTTTTGTACAATTTTATTGCTTGTTTACGGGCTGCTTTTTCGGTTTTTGCTTCGCCTGGCTCTTTATCCCTTTCCCAATACCAAAATGAGAGGTTTTCTGCAGCTGTTGTTGTTGTTGTTGTTGTTCTAGTTGTGCGGTTAAATTGCGGTTTGGGGCAAGCACACACACACACACACACACAGACAGACAGACACCCACACAGGAAAAACTTTTACGAGCATATAATCGAAAAAGTTTCCACTAACCAAAAAGTTGAAGGAGTCGAAGTGTTGACATTGACAACGATGACACATTATAGATTTTAGATTTTAGATATTCGAATTTTTGGGATTGAAGTAATTAACAACAATTGCAATGCATACATATATCTGATATCCATTTGAGTGTCACTTCCGATTAAAGATGTCGACTGCTTCTGTTTTATGCGACAGCAGGGCAATGGGCACGTAGTGGCTCTTATTGCACTATATAGAGACCAGGGTTCGGAATTGCTCGCTCCAGAGCCACGCTCTCTGGCTCTCGCTTAGAGCAGGGAGCCAAAAGATTTAGAGCAGGGAGCCTCGATTGGCTCGCAGCTCTTTACTTGGAGCTCTTGGCTCTGAGCTAGGAGCCCCAGATCGGGAGCTGGGAGCTAGCAGCCGGCTCCTAGCTCTTGACCTATGGCTCTCGGCTCTGAGCTGAGAGCTAAGTCTAAAGAGCTAGGAGCCAGAAATCGGCTCGAAGCCTTTAACCTGTAGCTCTTGGCTCTGAGCTAGGAGCTGGGAGCTAGCAGTTGGTTCCCGGCTCTTGAGCCTCAGCTCTCGGCTCCGAAGATTGAAGAACCATGGCAATTTATTAAGTTATTTCAAGCACTAGGTAAACTCTAGTCGAATGTAAACTAGCTGGACGCTGATAAGAAAATTTTATCTTCGTCCCTTATCAACAACTGTTCCCTTACCGAACCCTAATTTTCAATCAAATTTTTTTCCAATCCAAATTTTTAACCCAATACCAATATCTTAAACATTAAATTCAATACGTAGGTTGCTATATCTATATTTCTGGCCTAATAATATAAACGCGTAAACTTATGATCAAAAATGGTTTTATTGTTTTTCAAAGTATTCTCCAGCAAGATTTATACACTTTTGCATGCGCTCAAACCAATTGTCGAGGCACTTTTTCCACTTCTATTGAGACACCTCCAAAACATGGATTTTAAAACTCTTCAACAGCAACTTCTGGCGACGAAAATCGTTGACCACACATTTTTCTCTTGAAGTCAAGTCAGGGCTTTACGGCGGCTGACCCATCAATTCGACGTTTTGGGACGGTGAAAAAGTCGCTGGTGTGAGCTGATGTGTGAGAGCTCGCATTGTCATGGTGCACAATGATCTGTCTTCTCTTGCTCGTTTTTCGAATTTCTCCGAAGACTTCAGGGAAACAAATTGTGGTATACCACTTGGAATTGAGCGTCCAGTCGCCACATGACCAGTTTTACCGAAGAAACCGGCGACCATTTGCTTCGAAGTGCTTCTTCCACGAACGACTTTCTTTGGATTTGGCTCGTCTTCGAAGACCCCCACGGTCGATTGCTGTATAGATCCATGATTTGTCACCTGTGACAATCTTATAAACGTCTTTTGAAACAACGCGATTATATTTTTTCAAAATTTCTTTGCACCAATCCACACGAGCCTTTTTTTTAAGCGGATCCAACGAGAACAAACCTTTTTTACGCCCAGGTGTTCATGCAATATCGAATGTATGATGGTGGAAGAAATGCCCAAGGATGCCTCTATCTCACGGTATGTCACATGACGATCTTGCATTATCAGTTCACGCATGGTATTAATGTTTTCTGGCGCCCTTCACGACCTTCGTCTTCGATTGAATTCATTAAACCAATTTTTCACAGTGCTTCATCGCCATACAAGGGATTTAACTTCATCGTTGCACTCTTGTCGTGATAATCCTCGTCGAAAGTTGTGAAAAATGATTGCACGAAAATGTTCACGAGTTAATTCCATTTTTCTGCCGAGCTAAGTTTTTGATTAATCGTTAATCGATATCAAACGTGGTCACACATGAAAGAGTTGTATGGAATTTTTATCGATAAAAGTTCAAACTTTTTTTGGGAAAAGGGCAATTGGTTCTAAAATGGCTAGAAGTGACCTAGGCCAGCAACTTAAATAGCAACCCACGTACTTGTGGGCAAGGGAACATTTAGTCGGTATATGTTCGTTGAAAAAAATCGCAGAATTTCTCGGGATATTTTATTTTAAAGCTAATGAATATATCTTTCCGATGGTCAAAATTAATGTATAGGTTGCTCACAAAACATGCCTTAAAATTGTTTAAAAAGGCACTTTTTAACCAACTATAGGCTCAAATTGACAAAAATCCTGATGTTAAGCAACCGAAAATCATCTGGAATCCCCAACATTCCTTCTATACTTCCTTCAAACTGGACCATGTTGCCTAGTGTTATTCTTATTCAAAACAAATGCAGCTTTCATGCTCAAAATGAACGAATGAATTTGAGTAAATCTGGGTGTAAATGTACAACAGTTATTCGAATTGAATTGAGAATAAAGTAAAAATTTAAAAAATCGCATAAATACTCAAGCTACGTTTAGCATACAACTCATTAGCTCCTCTCTTAGAATAGTTTTCACACCCAATGCAACAAACTGTTAGAAACTTTTATATCGAGTGGCATTTAATACTCATGAATCATTCATAAATTTTCAACTTTATCTAATTCCCATTACAGCATTGCTCAATGTTTATTCATTAAGTTAATGGCTTCAATGCATTTAAAGGCATCAATAACATGTGGCCAAATGAGGGATGAGAGCAAGGAAGGGTTGCCGGTGGCAACCGCAGCTTGGTAATGATGATGATACAACCACACCTAATTTTGCTGCTAATTAAGTCAAGTGCCTCAGATTCGACTGGGCGAATGAATGAATGACTGAATGACTGACAATGCAACCAGTTAGCGTTAGGCAAAGGGGCAAAGTGAAACTTTTACTAAGTACAACATGCAGTTTGCCGCACAACTTTTTATACATGTTTACAAGTGTGTGTGCGTGTGTTTGTGTGTGTGTTTGTATGTAAAAATTTTGTTCTATCCTTTGACTTAATATTTATTGCAGTTGACTGCATGTTTGGAAACATAAGCAAACCTGACAGGCAAACAACAAATAAAAGAGGAAAACTATTTTCTAAGCATGTGAATTGGGAAATACTCTGAAATAAAATTAGAGGCAAATAAATCCTTGGAAAAATTTTAATTCATTTGTGACGATATATTTTCCCATTATGTTCAAGCTCAACAAAATTGTGTTGAAGCTGATAATAATATTTATGATTATAAAGTATACAGAGGCTTTCATTAAAAATAAAAAAATGGTTTTCTCACTAAGATCTAGTTTAAGATCGATCGTGATATAGTCGTCCAAATTTGATCAAAATTTGGCAGAAATATGTGGATATATATAAAAATACTTAATGCCAAGTTTTAAGACTTTTTCATAGAAAATAAAACAGTTTTTCTCACTAAGACCTATTCGGTAGTGCAACAACTATATGATATAGTCGTCTGAGTTTGAGCAAATTCGTCAGATTTATGTTAATGCTTATTTTATTACATAATGCCAAGTCTGAAGACCTGACCTTAGAAAATAAAAAATTTTTCTCACTAGAACTAGATTTTGAACCGATCGATTGTAAGCCAGCTATGGGATATAGTCATCCGATTCGGCTGGTATGTATTTCATACACCCAGAGAAATCTAGCACGATTAAGCAAGACTGAAATCGGCTTCAATTTAGTTTTTTTTCGTCTTGAATTTAGTATAATTTCTATATGGCAATTTTTAAGGAGACTAAACAAATTTATCATACTGAAAATTCGATATATAGAATTGTTCGAAATAATATTGTTTTTATGTTGAGGTCTATTTGGTAAGCACGGCAATTCCATTTGCTAACAAGGTCAATCTGAGAACTGATGCACAAATGAGCATGAGCCTTTGATGTACGTGCGTAAAAAAAAGTTAAGAGGAATTTCGTTCTAAAAGAAGCAAATCGTACTGAAAATCAGGGTTCGTAAAATGCACAAAAATTATTTTCACGTCATGATAATAAACATCAATGTAAAAAATAATTATTTTCAGACGCGAAAATAAAAAATTTTACATATGAAAAAAATGATTAAACACGATCATTTTTGACACGATTGTTATTTACAGGCATGTAAATAATTTAAGCTGCCTTTTTTACGCATGTAAATAACAGTCGTGTCAAAACTGTTTGTGTTATTTACATGAAAAAAATCATTTTTCCCTTATGTACAATTTTTTATTTTCATGTCTGAAAATAATTATTTTTTACAGCTTGTAAAATTTACTTTGTGTTAATATCATGAGTGTAAAGAAAAATGTGTGTTATTTTACGAAACCTGCTGAAAATTGACCGCAATTTCTTTGTTCTGAAAATTAATTCAGCATATAGAAAACTGCGTCTTACGGATATTCGTAAAAGAAAAGTCCGACTGTATTAATTAATTTATAAAAAATTGGGATATCTTTTAAATTAGAATGGAGTCTTTTTTCTTTAATGGATCCTTTTAAATTAATTTTGGAGCATTTAAATTTTTTCATTTGGAAAATTTTTACGCTGAATCAGTTTTAAGACAAACTAAAATTTTTTCTTATATCTATCGGAATGCTGATGGCGCTGCCAACTTGTGAAACTTAAACAGTTGATTGAATTTCTATGGGTATGAGCAGAACAAATGGTAAGTTATAATTCCGACGATTGGCGAGCAGAATTCGCATTACCCACAGCTTCTGCATTCTGCATTTTATCCTGCCTTCATTTTCCTATTTTATTGAAAAACACTTAACTAAATTCATAAGTCAACAGAGCAGATGGCAAAGCAGTGTGACCGTTTGCGATGATGGTATTTTGCTGCTAAACGGTGGTATTTTTGTGCTAAAAGGGTCACACTGGAATTTTAGCTTTAAGCGGAATTTAGCTGGTCTGAGTACTAAGCTTACCAACTTCTAAGAGTACGAAATTCTTATTGTAAATATGATATTTTTTTTTCTCGAAAAATTTGATTTAGAATCGTTTCGAAATATATTCAGGTCTGTTCTCGTTTCCGAATCTGATCGATTGGAATTGGTGGAGGTTCCTATTTTCAAGAAACGATTAGGCAATTCGGCATTAAAACAGTCGAATGAGAAAAAATGGATTTTTGAAGTTATTTACCGAATAAGACAATCGGTTTCTGAAAACGGTAATATTTACCCATTCCAATTCCGCATAATTTGATCGAAATCGGAAACGGGCACAGGCCGGACTATGTACATTTTGGACTAATTAATTATTTAATTTTTAATTTTATAAACTTAGAACTAAAATTATAAGCTATTTTATATTTACAGCCAGAGCAAAGAGGCCTTCAGCTGGTACTTAAAAATTTATTAAAGCATACTTTAGGGTTTAAAATGTCCTCAGCTAATTTCGATTAACTCTTAAAAGCAGAATTTTGCATACTTAAAATATATAAGTTCATAAAATTCAGAAAATAATTCCCAAATATTTCGGGTTTTGGCACTGGATCAAAATTGGTTTGGGCAACGGCTAAATATGGATTACAAACCGATTGTAAGTCGGGTTTTGAACCGATTCTTAAGCGTTTCTTGCACCAAATCTGTTCTGACAAGCTGGTTCATAGTACCTCTTTTATGAGTGGTATTACGAAAACAAGAAATGCACACAAACACATACATATGTACATATACATATATGCATGCCTAAGTCGAGTGTGCGAGTGTGTGTGAGTGTATGTTGCCAACTGAGATGACAAATGACTTTTGCTTTGGCTCTGCTGCTGTTGTTGTTGCCTCAAGTTAAGTTAAGCCAACAAGAAAGTTAAACACTGACAATGAGATTTATGAGAACTCACACATACACACACACACACACACAAGAAGGACACACGGACAAACGAGTCCTGCCTGGCTGCACGTATACTGATGTGCATTAAAGCATGTCTAACCTAATTCAATTGTGCTCCAGGATATGCACACACACACACACACAGAGACACAGAGACAGAGTCGTTTAAATAATGGCTAACCCCAATCATGGTTAGCTCCTGGTCATGGGGCCTTCAACTATTGTCCAGCAATCCCGCTAGGATGTTGCCACATTAACCCTAAATGTCAGCAATGCCCTGACTTGGTCACTTGCCTTGCATTTGGGTGTTTGACCGTCACTGATTTGCATTCTTAGCTGGGAGGGGGGGCTATTTTGAGGTCCAACGACTTAAGAAATGAGTAAAAAAAAATGGCAAAATGTTAAGTTTAAAATTTCAAATTTTTCTAATGGTTGGCTATTCCCTCGTTTGTATCAGAGACGGTTAAGTCTTCGCATTGACTCAGGCTTTCTCTTGTAAGTAATTGTCAAAATTTTGCAAGTGCTGCCCATCAAATTTGTTGTTGGTTGGTTTTCCAATGGTTGGCTATTCCCTCGTCTTCGCATTGTCTCAGGCTATCGCTTGTAAGTAATTGCCAAAATTGTGTAAGTGCTGCCCATCAAGTTTTTTTTTGGTTGGTTATTCAATGGTTGGCTATTCCCTCGTTTTCGCATTGAGTCAGGCTTTCGCTTGTAAGTAATTTGCCAAAACTGTGTAAGTGCTGCCCATCAAGTTTTTTGTTGGTTGGTTTTTCAATGGTTGGCTATTCTCCTCGTTTGTATCAGAGACGGTTTAGTCTTCGCATTGACTCAGGCTTTCATTTGTAAGTAATTGTCAAAATTTTGTAAGTGCTGCCCATCAAGTTTTTTGGTGTTTGGTTTTTCAATGGTTGGCTATTCCCTCGTTTTCGCATTGTCTCAGGCTATCGCTTGTAAGTAATTTGCCAAAATTATGTAAGTGCTGCCCATCAAGTTTGTTGTTGGTGCTGCCCATCATAATTTTTTGTTTAGCTTATAACTCGACAATGGTTCATCTTATCGGAAAACTGTGTATAAGAAAATGATACATAATGATGAGTAGAATATATGTCTAGAAAGTTAAAATAATCTATGTTCAAAATTGTGGGAAATATGAAATTTTTTCAAAAACTTGATCTGCCTGCAGGTAAAAGGAAATTTTGTTCAAAACACTAGCTCCAACATATTACCCTTCATACCATATTTTTTAAATATTTTTCAAGATGCTTGAACAAAATTTTAGATTTAAATTTTGGTTCATTTTAATCTAGTAATTTCCTATAAATTCGAATTTATTTCTTTAAATTATTTCCCCTGCAGTGGCGATTTCCGCTTTATCAAAAAGTGGGCGGCCAAATAATCCCAGGTTGCCTAATTAAAAAAAAATTATTTCCCCAATATTTATTTCTAATTTTGTTTTTCTGGGCTTATCAGATCAAAATGTGGTCATCTTTTAGGCCCACAATCTCCAGGAAGAAACGCCTTCGCATTCCGCAAAAAAAAAGACTTTTCCAATCTCCAGAAAGAAACGCTTTCTTAACTCTCAGAAGACACTTATTCCTATCTCGCAGAGAAGACTATCTCTTATCCACAGAATAAACCTATTTTTATTCCTTTTTTTTTCCACCTCCCAAAAAGGGCAAGGGAGTTCAGAATGCTATGGCGTTAGTGCGAAGCAATATATTCTTAATTTCCTCGACAAAAAATGTTTAAATATATTGCCTACTTTTTAGGGCGCCTAAGGAATTAAGAGCTATAATTTCTATAGCATGCTTCCGGGGGCCAGCTGTCCTCAGCCATTGAGAACTGTCATTTGTATTGCCTACTATTTGGGGCAGCTGTGTGAAGTACCGGCACAGGGAAGAGCGGACGATGTGACTGACTTTTCCAGAGTGGATGATGAAAATGCGATAACTAACGCGACAAAATATGTTTCCCATAGCGCTGGGATAGATCTCAAATAAATTCAATTAAATTAAAAAATGTTTGTTTCTATTATAATTTGTATTTCTTTACTGATTTAGACACGATTTCTATAATATTATTTCAAGTTTGCTTTACGCGTAAATGAATTAGCCAGCTTTGGTGTAACTTTGTTTGCTTTATTGTGTGGGCAATAAAATGCACGGGGCGGCACACCTACGTACGCTGTCAGATAGGCCATCATTGATATGGTCACGGGGCATGGGATATTTCATTTTTTTTTTTTTTGTGGTAAACAAATGGCAGGCAGGCCAGATGTTTGCCTGGCCCACGTCGCTGTGGGGAACTGTGACAATATTTGCGTAACGTGTTTGACAAAGAAATGAAAACTGAAAGCGCCAGCTTGGAAAATCAAATGAAAGCACACAAAAGCCACAAATAGAAATCAAATAATAAATAAATACAGATTGATAGATGGGATACACTGGGTCACCCACATATTATTTCAATTTCACTTTCCTCGCTACCAAAAAGTGTTGCCTACTTATGAGCGCGCGTAAATATAAAAGAAAATTTCTCAAAATCAAATCGCAAATAACTCATTAAGATCTACAGAGCCGACCAAAAAATATCATTTCCGTTTTCCATTCAATTCCATAGACCACATGTCCTCCCAAGTGTCAAAGCCTTCGGTTTGCTTTTCAATTATATTACCAGCGAGAAGGATAACAAAGCAGACAACAAACAGATTTCAATTTGATTGATAAATACGACATGGAGTGTAAATGATGTTGCAATCGCCGAAAAGGGACACCAAAAAAAAACATCATCATCATCATCATCATCTGCTTGTTTAAAATAGTGAGCTACGGGGTTGTGTCTCACACAATCACAATAAGTGGCTGTTACATTTTTACACCCGCCATCAAATCCAAGACAAGGCAACCCCAAAAACCGTACAAACCACAGAATGGACAAGCAAGCGGATGATGAAAGAGAGAGAGAGAGAAGGAAGGCGCAATGGATATGTGTGGCAGCAGAAAACTGTGTCAGCTGCTAAAAGAAAATCACAGAATTTTCACAAAGATGTTTATCATTTTCACTTGGCAACTTCTTCTTTTTTTTTCTTATATTTTCTGCATACAGATTTCGCAAGTAGATAAAGCGGTAAGAAGCAGGAGGCACCCAAAGGACATAATCGGCCATTGGGCACCACCAAAAAAAAAAAAAAAAAAAACTACCCGAACGGACGTTGTAAACTGTTGAAATGAAGGAAACGAAGCGCACGAAGGGGCCAGAAATCGGAAATAACAGCATGAAGCAAAAGTGGCAGTTCAAATTGTGCTGGGAATAAATCTATCATATAATGCAATATTATAGTCCCTCACTGGCCCAGCTGTGGCTGGAACACATCCTCCTCCTCCCACCCCCGCCCCAACAAAATGCAATAAAAAATAACCCAACACTGTTTTCAGTTAAATGAAGTCGATTATTTGAAGCCCGCTGGGAATGGGATTGGAAATATGATTGAACAAATGATTGAATAGCGAACAATGGACTGGCAGCCACATTCCACATTTATGAGTTGAGTTTTGTTAAAGAAACTTAAAGGAAATCTGACATAGAAAATACATTTGAAGCTTAGATGAAAGTCTTCAAAATCTTTTATAAATTTTATATATATATATTCCTGATCAGCATTAACAGCCGAGTCGATATAGCCAGGTTTGTCTGTCTCTCTGTCTGTTTAATTTCACAAATCTCAGAGTTGGTAATTTTTCTTAATTATACACTTAATAATTACATCAATCAATAAACAAACAATAAACAACAAGCCCATCACGTTTACGGGCAGTGCTGCCCAGCGTAATTATTTGATTTGCTTATAACTCGAATATCGTTCATCTGATCGGAAAACGATGTATGGGGGCTCGATAAGTAATGATGAGTAGAATATATGTCTAGAAGGTTCGAACAACATTACTCCAAAATTGCGGGATATTTGAGGTGTTTTTCAAATTGCGGGGGTGGCAACTCTGCCATCGTTCATCTGATCGGAAAACAATGTATGGAAGCTCGATAAGTAATGACGAGTAAAATATATGTCTTAAAGGTTCGATCAACCTAACTCCAAAATTGCGGGATATTTGGTGTTTGGGGTGGCAACTCTACCATCGTGAGACAAGGAAGCGTAAGTAATGATGAGTGAATATATGCTAGAAGGTCGACAACTAACTCCAAAATTGCGGGATATTTGAGGTGTTTTTCAAATTGCGGGGGTGGCAACTCTACTATCGTTCATCTGATCGGAAAACGATGTATGGGAGCTCGATAAGTAATGATGAGTAGAATATATGCCTAGAAGGTTCGAACAACCTAACTCCAAAATTGCGGGATATTTGAGGTGTTTTTCAAATTTCGGGGGTGGCAACTCTACTATCGTTCATCTGATCGGAAAACGATGTATGGGGGCTCGATAAGAAATTATGAGTAGAATATATGTCTAGAAGGTTCGAACAACATAACTCCAAAATTGTAGAAGATATACGGTTTTTTTCGATTCGCGGGGGAGGCAGGGGGCGTGTCAAAAAAAAAATCTAAACTTGATCTGCCTGCAAGTAAAAGAAATATATGTTCCATACACTTCAAACCTCTAGCTCTTACCATCTCTGAGATCTCTTCGTTCATACGGACAGACGGACATGGCTATATCGACTCGGCTGTTGATGCTGATCAATAATATATATAGTTTATAGGGTAGGAGATGCTTCCTTCTGGCTGTTACATACATTTGCACAAACCCAATATACTCTTTGTACCTTCGGTACAGAGTATACAAATTATGACGATTCGTTACCTAGTTTTTGAGATATTTTACCTGAAAGCGGAAAAAATTACCTAAAAATGGTTGCACATTTAAAATCATTGAAGAATTTCCTATGAGATGGGTTCAAAATTTCGTAGGCGCACATGAAATTTTGGATTTTTGCAACCTCATTTCTTCTACGAGTGCCACTGTGCGACGTCGGGACCAGCCAGTACCCTGTTATGGCCCTTAGACTCCATAGATTTGTTGAGCGTCGAGTTGGCTATGTCTTGCCATTTCTGGATTGCTTTGATCTTGAAGATATCATGTGAAACGAGGCTGCACGTTGCCATAGGCATACCTGCTTTCTGGCCCATCGCAAGTTTGACTGCTTCGTAGTTGCCTCGATCACAGAGCATTATTCAAATTATTATATTATTATGAATAATGCTCTGTGATTTTCTCTAATAATAATGCTTTGTGCATCGGCGCTCAAATTTACAGTGTGACCATCATCGACTTTCTTAAAATAATCTTATTGCTTATACCAAAATACTAATAATCGATATATCGATATATATATATACATATTTACATTTTGGCGGTTATTTTCAAACAATATGTACAAGGACTACAGACTGTAGCCGCAAATATTGGTTTATAATTTTCAAAATTTTTGCACATTCATTTTACAAGGAATAAGAAATTACCAAGGGATCTCTCAGGGACTAAGAGATTCAGAATAATATTGGGAATAGGATTAAGTGATTAATAGTTGTTTAGAAACCTGTTCATTTGTATACTAGAGAATATATTAAAACGGTGTGAAAGGACCAAAGAATCCAAGTGTTATTACATTCCAGAGCTGAGCTTAGCCTTAGCAAATTTTGTCAACGGGGTGTTACCTTTTGCCTGTTACATACAAATAAGTGCAGAGAAGCTAGAAAAATATTCTTTTCGACTTTGCCCCTTAAAACTAAAGCGAACAAAAAGATTAGGCTAGTCAGTGGGTGGGTGAGAGGCTTTTGCAAAAATTAATAATTAGCAAACATGCCGCAGCCGTTCTCAAGTTGGCTAAAAACCTTTCCTGCAGTGCCCCTCATTATAATCCTCATCAACACGCACTTGTCAGAGACAGAGAGGAAGAGTGGGAGAGTGGGCGACTGAGTAGTCTTCAGCCGGGCCAAATTATGCAAAGTGTTTGACAAATTAGCAAAAGAAAACTTGTTAAGAGCATAAAATCGCATGCATAGCAACGAGATCCTTGGCAAAAAGATTAGCATTTTAAGAGTTCGCCCCCTCCCCCCCTCCATCCTATTTACGGTGCAATTAGTGGTCCTGGCTCAGAGCGGCTCAAAATGCAATGAAAGCAAACCGATAATCTCAAAGAACTGCGGCAGGTGCTGCCCCCCCCGCGCAGGCATTAAACATTTAACTCTACTTGGCAAATTTTACCTCAATACACACACACATACATTCCCCTGCTCCATCTACATGGTTGTTGATGCAGTGAAAAGTCAGCATCATCTCGGTTGAACTCCCCGTGCGCTTATTTGAAAAACGTTTTATTTTTATTGCCAAGACTCGCCCTCTCCCAGGCGACGAGTGCTCAGTGTCAGTGAAATGTCATTTCAGCTTTAGAGCTGAATCCTTCCCAGGCCGTACAGGTCCTCCCGCCCCCCTCCCCCCTCCCTCCCCGCTTACGTTTGCCGCCACAGCTCATCTGTCTTGGCAGTCTTAAAGTGGAATGAATGGAAACAAAACCTTATGTGAATGCTCTTTGATGTTTAGAAAAGAAAGGGCTGATTATATGGAAATAGAACCAAACTAAAGTTGGCTAAGATGGGGACTGCAACCGTATTTCTTTCACTGGTTATACACAGTGCTCGTCAGATCTATCCTTAGCTATAGAGCGCTGATCTAGGCGCCCATCTAAACAAGCTTCACAAGTTGCAAAGAGCAGCTAGACTGAGAATAATAGCAACCGTGCGATCCACCTACCAGGCGGCCCTAGATTTAATTCTAAACCTAGAACCTTTCTTGAAGTATACCACATCGAGAAGTGCAGTAAGACTTCAGGTACTGAAACTTCTCAAAATATTTGCGACGTGTCACAGTAAGGCTTGGTTTACATTGCCTTATTTTGTGTCATTTTGTGTCATTTGGTGTCATTTGGTGTCATTTTTGTCAATTTCCTGTCATTTTCTGTCATTTGTCATTTAAAGACCCGATGTAAACCTAGCATAACGTTCTATTGGAAGTAGGCACAGAAGCTTAAATCTTCTCCCTAAAAAAAAAAAAAAAAAAAAAAAAAAGGGCATCATTTTTCATTACAGTATGACGCTTCGAAATGGAACTGTATTTACGGAGATAGAGGACTGGAAGTGAGAAACTCCCATATACCATTTTCCAAGAATGAAGTAGGCACAGAAGCGGAAATCTTCTCACTAAAAAAAAAAAAAAAAAAAACACAAAATTTTTCATTACTGTAAGACAGCTCGGAAATGGAACTTTACGGAGAGAGAGAGGACTGGAAGTAAGAAACTCCCATATACCATTTTCCAAGAATGAAGTAGGCACAGAAGCTTAAATCTTCTCCCTAAAAAAAAAAAAAAAAAAAAAAAAAAGAGCAAAAGTTTTCATTACTGTATGACAGCTTCGAAATGGATCTGTATTTACGGAGAGAGAGGACTGGATGTGATAAACTCCCATATACAATTTTCCAAGAATGAAGGAGGCACAGAAGCGGAAATCTTCTCACTACAAAAAAAAAAAAAAAAAAAAATAGCAAAATTTTTCATTACTGTAAGACAGCTCAGAAATGGAACTTTACGGAGAGAGAGGACTGGAAGTGAGAAACTCCCATATACCATTTTCCAAGAATGAAGTAGGCACAGAAGCGAAAATCTTCTCACCAAAAAAAAAAAAAAAAATTCCGACACAGCTCTCATTCCGTCTACTAAATTGGTGTAGAGTTTTTCAGTCAGAATTCTATGCAGCCTGGGAACACCAAGGAACATATCAACAGCTCTGTCGTCACGCGTCACCAATAGTAAACCAAATCCAACAGCACCTCATCACTCTCGTCTGGGTACCTGGCCACTTAGAGCGAGCAGAGACGTACAAAGAGGATCTGTCGTAGCTGTAGGAATGACAAAAATATAGAAAGTATTCAACACTTCTTAGGAGACGCACTCAGTACCTGGAAAACCCCCTTCTACATAGATCTAGGTTGTCTGGCAAATGTTTCCCTAGGGGACCAGGCTCTTTTTATCGACTCCTCAAAATTATTTTCATAGAGATTTTGATATTTATTTTTTTTTTTTTTTTATATTTTATTTTATTTTTTTTCCGTGGTGGGAGGGGGGAAAGCAGTTACAGCCTTTAGGATCTGTCGTAGCTGTAGAAATGAGAAAAAATATAGAAAGTATTCAACACTTCTTAGGAGACGCACTCAGTACCTGGAAAAAACCCTTCTACATAGATCTAGGTTGTCTGGCAAATATTTCCCTAGGGGACCAGGCTCTTTTTATCGATTTAAATGATTTTTAAGAGATTAACATATTTATTTTAATTTTTTTTTTTTTTTTTTGCGTGGTGGGAGGGGGGAAAGCAGTTACTGCCTTTAGGATCTGTCGTAGCTGTAGGAATGAGAAAAATATAGAAAGTATTCAACACTTCTTAGGAGACGCACTCAGTGCCTGGAAAAAACCCTTCTTCGTAGATCTAGGTTGTCTGGCTAATGTTTCCCTAGGGGACCAGGCTTTTTTTATCGACTCCACAAAATGATTTTCATAGAGTTTTTTTTTATTTATTTTTTATTTTTTTTTTTTTTTTATTTTTTTTATTTTTTAAAAAAAATTTTTTTTTTTTTTTTTTTTTTGCGGGGTTGGGGAAAAGCATTAATAGCTGAGGTGTTTTTCGATCACTAAAACCAACCTAGGAAAAGCTCTTTCCGTTCGGCAGCGAATCTCGAACAATCAAAGAATATCCCAGTGTTTTCCTCTGCGTTTCTTTTCCATTTTCCATTCTATTTCCGATAATAGAATATGGACAATTGTTTCCAACTGTGAAGTCTTACCAGGCTTGGCAATTATGGCACTTCTTCTTCTGGCATCAATTTTTTTTAATTTTTTTTTTTTTTTTTTTAGTTTATTTACGACATCATCTGAAAAGCAGCCCACGTATTTGGCCAGTAAGGGCATCCAAACCAAAAGGCAAGGACACACATGACAAGTGTCATTGCTCGTGAGGCCCTTTCCTTTCCTTTTTTTTTTTTTCTTTTTTTTCAGTTGACTCCTCCACTCATCGTCGCTTATGTCTGGGCATTTGACAAATCAAATGCGGATCAAGAGGGGGGAAGAGGTTTTAGCAACTGCCTGGGGATGGAATTGAATTCCTGTCGCTGAAAATGTTCAAACTGAAAATGAAAATGTTGAAGGTTAATGCGATGCGATTTGCCTGAGCGGATTTTAAGTCTCTTTGCAATCTCCAGAAGGTCATGACATGACACGACAACTGACACAATATATATGCATGTGCTCCTTTTCTTTTTTTGACTTTTGCCTGGGATTAGAAAGCGAAGGGGGTTGGGTGGGAACATTTTATGCACTTTTATGGGGGGCACTAAATCAATTTTGCTTGGGGCCATGCAACAGTTTGGGACCCAGGGTGCCACTTGCCACAAACACTCAGCCGGCTGTGAAATCCACTTAATTCCATTTACTTAAGCTAATTTCACGCCATATTCAATTTACCACATCATGGGCATTCATTATTTATTCACAACATGTAAAATCAATGGGCAAAAAAAAAAAAAAAAAAAAAAAACGAGAAAGAAACACGAAAAATGAATTGTTGAATGTCCATGGGCAGCAAAAAAAAAAAAAAATAAAGAATCGTCAATGGGACGGACAGCCGACCCTCAGCCATCAAAAGGCGATGACGTACGCTTAATTTGAAGCACTGGAATAATTTATGGACAGGAGCAGGAGGCAGGAGGCAGGACGAGGCAACAACAACAACAACAAAAAATGCCATTGGGCATTTCTACACACGATTGCTGGACTCGGTGCGCTATAAATGGAGAGGAACGTGCTGCAAAACCGCGTTGTGGCAATATAAGTAAGCACGAGTACACAGTAAGCCAGCCAGGGGAAGGGGAGGGGGTATGCAGAAGTCAGTCAGGGATCGGGGCACCGCACCTGTCAAACCGTTTTGGGAATAAGCTATGGGAAATTATATCATTTTTTTCTTTTAAATTTAAATATCTTCAGAATTGGGTTAAGATTGTGAGTCCTTATTTTATTCTTATTCTGAAACGCACAAAAAGATCGGCTAAAAAACACGAATCTGTCCAATATGCACCCACTTTTATTTTTATAAAAACGTGCAAAAAAAAAAACTCAAAAGTGTCTGAAAAAAAATCATGATTTTACAAATTCGGGCAAAACCGGGCAAAAACTAATTAAACTATCGTATAAAGAACATTTTGATAAATAATATTGCATTAACAATAAAGACGATACACGACAATGCACTAAACTTTTTCTCCTAAAAACACACAACAAAAACACATAAAACTAATTACACAGCACATTTAAAAAACCAAGATTTTACAAATTCGGGCAAAATCGGGCAAAAACGAATTAAACTATCGTATAAAGAACATTTTGATAAACAATATTGCTTTAACAGTTAAGACGATACACGTCAATCCTTTAAACTTTTCCTCTCAAAAACAGCACACAACAAAAACACATAAAACAAAGGACAAAGCACATATACAATATAAACTTAAGCAAAATTGTATGAAACATACCTGGGACACTATTTTCCATATTTTACTGGAAATGTTCAAATTGACTTTGAATTTTTTCTAAGCCAATAAATTTTGAGAAAAGCCATGTGCTCAGTAAAATCAATAACTGACTTTTATAACAAAAAATTGAGATTTTACAAATTCGGGCAAAATCGGGCAAAAACGAATTAAACTATCGTATAAAGAACATTTTGATAAATAATATTGCATTAACAGTTAAGACGATACACGTCAATCCATTCAACTTTTCTCCCAAAAACAGCACACAACAAAAACACATAAAACAAAGGACAAAGCACATATACAATATAAACTTAAGCAAAATTGTTGGAAACATACCTGGGACATTATTTTCAATGTTTTATTAAAATTGTTTAAATCGACTTTCATCTATAATGAATAAATTTATACGTGCTCAGAAAAATTAAAAAAAAAAAAAGATATTTTACGGATTCGGGCAAAAGCCAGTATAACTATTGTATAGAACATATTTTAATAAACAATAATGCACTAACAGTTATGCAGTTATGTAAAAAATCAATCCTGACAAAAAAAACTCGTGTTAGTTACATAAAAAACGAGAAGGCAAAGCTAACTTCGACTGTGCCGAAGTTTTAATACACTTGAAAAACTTTACTTCAACTGATTTAACCGGTAAAATATATATAGGATATAGATATCAGATATTTAAAATTATGAAATCATTGATAATAAAAATTTAATACCATAAAAAAAAACTTTTCTTAGTAAAACACATTTTCCGACCGATCGGTCCTATGGCAGCTATATGCTATAGTCATCCGATTTTGATAATTTTTTTCAAAATTATGTGAAAGCATATAAAACTAATATATACCAAGATTGGGGACGCTACGATAAAAAACAAAAAAGTTTTTCTCACTAAAAGTGGTTTTTTTGACCGACCGTTTATATGGCAGCTATATGCTATAGTCATCCGATTTTGATAAATTTTTTCAGAATTGTGTGGAAACATATAAAACAAATATATACTACGATTGGAGCCGCTACGATGAAAATCAAAAAGTTTTTCTCACAACGACTTATTTTTCGACCGATCGTTCCTATGGCAGCTATATGCTATAGTGATCCGATTTTGATACATTTTTCCAGAATTATGTGGAAGCATATAAAACTAACATATACCAAGATTGGGGACGCTACGATTTAAAACAAAAAAGTTTTTCTAACTAGAACTTGTTCTTAGACCGATCGTTCCTATGGCAGCTATATGATATAGTCATCCGATCTGGCCGGTTCCGACATATTAGTTGCGTGCAGTAAAAAGAAGACTCTGTGCAAAATTTCAGCTCGATAGCTTTAAAACTGAGAGACTAGTTCGCGTAGAAACAGACAGACGGACAGACGGACAGACAGACGGACAGACGGACGGACGGACAAGCGAAAATGAACTCAGCATGTTGTCCTGATCAAGAATATATATAGTTTATGGGGTCGGAAATGAATATTTCTATGCGTTACAAACTTCTGGGCAAAATTAATATACACTTTTCAAGTGTATAAAAAATGCATATATTTATTACAACATAATTTGGTATTTTATTTTAATTTATTAAATAATGCTTGAATGCACTTGCCTTTGATGGGTAAGCTCCTGCGGTCACTTAGCCAAATTAAAGGCTCCTCCTGCGGTTGTCCTTTTATCCCTGGTCGTCTGCAAGTTCGAGGATTTGATACAAATTTCATTTGCTTTTAAAAAATAATTGAAAATTTGTTCCGATTCCTTAGATTTTCAGCTAAGACTAAGCAACACATGAAAAGGCAATTCCAACCTGTCTAGGTCTAGGCTCACATATAATCATTCAACTACAACAACTTCTAGTGGAAGGAACACAAATATTGTTTATTTTCAAAATATATTTTCTAACTGAAAAAAAGAAGCAAAAAAACAATACAATACATAATGGTAAGAATTAGGCGCAAACCCACAACCACACCCGTGGCCAACAAGCGTAAAGCCACTTCAGCTTTTAAGAAAAAAAGGGACAATGCAATGAAAAAACCAAAACTTGCCAAGAAAACTCAGAAAAGAAAACCCAAGAGCAAACCCAAAGCCAAGCCCATGATCAAGAAGACACCCAAACCGAAAAATAAACTAAAATCTTCCCGAAAATCCAACAAAGCCCGAACAGGACTGGCAAAGAGACTTGCGCAACGTGTTACCAATAACCTCAAAAGTAAACTGTCAAACCAGACCCAACGTCAACAAAGGCCAAACTGCATATTACGGTGTACGATGTGCGGGCGCTTTATTCCACAATATCAACCCAGGTAAGTAAGAAGTTAAGCCTTTTATATCAGCCTGATTCCTGATCAGCATCAGTCCAGCCCAGTCGATTTAGCTATATCCGAGAAATTTGGTGTTTAGAAAATGCTACAAAAGTAATCGTGGGTATAACTTTTATGATCTACGCATATGCGTACAATTAAAAGTGCAAAATTCTTGGTAAAAGTATATAGAATAATGTGTAGTTAAATTTCTTTGCCCCTTTTTGCCCGTTTTCGAACAATGTTTTCGCCCAGCTTAGCCAAAAGTTGCAGCTAAATAAATTAGTGTTCTAAAGCAGCGATGGGCAGCCCAAAGCCCCTTTTGGCTCAGCCAGTCCCATTCGCTTTTTTTCTAAGCAGTCGCTGAAAATCAGGGTGTCAAACCGGAACCGAATACCGAAAAGAACCGATTGAAATTCAGAACCAGAACCGTAACCGGAACCGTTATTAATTATTTTTTGAGAACCGGTATTCCGGAACCTTTACGTACCGGTATACCGAAATGAAAACCAAGGTACCAATACGGAACCGAATACCGAAATAATCTAGAACCTAAGCAGAACCTTTTACCGAAACATTAGTTTTGGTACGTACCAGAACCGGAACCGAAATTCGATTCGGTTTGATTCCCTGCTGAAAACAGAATACACGCAGTGTGCGCGATCGAGACTTGATCAGACAGACGCTTGCTTTTTCTGTTGCTGTTAGATTAAACGCGAACTAAAATTTCTTGCCCACCGCTGGTATAAACGAACTAAACTTCGAACTAAAGCAGTTCAGACTATATACGAAAGGTGACACAAATTTGACCGTTTACTAGATTAGATGACAAAAGTTAAGCAATTTTTGAAACCAGCTGCTCAAAAGGCAAGTAGTTTTAATTTGTGTACAGGGCTTACACTGTTCGACGCAGGCATAGCGACATAATACCGACGACATAATTCCGCTCAGGTCAAATGAAAGCGGAATTATGTCGCTTGTTTTCTAGCGGAATTATGTCGTTTTAAAACGACTTAATTTCGCGCGGAATAATGTTTTATTCTAGCGGAATAATGTCGTTTTTTCTAGCGGAATTATGTCACCGGAATTATGTCGTCCCCCCAATCTAGTGTCTTATTTTCATTGTGAATAGCTTGTCATTTGTCAATTAAAAAAAATACAACATTGAAGGCTTATTAGATTTTCATGTCGGCCTAAGCCTAACAATTCTTGTCATTTCACATATAAAGTCATTCAAAATTAATTATAAAATTTATAGAGATTTGCAGAACATACTTGATCATAATCGTACCGCTTCCCGTGTTCAATGATCTCACATCCCGACCTGACATTAATACTTTGTCTGTGTGTAGAACAACTTTCTGACCAAGATTTCGAATATCATTTTTATCCCCAGTATCGATTACGCAACTTTGAAGTAAGACCAGGCGCTCTATTCACTGGTCTTTATATCCTAGCAATTGCCATACTATTTTCTCGATTTAAACATATTTCTTTGTATTTTACAGAAGCCGTACCACAATTAGACGCTAAAGAACAAACCCAACAACGACGCTTAATCCCACGGCATAATGAACAGGACATCGCAAATGGAGGAACAAAAATGGATTACGCTTAAAATTGATATGACACTGGATACGATATAAGGCTAATACTCGAACAATATACTACTAAATTAACGAAAGTTTTAATACAGGATATATTTCAAATTATCTTTACAAAATTTGTAATACAGGATATATATTTCAATTTAAAATCTAAAATTATATGTAAATTCCAATTATATGAATTTAGTAATGCAAGCTGCTTTGATTTTCATTTCAATAATGGACAATCGCCCAAATAAAACTAAGAAATGCCAAAAAAAAAAAAAAGAAAACTTAGAAAAGAAATGTCCTACCAATTTTGTCATATACTTTACATCGTTAGAATCACGATAATATAAATTTGCTTAGTCGCGACACATTCGCTCATAGTGCTCGCCGTTTCTTTTAGTGTCTTTTGCATTCACGCTTATATATATCAAGCTTTTCGCTCCTAACTGAAATCGCTTGCAATGCTAGTTGGCACATTAGTTCAAGCTTATTTAAGCATATGATTTGTATGAGCAATTTAGCTTACCTGTGACTGCCAGAACGAGCGTCGAGCGAGCGGAGCTTGTAATCTCTTGCGCTCGCCACAACAACAAATCAAGTGAGCAAAATTAAAGGCGATCATGCTCTCTCTTAAGATGTATCTATTAGGTGTGGCGGTTAGTCAACAGCTCAAGTTTTAAAGCTTACATATTGTCAGAGTGCAGCTAACCTGGAAGATTGGTTCACGCACGGCTGGCTAGGCATCGCTTCACTCTAGCGATATCGCATTCCTATCGCATTCTCATCTCACTTCGGTAAGAAGTTTGCCACTCTGGTATAATTCTTGGAGGTGAGAAAGCGCTTCCTCTGGAAAACGTGTCTTCTTGGGGATAAGAAAGCGTTTCATTCTAGGGATAAGAAGAGCCTCTTTTTTGAGAAAAGATATAGGGCCTTCTGAAGAATAAGAAAGCATTTCTTCCTGGAGATCAGAAAAAGTGTTTTCTTGGGCATAAAAAAAGCTTTTAATTCTAGTGATAAAAATAGTCACTTCTTCCAGGAGGTTCTTTCAGCTGTTTAAACACATAATTATACCCTTGCAGAGGGTATATTAAAATTGTCACGATGTTTGTAACGCAGTTAAGGAAGCATTTCCGACCACATAAAGTATATATATTCTTGATCAGCATGACGAGCTGAGTTCATTTCCGTCCGTCAGTCTGTCCGTCTGTTTCTATGCTATCTCCTCCCTCAGTTTTGAAGCTATCTTAACTAAACTTTGCCAAAGGTCTTTAAATACAAATACGCTGCACATTTGTCGGAATCGGCCGGATCGGATGACTATATCATATAGCTGCCATAGGAACGATCGGTCCAAAAACTAGTTCTAATGAGAAAAACTTTTTTGTTTTCCATCGTAGCGTCACCAATCGTGGTATATATATGTTTTATATACTTCCACACAATTCTGAAAAAAATTTACAAAAATCGGATGACTATAGCATATAGCTGCCAAATAAACGGTCGGTCCAAAAACTAGTTCTAGTGAGAAAAACTTTTTTGTTTACCATCGTAGCGTCGCCTATCGTGGTATATATTAGTTTTATAAGCTTTCTGAAAAAATTTATCAAACAGAGACTATCAGAGTTCTAGGAAAACTTTTGTTTCTATCGTAACGTCACAACGTGGTATATATTAGTTTTATGCTCAGGCAAAAGTCGGTCAAAACTAGTTCTAGTGGGAAAACCTTTTTGTTTTCCATCGTAGCGTCACCTATCGTGGTATATATTAGTTTTATAAGCTTTCACACAATTCTGAAAAAATTTATCAAAATCGGATGACTATAGCATATAGCTGCCATATGAACGGTCGGTTAAAAAACTAGTTCTAGTAAGAAAAACTTTTTTGTTTTCCATCGTAGCATCACCAATCGTGGTATATATTAGTTTCATATACTTCCACACATTTCCGATAAAATTGATCGAAATCGGATGACTATAGCATATAGCTGCCATATAAACGGTCGGTCCAAAAACTAGTTCTAGTGGGGAAAAACTTTTTTGTTTTCCATCGTAGCGTCACCAATTATGGTATATATTAGTTTTATATGTTTTTACATGATTTTGGAAAAATTTATCCAAATCGGATGACTATAGCATATAGCTGCCATAGGACCGATCGGTCGGAAAATGTGTTTTACTAAGAAAAGTTTTTTTTATGGTATAAAATTTTTATTATCAATGATTTAAAAATTTTAAATATCTGATACCTATATCCTATATATATTTTACCGGTTAGATCAGTTGGAGTAAAGTTTTTCAAGTGTATTAAAACAGTCGAAGTTAGCTTTGCCTTCTCGTTTATTTTTCATATGTAAAATTTTGTATTTTCATGTAAAGCCATTTTCACGCCATGACATAACATCAATGTACAAAATAAATATTTTCAGACATGAAAAAAAACATAATTTTTTCCATATGTAAAATTTTTTTATTTTCCATATGTAAAATTTTTATTTTACATGAAAAAAAATATTTTTTTCAAAGTAAAATTTTTGTATTTTCATGTAACGCCATTTTTAACGCCATGACATAACATCAATGAACAAAATAAATATTTTCAGACATGAAAAAAATTATTTTTTTCGTATGTAAAATTTTTGTATTTTCCATGTGTACAATTTTTTTATTTTACATGAAAAAATTTTTTTTCCAAATGTAAAATTTTTGTATTTTCCATATGTAAAATACATGTACATGAAAATAAAATATTTTACAAATGGAAAATACAAAAATTTTACATATGGAAAAAAATTATGTAATATGTAAAAATTTTATGAAAATTATTTTTCATGTCTGAAAATAATTAGTTTTTACATTGTTGTTATTTATCATGGCGTGAAAATAAATTTTTGTGCATTTTACGAACCCTGAGCTACACCAAAGATTTCATCATATTATGTTAGGTGTCGCTATTTACCAACTGTCCATTTTTGTTTACTATTTTTCAACTTTGATGGAAAAAAAGAGTATAACTTCTTCAATATTATAAGCCATATTTTTGAAATATGTTCTTTGATTATTCCTTTATCTAATTCAAAAAGTTGCAGCTGCCCCTAGCTGCCTCTGCGACTTCTAAAGGTCAAATTGTTAAGAAAAGTCAAGGCAAATTAAAAGTCTCTTCATTATGTGGGCAGCAGCTTCTGCTTAACTTATTTCTCTGCGGCAGGTAAAGTCACTAAAAAAGTTCAAAGTGGTTCAGAAATGATTAATCTATTAACTATACCTTTTCTTATAACTATTTATAATTATTTTGTAATTTATAATTTTTTATGGTAAATTAAAACAGAAAAAAAAAGAAAGAGACCATTTTGAAACTTGAAGAAAGAATGATGTGAATTTCTTTAAGAAAGATATCGAATCTTAATATATAATCTAACAAGACAAATAAAGCAATTACCCTTCTTTCTTAACTTTTCCTCATGTGTGGCTTAGTGCCAAGGGCTAAGGCTTAACAGACATGGCATTTATTTTTAATTTTCCCTACCAATATTACCGGAAAAACACACACACACACACCCGCATATCCACACAGTTGTCAGAAGTCAGGTTTTGTTTATTTTAAAATTCAGCGCGAATCATTTTGTTGGAAAATGTTGCACATAATTCTTGTTTAAGTATCTTGTAAATTGCTTAATAACACCGAAGGGAATACCCCACACCTCACACACACACACACACACACACAGAGTCACTCCAACCCAGCCTGGCAATTACCCCTTTAAGTTGACTTTGTATTCAAGTGCGAAACGATGTTGAAAAATTTAAGACGAAAAACTTTTAGGGGGTTGGAGGTTGGCAACTTGAACTGAGCAACTGCAAATTAATAACAGAGTATGTGTGTATGTGTGTGTGTGTGTGAATGAGGGTGGGTTGAGGGGTGTTGCCGGCACTTGTTAAATTTAATAACAAAATAAATGTTCGCGCGGGCGCTAATTTATGAGTTGTAAATGTGTTCTTGGCGCAATTCACATACATTAACACGTACGCAGTGCTCTTTGGAGAGAGAGAAGAAACGACAAGTACTTTTAACAGCGCACTAACAGCATGTTAATGCTCGGGCGGCTTACTAAATATTCAATTACCAAGGCAGTTCGTGTATAAATTGTAAAATAATTTTACGTTTCAAATCTTGCTCTTAAGTCAAAAAAAAAAAAGCACGGTCGCCACTTGTGCAGTTTTGATATCAAACCTGCCTGATTTATGCTTAGAAAAATTTAATAATTTAACATTCACACAAATTTGATTTTCTGTCCAATTCTTATAAATGACAGTCGCGTTTGCTTAAAAAAAAAAAGCACGGTCGCCACTTGTGCCTGATTTATGCTTAGAATTAGCTATATTAAGCTAGTATAAATTGTAAAATAATTTAACATCCACACAAATTTGATCTTCTGTCCAAATCTTATAAATTACAGTCGCGTTTGCTCAAAAAAAAAAAGCACGGTCGCCACTTGTGCAGTTTCGATATCAAACCTGCCTGATTTATGCTTAATAAAATTAAATAATTTTATATCCATACAAATTTGATCTTCCGTCCAAATCTTATAAATGACAGTCGCGTTTGCTCAAAAAAAAAAAGCACGGTCGCCACTTGTACCTGATTTATGCTTAGAATTAGTTATATTAAGCTAGTATAAATTGTGAAATAACTTAACATCCACACAAATTTGATCTTCCGTCCAAATCTTATAAATGACAGTCGCGTTTGCCTTAAAAAAAAAAAGCACGGTCGCCACTTGTGCCTGATTTATGCTTCGAATTCGCTAGTTATCAATCAATTTCTTTAGTTAACTGACAAATTTATTTTGTGCATGGCTTTGCAATTGTAATTGGTCATCCAATCCCATTTTTTTTTTGTATATATGATCCTAATAAGTCAGCCGTGAATAAGCACCCTTAAGTCCTGCTGTCTTATGCAAGTGCATTGTGTCCGTCCATCAATGGACAAAAGCAAAGGCAAATCTTTTAAGTGCGCTTAACAATTTTCATCGCTGCACAATAAATCAATTAAATGACTTTATACAGATCTACAGTACATACATACATACATACATACATGCATGAATACATTCATACATAAAGCCATAAAAATTGCGTGACAAAGGCAGGAAAATCCTCTTTTTGTACTCCATAATCAAACTTCAGGCCAATTGAAAATTCAAAAGCATGGAAATCGTTTGCCGTTTTTCATATTAAATGAATAAAAAAAAAAAAAAAAAAAGTCCCCAAGCCCCCATCTCGCCACTTGTCCCTTCAATAAACAAACAACTGCCGGAGGAGTGGGCGGTGAGTCAGAGACTGGCTGCCAGGTGGATGGGTGGTTGGTTGGTTGGTGCGTGGCTGTACCAAACTGTTGCACCGTAAAATGCAACAACAACAAGTACTGCACTTAACTGCCTGCCACCCATGTGGGTATAAGCGAATTAAAATACCCTGCCTGCATGACTAAACCAATTAAGTGGGTCGGCTGATAAGTTAGTGGGCTAAGTAAGAAAAATGCCACTTTTTTCACCTCAAACTAGAAAGTTGTGGTTCTTATAAGAAAGTACGGTCACACTGTTTAATTTTGAATCAAATTTATGGCAAGTCTAATTTGGAAAATAAGTATAGATAATACTTGGATCTATCATTGCACGCCAGAGACTAAGGAACAATCAAAATAGTGGACTGCTTCTAAGGAAACAAGACCAAGTTTTTGGAAAGATTTGAATTAGGGAAGAAACGAAAGAAAAACAAGTAAGAGCGCTGCAGTCGAGTGCCCCGACGACAAAATACCCTGTACCCTTGATTTTGTGTGTTTTCACACGGATATACGTGGGTTGCTATTTAAGTTTCTGGCCTAGGTCACTTCTAGGACCAATTGGCATTTTCCCAAAAAAAGTTTGGACTTTTATCGATAAAAGCTCCATACAACTCTTTCATGTGTGACCACGTTTGATATCGATTAACGATTAATCAAAAAACTTACCTCGGCAGAAAAAAGGGAATTAACTCGTGAACATTTTCGTGCAATCATTTTTCACAACTTTCGACGTGGATTAATCACGACAAGAGTGCAACGATGAACTTAAAGCACCATCCTATAGCACTGTGAAAAATTGGTTTAATGAATTTAATCGCGGGCGACGCTCGCTCGAAGACGAAGGTCGTGAAGGTCGTCCAAAATCAGTCGTGGTGCCAAAAAACATTGATGCCGTGCGTGAACTGATAATGCAAGATCGTGAGATAAAGGCATGCTTGGGCCTTTCTTCCACCATCATACATCATTCATATTGCATGAACACCTGGGCGTAAAAAAGGTTTGTTCTCATTGGATCGCTCAAAAAAAAGACTCGTGTGGATTGGTGCAAAGAAATTTTTGAAAAAATATAGTCGCGGTGTTTCAAAAGACGTTTATAAGATCGTCACAGGTGACGAATCATGGATCTATGCTTATCACCGTGTGGATCTTCGAAGACGAGCCAAATCCAACGAAAGTCGTTCGTGGAAGAAGCACTTCGAATCAAATGGTCGCCTGTTTCTTCCGTAAAACGAGTCATGTGGAGACTGTTCCGCTTGAGCAACGTAGGACGGTCAATTCTGAGTGGTACACCACAATTTGTTTGCCTAAAGTCTTCGGAGAAATTCGAAAAACGAACAAGAGAAGACAGATCATGGTGCACCATGACAATGCGAGCTCTCACACCTTTTTGACAGCCCAAAAACGTCGAATTGATGGGTCATCCGCCGTACAGCCCTGACTTGGCACCCCATGACTTCTTTTTCGAGTAAAAATGCGTGATCAACGATTTTCATCGCCAGAATATGCTGCTGAAGAGTTCAAAAACCATGTTTTGGAGGTGTCTCAATCGAAGTAGAAAAAGTGCTTCGACAATTGGTTTGAGCGCATGCAAAAGTGTATAAATCTAGCTGGAGAATACTTGGAAAAACAATAAAACTATTTTTCATCATAAATTTACGCGTTTTCATTATTAGGCCAGAAATTATATATAGCAACCTACGTATTATATCCTGCTTCACTAGTTTAAAGCCAAACGTTATTTGTAATCCGATCCATATGTAATTCGATTTGTAAGCTCTAAAGGCCAAGAAAGTCCGAAAACTTAAGGTCAATGATATCATTTTTCTGCTGATCTACAAAATGGAAAATAAATTTGTAAATTTTGTAAAATTCATCCCTGATTTGTTTCATTGATCGTCCTTAGACTTTAAGGCCTATTTTCAGATGACATAAAAATCTTATAAATGACAGTCGCGTTTGTTTAAAAAAAAAAAAGCACGGTCGCCACTTGTGCCTGATTTATGCTTCGAATTAGCTAGTTATCAATCAATTTCATTAGTAAGCTGACAAATTTATTAATATGCGTTTTCAGATGACATTAAAATTATTTTCAGCACAATGCTTCATATGAATAGAAACATTTTGGTTGAGCTTTGAAATTAGAATCCTTTGAAAAAGTAGCCAAGGTAGCTAATCGGGTATCAAGTTCTCAAAGAAGCAAAAGTTCTGGAATTTATAAAAATAGTAAAAATATATAAAGTACAACAGGTACAGGGTATATTACCGACTTTTTAAATTTTTTGTGAAGTTTTGAATAAATTATATTTGGACATAACCATTAAATCACAGGTTTCAAAAGGTTTCCACCTGCAGCTTAAGTAGTCTTCTTCTAGGGTATCTTAACTTTGAGGTTTTATTAGGCCAGTCATAAAAAACCATAGCATTTCCGTATATTGCGCATACGTCGTGTTGTCTGTCAACTTAAAGTTGGCCCATTCCCTCACCCCCTCACTATACCGCGACAACGTCTCGCCACGCACTTTGACAAAGTGCAGTAAAATGTGCAAATTCAATTTTCTGTCAATTTTGTAGCCAAAAGAGTGGGGGGGGGTCTGTACCTTGCAGACTTTAATGCCATCGCAAAAGTCAAACACAAAAGCTGGGCGACTGTCAGCGAGGCAAGGCCATAACTCACATGAAATCTGTAAGGACACACGCATCCTGCAGCGACATTAACCCGAAATGAACTTCGCCTCCGACTCCGGCAACGCCAAATCACGCGAAACATCTTTGCCTGGCTTAGCCCGGCTGGATAAACATTATGCTCTAACCCGGGAGGGGAGGGGGGCGGTACGGCTTGACATGTTTGCTTATGCATAAAACGAAACGCGAGCTTGCCACTTGAGGAGGCAACACCGACCGACCAAGTTATCATCTTGCGCACAGGCATCGGAGGGTGCCTGGAACCGCCGCCAGTAGCCAGTTTATTACATGTCGCCTCGTTGTTTGGCTTTCAATTTTTATTTTAGTTTTATTTATTTTTGTTGCTGACACGCAGCCAGTCGGGGCCAAGCGGCAGACGTGCCACAAAGCAAAGAAGATAAGCGGGCAGGAATATGGAAATGATACGCGACACAAATAATGGTGACCCTGGATATGGGAACTTCAAATTGACCGTACCCCCTTGTATACTCCCCGCTTATTTATGCATTCCTTAAAGAAATTTAATATTCCTCCCCTCCCCCCCCACCTCTTTCACATGGCAATTAATTAGACAACGTCATCGCTATTGCCATTCGAGCTTGATACTCGTATCAATAAATATTATTATACAATTCGACTTTGGGATGTCCGCCAAAGTGCAAGCTAAACAAAATGGGGAAAACGCTGCTTGGATAAACAGGCGACAGGCGACAGGGGGGAAAGAGTCAGCAGAGTGAGTGAAAACCACTCGACCGCAAGTATGGTGGTTAGTTTATCATTTGTAGAGAGCAGTGCAAAGGTAAGCAAACGAAGGAAGTTGCCTGACACTGGCACCTGACCGAAATGGGGGCAGATGGGTTAAAGCAGTCGAAAGGTACCGACACACTTCAAAGACTCAATCCACCATAAACTAATCCATTTATTAATAAACTAACCCTACACTCTAAATAAAAAATGCCCCAAATCGCCCTGAAAATTAGAAATTCGGCTATAATTTCCAGCCTAAGGTGCTTCGCCCTAAATTTAAGAAAAAAAATTTCTAAATATTGTGGTCAGTTTTTCTAAAATTCAATGCAAATTTTTTCTTAAACCAAGGTCGAAAACCTTTAATATTAGAAAATAATTTCTATATTTTAGAAAACAATTTTCTAATAATCAGAAAATGAATTTCTAAAAGAAGAAAACAATTTTCTCAAAAGTAGAAAATTATTTTCTTATATACGAGAAATTTTCTCAAATGAAGAAAATTATTTTCTAAAAATCAGAAAACTTTTTCTGAAGAGGAGAAAATTATTTTCTTTATTAAAAAAATAATAGAACAAATATTTTTCTCAAAGGAGAAAATTATTTTCTTTATTTCAGAAAATTATATTCTTAAAAGAAAAAAATTTGTTCTCAAATTTAGAAAAATATTTCCTTTAATTTAAATAATATTTTTTAGGTTTTACGATGTATTTTCTGAAAAAAAAGTAATTTTTTCTAAAATAAACAAACTTATTTCTTAAGAAATGTATATAAATTGTATTTTATTAAATTGTTTTTTAAATACATCCTAAAAATAAAACTTTGGCTTCACAAACAATTCATTATTGAGCTTATGGAATTCAACAGGTGGATATTCTAAGTCACTTAGTCTAATTAGCTTATATTCTATGTTATTGTTACAAAGTTTTTTATAGAATGTAAGGTGTTCACTAAATAGTGTCTTAATGAGAACGCACAAAAAGAACACGCTTTCTTCAAATACAAATATTTCTTTGATTTCATATGATACAAAAACTGGCTTTACTTCATATACAATGTAATGTCTTTTGTAAATGATATTTTTACATTTTATGTAAGAGTAGCAAACTGCGCTATCAATGTCAGGAACAAATTTTTTGAGAGTTTCGGAAAAAACAGAATTAGTTGCCAAACACTTTGTTTTACTAAATATTATATGATTAATATTAAAGTTTTGAAGCAAATAAGCAAAATTAAGACCGATTTTAACAGAAATAGATAATAAAATGTTTTTTCGAGAAGTAATATTCTTTGCATATGATTTTAGAGTTCTATGTTTTGACTCAAACGGAAACGTCCACAAATATTTCAGGGGTCCTGACTCTTCAACTATTCTATGGTAGTGGTTCAAAAAATGATGTTTTGGCTTTAGTGAGTCATTGAACAAAATTGTGTACTGTCTATTGTGACTCTTAATAATTTCTTTTTTTTTTAGCATTATTCCACAATTTGCAATATTTTTTGCGCAAATGATCAAATTGCTTAAAAAAATACACTTTGAATGCCAAAACCACAATAAATGCAACTCCCACACTAACACTAAATTAATTACCTTACTACATATTAAAATCTAAGTAACAATGAGCAGCACCGTGCACGTGTTCTTAATTGCTTGTTCCACGCTCTTCATCTTGGTTGGGCCTTTATTTTTTTTTTTAGAAAAACGCCCTATATTCTACGGAATTTTTTCTAAAAAACATTGGTTACTTTTCTGAAAATTATTTCCAGAAAAATTACACTGATATTAAGAAAATGTGGTAGGAATTTTAAGGGCTTTTATGCTCTAAAAACAAAAGGTCAATTTCGCCCTAGATTTTAGAAAGTGAGTTTAGAAAAATCCACCCTATTTATTAGAAAAACGCGCAACTTTCTGGTTTTTAGAAAGGTTTTTCTAAAAATATCTTTTAAGGGCATTCTTTTCTAAATACAAAAAAACTTTTTCTGTTAATTAGACAATTTTTCTAAACAACAGGGCGATTTTAAAAGTAGGGCGATTTTCTAAAATGCATGGCAAATTTTTTTTAGAGTGTAGAAGCTTTAATGGTCAAAGCTAACTTGGATCGTTTTTGGGGTACATTTGTACCCCAGTACATTTGCATGTAAATCAATCAAATTCAAATGGATTTAAATTATTATTAACCTATTAACCCTAGAAATGACTTTGGGGTACATTTGTACCCCAGTTCATTTGCATGTAAATCAATCAAATTCAAATGGATTTAAATTATTATTAACCTATTAACCCTAGAAATGACTTTGGGGTACATTTGTACCCCAGTACATTTGTTTGAGAATCAATCAAATTCAAATGAATTTTAAAAGTGTTTATAGTTCTGTTTATCCAAACATTGTTGTATTTTAAGTAATTTGACTGCTTAGCAAAACATTTTGGAAAAAAAAGTACATAAATACATTTACAAGCCTGTTCCGGTCAAAAGAAGAAGCAGACAGCTAGATTAGCGGCAGGAATGTCGGTTCTTTAAATTTCAATAGCCTCTGATACTGACCATCAATACTGTACTAACTATTTCTTCTGGGGTACCATTGTACCCCAAAAATGTATAGAGAACATTTCCGTATTTAATCGAATCGAAATTCGGCTCGGGTTTCGGTTCTGGTACGCACCAAAACTAATGTTTCGGTAAAAGGTTCTGTTTAGGTTGTAGTTCATTTCGGTATTCGGTTCCGTATCGGTACCTTGGTTTTTATTTCGGTATACCGGTATGTACCGGAATAATTTAAAAATTCTTTGAACCGAAGGTATAATATAAGGGCTAGCAACCTACACAACAGAATCTAGTTATAAAGATGGAAAATTAATCATTATAAATTTCACCCGGAAAACAAATGTCCCAATCTTACTTATGTAACTGGAAGAGCAAGAGAACTTTTGATATCTGATAGAATGTTAATTTTACCGTTTACAAAATAACCCTCCAATTATTAATTTGTGTTCTTTGAAATGCTAAAAAAAAAAAAAGGAAAATCCCATAAAGAAGAAATTAATAATATTTGGAAATTATTCAACCAGTTTAAATCAGGCTTCGTAAAATAGAACAGATTTTTTTTTTACATAGGAATAATTAATATTCAACCTATTAAAAAATTATTATTTTCACACATGTAAATACAAAATTTTCTTTGAGTAAAAATTATTTTATTATTGTTATTTACAGGCGTGTGATTTTTTTTAATTTTTTCAATTAATAATTTACAGGCGTGTAAAATATTTTTAATTTTTTTTATTCTTTCATTTCTAGTGCGGTACGCGACAGACCGTTGTGGTAGGAAAAATTTAGAAAAAATTTAAATTGGAATGAAAAAATATATAAAATAAATTCTACAAATTTTAAAATCTAGCTTGAAAATTTCCAGACTTTTTCGGGGTTTTTGTGCCGAAAAAACACAAGCGATTTTGAAAAGATATTGGGCGTAAACTGTTCTATTGCGGACATCCTTAAAGAGTTGAGCGATTTTTGCGACCTCTGCTCAAAAGTTTTGGGAAACTAAGATGGCATTTGAAACTTCTGGCACTTGTACAGAAAACGGAACTAAACCTTTTAACGTTTTTACATACACTCCGATAAAAAAAATAATGTAATGTAAATGTTCCGAGGACCGTAGGGTAAGTCGGTTTTTTCCTATACCAAGAACAGCGGGCTTAAGTTAAGAACGCTTTTATTCAGTTCGTGTTTTAGGAACGGACAAAATTGTATTGTACCCTACCCACCTTCTTACTTTAACACTTCTCATCTAAATCTAAGCAAGTTTTGTAATGTTGGAATTTTTTTTAGTGTTATTCAATGACCCTAGTATTTGAACCTAAGATTATAACAGACATCTTAGACAGTTCCACAACCGTACCAGGTTAATATGTCGTGATTAAGCTCAGTATTAAAAGAGAGTCGGTATATTTTTAAGAACCGTTTTAGGAACCAATTCTCACAGTGCGTTCGGCATACTTTTCTAAGAACGGAATGGGTGTTGCCTTTTAGAACATCATTTTTTCCTAAGGCAGAAAAATATTGATTCTGACTTATATAATGTTTAAATATTTCTATATCTTGCTTTAAACTTTGGGGTACAAATGTACCCCAAGGACGGTTCTAGGGTTAAGGGTTTACATGGGCTTCGGCGGTCTAAAATAGGACTCTTTTTTAAAAATTGTATGGGTACATTTTGCTCTTGATTTATGTATTCACTTTTTTTAAAGAATGATCGAAGTTGAATTTAAAAATATATAGACTTAAGTGAAGCACATGTTTCTTGATTTTAAGAAAATGCTGGATTGATTCAAGACTATTTTGACCTGACAAAAATACCGAAATGGTTTAAGATCAGAGATTAAGACCGAAACGAATAACGAATAACTGATATTGCCGATTGCTATATTTCGGATACAATTTAACTAGGGTTTAAGATCGATTGAAAATAAGAATTTTGTGCCTGATTTTGTGTTTTTACATCTCACTATCTTCTGCTTTAATCTCTGGTTAGATCTAGTCACCTCAAGTGTGTAAGTTTATATATATCATCAACCCAACAAAAAGTACTTCAATTAAAACAGAGGCAACATATGTATGAACAAAAAAAAAAATATAAAATAAAATAAAAAAAAGGAAACAATAAACTTTGACTTGCTGACGCTGACATTTGTATGTGAGAGTGTGTCCTGGTTCTATGCTCTTCTATCCTTGGCACTGTGTCTATTTGCACCTGCATCACAGATCAAAATGACACACACACACACACACTACACCATGTGGCCCGCCTCCTGGTCAAGTGTGCCAGAGCACACTTGTGTGTGCGTGGGTCCGTAAGGGAAAGCGCGATTTGTGTGTGTGAGTGTGAGTGTAAAAGGAGAAAGAGAGAAAGGGTTAGTGTGTTTGCCAGTGCATTTCTTTTTTTTCGTATTTCTTCCTTTGTTGCAGCAATTTCATTTTTAATTTCAATTTCTAAGCCACCAACGGCTTCTGGTATAATATTTACATTGACCACTGGACTGTCTGTCTCTTTGACCAGTTGCATATTTATTTAGCCATTTGTCGATTTGCAAAAAAAAAAAAAAAAAATAAAGGCAAGGCAATACCCTTGCTGTTTCTTTAGTTTATGTAAGCAATGGTTTTTTCTGATTTCATCAAACTGAACCACAGATGGCGATACTTTCTATAACCATTTGGAATTGTTTTAAATATTAAAATAAATATTAAACATTATATACAAAAATGTTTTTCTTACTAAGACCTATTTCAGACCGTTTGGTTGTATGGCAGCTAGGCGATATAGTCGTCCGATTTTGATCAAATTTGACACAATTATGCGAAGGCATATTTAATTACTTATTGCTGAGTTTAAAGACGTCACCAAATAAAATAAAAAAGTTTTTCTCACTAAAACTAGTTTTAAGACTGATCGTTCCTATGGCAGCTATATGATATAGTCATCCGATTTTGATCAATTTTTTCGGAATCATGTGAATGTATATAAAACTAATATATACCACGATTGGGGATGCTACGAAGGAAAACAAAAAAGTTTTTCTTACTAGAACTAGTTTTTGGACCGATCTTTCCTATGGCAGCTATATGCTATAGTCATCCGATTTTGATCAATTTTTCCAGAATCATGTGAAAGTATATAAAACTAATTTATACCACGATTGGAGATGCTACGATGGAAAACAAAAAAGTTTTTCTCACTAGAACTAGTTTTTGGACCGATCTTTCCTATGGCAGCTATATGCTATAGTGATCCGATTTTGATCAATTTTTCCAGAACTATGTGAAAGCCTATAAAACTAATATATACCACGATTGGGGATGCTACGATGGAAAACACAAAAGTTTTTATAGTTATTTTTAAAATATATGGGTGCGTCGTCCAAGTTTTCTTGAATAGTTGGACGATCGATCTGGGCTTTCATAGTGACGTTTTGTCTGTGTGGAAAGCTGAAAGTTTCTATAGTTTTGGTTTGTTGATCAAATTTTCAAAGGTAGAACTATAAATATAATCAAGTTTGGAGACGATACCATGAAAACAAAAAAGTTTTTCTCACTAAAACTAGTTTTTGGACCGATCGTTCCTATGGCAGCTATATGCTATAGTGATTCGATTTTGATAAATTTTTCCAAAATTATGTAAAAGCATATAAAACTAATATATACCACGATTGGGGATGCTACGAAGGAAAACAAAAAAGTTTTTCTCACTAGAACTAGTTTTTGGACCGATCGTTCCTATGGCAGCTATATGCTATGGTTATCCGATTTTGATTAATTTTTCCAAAATTATGTAAAAGCATATAAAACTAATATATACCATGATTGGTGAAGCTACGATGGAAAACAAAAAAGTTTTTCTCACTGGAACTAGTTTTTGGACCGATCGTTCCTATGGCAGCTATATGCTATAGTGATCCGATTTTGATTAATTTTTCCAAAATTATGTAAAAGCATATAAAACTAATATATACCACGATTGGTGACGCAACGATGGAAAACAAAAAAGTTTTTCTCACTAGAAGTAGTTTTTGGACCGATCGTTCCTATGGCAGCTTTATGATTTAGTCATCGGATCTGGCCGATTTCCGGCAAATGTGCAGCCTATGTGTATTTCAAGACATTTTTGCAAAGTTTGGTCAGGATAGCTTTAAATTTAAGGGAGGATTTACTTAGCATAGAAACAGAGAGACGGACAAGGCTATATTGATTCGGCTATTGAAGCTGATCAAGAATATATATACTTAATGGGGTCGGAGATGCTTTTTTCTTGCTTCTCCCTCTCCCCTTTTCAAGGGTATAACAAGTAAGAGCGCTGCAATCGAAGGCAAAATTCGCTGTATACTTGATTTGGTGTGTTGTCATACGAATATTAGAGAGAAGAAATAAAGAGAAGCTTGGCTTGACCCCATTTGGGGGGCTGTAATAGCCAACTTTACATGATACAATACGTATATATAAACATCCGCATACAAGCTCCAGTCGCTGCAGACGCGACGCCGCAGTCGCGACGCTGGACAATCGATTCAAACGGTCTTAACTTTATTTAAACCAAAATTCACCTTTTTCGTTCTATACTTTATAGGCTTGGCATTGTAAATCCATTTCGTACTTAAACCAAGAAATTTTGTAACTGAACTTATTACGAATTTACTGAAATTCGTAGTTAACTATGAAAGAGATTTGTTTTGATAGAATTTGTACTTAGTTTAATAATATGAACGGTCGTTTTTGAATACCTTAATTGTGGTACATTCAAACTTCATTTAGGCATTCACACGTTCAAAAGTGGTTAACGAACTTCAGCTTGACCGACTTCCCAACTTGTCTTTGGCTTAGTGTCTGTTAGACTTTCATGTGCCAAACTAATGATACGTGGCTAACAAATTTCGTGGTATTTTCGTTTCATGAGAATTTTTTAATTTAACGCTCAATAAGCTTTTGCCGCGTTTCGCGTAATTTTTTGTGCTGACTAAAAACGCAGCGAAAGACGAGACGAAAAAAAAAACTACATTTACAGTGAGAAAATTTGCCTAAAGCGAAGCGAATACGTATTCAAATCCTCGCTGCCTGCAAATGTATGTGTGTGTGTGTGTGTGTGTGTGTGGCATTCGACCAAGATTGATGGGAATTTAAATTGAGCATTTCGTTATAAATATGCGCGCATTTTACTGTGTTTTGCGGCAGATTCGCCCAAAAACTAAGGCTCCACTTTTGCCGTTTTGGGAGAAGGCAGAGGGTGGCTGATAGTACTAGTTGGTGGGTGTTGGTGGGGGGGAACCTACCCCAAAAAACGTGGTACATGGTACGTGTGTGCATGCCCCGCACTTAACTTGACAGTCAGCAAGTCAGTACGTCAGTCAGTCAGTCAGTCAGTCAGTCTGCCACCTCCTAAACCAACCCGCAGTCAGTCATCCTATGGTCTCTATGGTCTTGTGGTTCAGGAGCAAGGTTTTCAACTATACAGTGAACAGCATAATTATAGTGAACTGCAGGCATATATAACAATTAATTTATCGAACTCAATTAAAGTAGACACGTAATCTAACCATACGTCTAAAAAAAATGCTAAAAAAAATACAAAAAAATATATCCGAAATATTTTGATGAAAATCAATCCTAAACGATGTCAGAAGTAGGTCGATCCCTGTATATCTCAAACCAAATACAAAAGGATTGACTTAAGTACGAATTTACTTATCCACAAATAAATAGACTAGATTTTCAAGTAGGATCCGAACCTGAAAAAAGTCATTTTCGAATTGACACAAAAATTCTGGGATTGTTCCAAGTCTTTCGTACTTTTCAAGTGCGAAGGTCTGTATTAAATCTTTTTTTTTTAAACTCGAATATAGCTCCCCATTTTTTTCTGTGTACTTATTGGTTAAAATATGCATAGCGACATAATTCCGACGACATAATTCCGCTCAGGTCAAATGAAAGCGGAATTATGTCGTTTCAAAACGACATAAATCCGCGCGGAATAATGTCGTTTTATTTTAGCGGAATTATGTCGTTTTAAAACGACTTAATTTCGTGCGGAATAATTTCGTTTTATTTTAGAGGAATTATGTCGTTTTGAAACGACATAATTTCGCGCGGAATAATGTCGTTTTTTTTTTCTAGCGGAATCATGTCGTCCCCCCATTAAAATAGTACTTTAAAAATATTTCAATTTACCGCGATCGAATTTTTTTTAAGCATTTTCTTACACCAATCGACACGAGCCTCTTTTTGTGTGCCTCTATAAATTATGTGGGATCCAAAGCGAACTCACCTTTATTATTCCACTAGGTGATCTTGCAAAATCTTATTGATACTCCTCATACTAACGACCCAAGGATGCCTCAATTCCTCAGTATGTGACAGGACGATCTTGCTTATTCATTTCCAGCTCAGCAACGATATTTTGTGGCGCAATAACTGATTTTGGATGATCATTGTATTGAAAATTGTGAAAAAATAATTGCACGAAAATGTTCACCTTTTTTATTTTATTTCTATCAAATCAATGAAAACCATAAACTGAGTAGTTTTTAAACTGATCGTTTCTATGTCAGCTATATGTTATGGCCGTTCGATTTTGATCAAACTTTCCGGAATTGAGTGGTTCGAAATAATCCGCTCTAAAATCTGTTGAGATCTTTAGCGATTTGGATAGATTTGAACCCATACTATAAGACTTCGGTCCAATATAGCTCATCATACGCTGGTAAAATACTCAAAGGGTATATCAGCTCTTAAAACACACAAAAACATATTAAAACATAAAATCTCGAAAAATCTTTTTCGAAATCTTAAAACATAGTTTTCTTAAGAGCAAAATTTGATTAAAATACAAAAACATGATTTCTTAAATTTATATTATAATTTTCTAACATTTCCTTGAATACAAGGAAGGATTTTTTGAAGACTTAGAAATCCTTTACATTACATTAATAAAAGTAATAATATTTACCAAAGGAAAGTTAATTCGCTTTTTATGCATTTTTTTCTATATCTTATATATCATAAAAAGCGAATATGATTCTGGATATTCTTTAAGGGCGAGTTTCTAAAATGTAAGACTCTTTTCTGAGTGTATATATTGCTATTTTTCCAGTTGAAATATATATTTGTAAGAATCATAAATCAATAAAATAAAAAATAAGTAACCGAAACAATACCGGTTCCGGTTTTTTCGGTTCATATGATAACGGTTAACGGTTTTCGGTTCTCAAAAAAATGTTAGTCATGACCACAAAATGTTCTTAAAATTGATCCAACTTAAAAAAAAATGCCAATGGTCCGGTACCGGTCTCGATAGCGGTAACTGGCTTTAAACGGTTTATTTGGGTTAACGTTCCGGTTACGGTAATATTCTCTGGTTTGGAAGATTCCTCCTTCTTTTTGCAGGATCAGCATAGTTGGATATTTGTTATTCCCATTCTGTTTTGGTGCAGTCTGCAGAGACCCGTTTAGAGCACTGTTAGGATCCTGAGGGTATTCTTTTCTAGTAGGATCAATTTTTGGAACCTTTTGTGGTCATGGTTCACAATTATTATTATATCTTTTGCCAGCCTCCTGGTTCTAAGCATGCTCTCCTCATTCCTAAGGAGCGCTCTAATGCAAGTAACATGATAAGTGAGACTCTGTTAAAAGTCAGAGAGTTTATTTTTCTAGAAGGTTGAAAACCCCAGAACCAAATCTTTTGCTAAATTACGGAGGTTTGTTCCTAATTTTATATAAGCGAAAGCGCAAAAAACTCTTTCGAATTTAGTTATGCCTCAAGATCATTTTACAGACGTGTAACAATTTTGAAAAAATTTTCAACACGCAATGTTTTTGGGAAGCCATCCACCTTTACACTTTATAGGTACAAAAAAAAAAAAAAAGTACTCCTATATGGATCTCTATTGTAACCAAACAGCAGTCCTGGCCCTTTTGTTGCATTTTCCCCGACGCGTCGGCTTAAAAGCTCAAGCCTCAGGGTGTTGGAACACATTTTTTTGCAACCACTGTATACATGTATTTGTCTGTATGTTATCGTTGGCACAATGCTACAGCTCTCTGAGCATGACGCACATAATTCCTAAGCCACAGACGCACCAGGGGCCAAACATCCCAATGTTGTTGTTGTTGTTTGGGTTGGAGGGGCGGCTGATGCCTGTCCTGGGCCTGGAAATAATGGGCGACGAGGCATTGCCGCTGACATTTGTTCTATTGCTGACATTGCATTCAATGTTGCACACATACACACACACACAGGGAAAGAAAGAAGGGTAAGGGGTAATACGAGACAGTGACAGTTTTATATACCACAAAATGAAACCAACAAACAGCGTTAAATAAACTCTAAACAAAACATAATTAAAAACAAACACAGGCAGTGGGAAAAAAGAAAAGAAAACTTGCAACTCGCAAAGAAAACGAAGAAACGAAAGAAAGGCAAAATAAGAATACAAAATTCTGTAAACCTATTGCCGACATTCGAGCGGGTTCCAGGAGAAAAGGTATAATATTATTTTAAAAAGAAAATTAGGCTTTTACTCGTTTCCGAATCCGATCGATGGGAATTGGTTCAAACTAATTTTTTTAATTTTCCCAACAAAAAGTTTGGACTTTTATCGATAAAAGCTCCATACAACTCTTTCAAAGTGTGACCACGTTTGATATCGATTAACGATTAATCAAAAACTTACCTCGGCAGCAAAATGGAATTAACTCGTGAAAATTTTCGTGCAATCATTTTTCACAACTTTCGACGTGGATTAATCACGACAAGAGTGCAACGATGAACTTATATCTTTGTATGGCGATGAAGCACCATCCTATAGCATATCCTAACGAAGGTCGTGAAGGTCGTCTAAAAACAGTCGTTGTGCCCAAAAACCTTGATGCCGTGCGTGAACTGATAATGCAAGATCGTCATGTGACATACCGTGAGATAGAGGCATCCTTGGGCATTTCTTTTACCAGCATACATTCGATATTGCATGAACACCTGGGCGTAAAAAAGGTTTGTTCTCGTTAACAATCGCTCAAAAAAAGGCTCGTGTGGATTGGTGCAAAGAAATTTTGAAAAAATATTATCGCGGTGTTTCAAAAGACGTTTATAAGATCGTCACAGGTGACGAATTATGGATCTATACAGCAATCGACCGTGTGGTTCTTCGAAAACGAGCCAAATCCAACGAAAGTCGTTCGTGGAAGAGGCACTTCGAAGCAAATGGTCGCCTGTTTCTTTGGTAAAACTGATCATGTGGCGACTGTTCCGCTTGAGCAACGTAGGACGGTCAATTCTGAGTGGTACAACACAATTTGTTTGCCTGAAGTCTTCGGAGAAATTCGAAAAACGAACAAGAGAAGACAGATCATTGTGCGCCATGACAATGCGAGCTCTCACACACATCAGTTCACACCAGCGCCTTTTTGACCGCCCAAAACGTCGAATTGATGGGTCATCCGCCGTACAGCCCTGACTTGGCACCCAATCACTTCGGAAAAATGCGTGGTCAACGATTTTCGTCGCCAGAAGATGCTGTTGAAGAGTTCAAAAACCATGTTTTGGAGGTGTCTCAATCGGAGTGGAAAAAGTGCTTCGACAATTGGTTTGAGCGCATGTAAAAGTGTATAAATCTTGCTGGAGCATACTTTGAAAAACAATAAAACCATTTTTGATCATAAATTTACGCGTTTTCATTATTAGGCCAGAAATATATATATCAACCGGCATAGCGACATATCTCCGACGACATATCTCCGACCAGTACAATTTTCCGTCGGAGATATGTCGCTTTTTTTCTGTCGGAGATATGACGCTTGAAAACGTCATAACTCCGACGAGTTATAAACGACATATCTCCGATCGAAGTTGTGTCGTTTTAAAGCGTCATATCTTCGACGAGTTAAAAACGTCATATCTCCGACGAGTTTCAAACGGAGATATGACGTTTGTAACTCGTCGGAGATATGTCGTCGGAACTATGTCGTTACCCCTATCAACATACGTATCAAGCTGGTTTATTTATCCAAGTTGTTTGAGTTGGTTTTCAACTGTTTTATTTGATACATTTAGCTTCTCGGGAAGCTCCGAAGACCCTTGACTTGATTTGATTGGCATCAGCCTCGAAAGAGCGGCCAGTGAGAGGGGCGTTCTATACCTCAAAATCTTCGGAACAAAATTGGGGAAACCAACGATGGATCGTGTCAAATATTGAAAGAAATCAAATTTGATCTGCTATATAATATAATATAAGGAAAACCATCTCTGAGGCTGATCAAGAATGTATATATATACTTTATAGAGTCGGGCATGTTTTTTTCTAACTGTTGAATACATTTTCACAAACTCAATATACTCTTTATACACTTTTGTACAGAGAATACAAGCTAGTACAGAGTGGCTAATGAATGTTGCTACATTAAGAAACGCAAATAACTTTTATTAGATATTAAATAATGACAAATGCCGACGGCAAATTCGAAATATATGGGAAATATATGAAGAATTTATTAAAAAACTTATGTTTCCATAAATTTATTTACGTGAGGGCACATAAAACACTTACGACCTTGAGCCGGCTATGCCCAATTTCTTAACTTCTATTTTTATTCAAATTAATTATTTCTTAAAATTAAATGTTTAATTGAAGCAAAGTGTTTTAATTCACCTTCTCATTTAAGTCTCAGAACTTTTCCTCTTTAATTTCAATAGCTCAGCTAATTTTCTAAATTTGCTTTGTTAGCTGCTCGGCCTATGTACACACACACACACACACACATCGTAAGTGGGGGCGGAATGCCAAGAATATTGTTGTTGTTACTGTTACTCCTTTTCCTTGGTACAAATTCTTGTAGAGCGCATTAAAAATAATTATGCTTATGCTGCTGGAAAATTTTGCTGACTTACATTTGCTACATATACGTATCCGTTTGTATGTACCGGAATGACCACACAACGCCAAGCTGCAAAAATATTTACAACATTCTTAAGCTCAACCGAAACGAAAAGTTATGAAAAATTTTATGAAAATTTCCCTATTCTTTTCCCTCCCTTCACTCGGGCTCAGCCTTGCCCCCTTAGGGCCAAAATGCCTTGGTTTCGGTTTATGTGGCCACATTTTAATTGAAATAACTTTTGGCCATGTTGTTGTAAAGGCCAAGTGAACAACTGAACAACAAATTAACGTAAAATTGCTTAACAAATGCAAGGTCCTTGTGATCAAAGTCAATAAGGTGTATGCCAAATGTAGATAAGATGTAGATAAGTTAGAATTTTAGAAACGAAATAAACTTTATATATAAAAAAAAAAACAAAAACAAAAGAATCGATTCATATCCTCTCAATGTGTTTATTGCATTTACATTTCGTAACCACATTAAAGTCCTTGTTTTGTGGGCACATTTTGGTTGGGATTTAAAAGCTTTTTATGTAAAATGTGGCTTTAATTAATAACATGACGCGGACGATTTGTGTAAATGACATCCAAAAAGGGCCACCTAAAGGTTCAGCCCAATTCCCGGATGCGGTTTAGTTAATGGCAACTGAAAGGATTGTTAAAATAAAAAAAAATATAAAAAACGAATTAAAGCAATAAAAAAAAAGATTTACATGATTGATTTTTCCAAATCTTTCAGAAAAATTAACGATAATTTAAAAAAAAAAGAAGGCAAAGCTAACTTCGACTGTGCCGAAGTTTTAATACACTTGAAAAACTTTACTCCAACTGATTTAACCGGTAAAATATATATAGGATATAGATATCAGATATTTAAATTTTTAAATCATTGAGAATCCAAATTTGAAACCATAAAAACAAACTTTTTCTTAGTAAAACACATTTTTCGACCGATCGGTCCTATGGCAACAATATGCTATAGTCATCCGATTTTGATGAATTTTTTTCAAAATTATGTGAAAGCATATAAAACTAATATATACCAAGATTGGGGACGCTACGATAGAAAACAAAAAAGGTTTTCGCACAAAGACTTATTTTTCGACCGATCGTTCCTATGGCATCTATATGCTATAGTCATCCGATTTTGATAAATTTTTCCAGAATTGTGTGGAATCATATAAATTTAATATATACCACGATTGGTGACGCTACGAAGGAAAACAAAAAAGTTTTTCCCACTAGAACTAGTTTTTGGACCGACCGTTTATATGGCAGCTATATGCTATAGTCATCCGATTTTGATAAATTTTTCCAGAATTGTGTGATATCATATAAAATTAATATATTCAACGTTTGGTGACGCTACCATGAAAAACAAAAAAGTTTTTCTCACTAGAACTAGTTTTTGAACCGACCGTTTATATGGGAGCTATATGCTATAGTCATCCGATTTTGATAAATTTTTCCAGAATTGTGTGGAATCATATAAATTTAATATATACCACGATTGGTGACGCTACGAAGGATAACAAAAAAGTTTTTCCCACTAGAACTAGTTTTTGGACCGACCGTTTATATGGGAGCTATATGCTATAGTCATCCGATTTTGATCAATTTTTCCAGAATTGTGTGAAATCATATAAAACTAATATATACCACGATTGGTGATGCTACGATGGAAAACAAAAAAGTTTTTCCCACTAGAACTAGTTTTTGGACCGATCGTTTATATGGCAGCTATATGATATAGTCATCCGATCCGGCCGATTCCGACAAATGTGCAGCGTATTTGTATTTAAAGACCTTTTGCAAAGTTTGGTCAAGATAGCATCAAAACTGAGGGAGGAGATAGCATAGAAACAGAAGGAGAGACGGACGGACGGACAGACGGACGGACGGACAGACGGAAATGAACTCAGCTCGTCATGCTGATCAAGAATATATATACTTTATGTGGTCGGAAATGCTTCCTTCTATGCGTTACAAACATCGTGACAATTTTAATATACCCTCTGCAAGGGTATAAAAACTGAAACAATTATTTGATACATATGAAGGGCCATTAGCGTTGTTAGGTTGAGGCCTCAAATTAGATTTATTGTTTTATCGAGTAGTCCTTGGCTTAAATGTCTAACAAATTCTGTCCTGTCCTGATTCCAGACCCCTGATCCCAGATCCCAGTTCGCACAACCCGGATCCCTGATCCCAAATCCTGATCCATCATACCTCATCTCAGATTCCTCATCTCAGATTCCTCTCAATTTTGGGCGCTGTTAAGCGTTAGTACGCATTTAGATACTTTATGCAAAAATTATAATACGCATAGGAAAACACGATGGTTAGAGCGAGACGGACATTGTCACAAAATTTTGACTTTCCTTAGAGAAGAGGAAACATTAAGGACCTAGATCCATACTGATGCCCTTTATGAATCCTGATATAAGTCTGGAAAATATAGCTGACAGGCTCGGAGATATTTGTTAAAAGAAGCAATGTGAAACAGATTCTACTTTTTCCTCAACTCTGCAGCTTCTGCGAGAGGCGGCATGTGTTCCAACAAGCCAGGGAGCTTTAAGAGATCTTACAAGTGCTACGTGGTCCACTTACCATTTTTCGCTGAATTTTTGAATAGCTTTTTACCCATTATAAATCTCTAGTAAAGAGCCTGGGCATACTTGCCATTTTTTGAGTAGCTTTTTGCCCGTAGAAATCTCTTGTATAGTACCTGCACGTAACCATGGGCATACTTGTCATTTTTAAGTAGCTTTTTCCCAAGTATGAATCTCTTGTAAAGAGCCTGCACGCAGCCATGGGCATATTTGCCTTTTTTGTGTTAATTTTTTCCAGTATAAATCTCTTATAAAGAGCCTGCACGTAGCCATAGGCATACCGAAGAAGGTCTCGCGAGCTTTACAATTGCCGTCTATGTCCCCATGCCCCAATGGTACCAAAATGAGGTTATTTGGCCTTTTTTGGAGAGATTTGCGAGTGCTTTGTATTGAGTGCCTCCTCAAGCAAGAACTTTGCTCCACTAAAATGACAATATCTCCTAAACTTTATCGAATTTTTTAAAATGGTTTGAAGTGGATGAAAGTGGAAAGCCCAAGCTATAATAATAAGGCAAAACAAAAGAATCGAAAAAAAAAAAATATTTTCAAAGGTAGATGACCTCTCTGAAGGTTGTATTGAGTGCCTCCTCAAGCAAGAACCTTGCTCCACTAAAATGACAATATCTCCTAAACTTTATCGAATTTTTGAAAATGGTTTGAAGTGGATGAAAGTGGAAAGTCCAAGCTATAATAATAAAGCAAAACAAAATAATCGAAAAAAATATATTTTTCAAAGGTAGATGACCTCTCTGAAGGTTGTATTGAGTGCTTGCTCAAGCAAGAACCTTGCTCCACTAAAAAAAATTCGAATTTTGAAAATGGTTGAAGTGAAGAAAGTAAGCTGTAATAATAAAGCAAAACAAAAGAATCGAAAAAAAAAAAATTTTTCAAGTGTAAAAGACCTCCTTTAAGGTATATTCAGTGCTTCCTCAAGCAGAAACCTTGCTCCACTAAAATGGCAATATCTGCTAAATTATTTCGAATATTTGAAAATGGTTTAAAGTGGATGAAAGAGGAATGCCCAAGCTATAATAATAAAGCAAAACAAAAGAATCGAAAAAAAAATATTTTTCAAAGGTAGATGACCTCTCTGAAGGTTGTATTGAGTGCCTCCTCAAGCAAGAACCTTGCTCCACTAAAATGACAATATCTCCTAAACTTTATCGAATTTTTGAAAATGGTTTGAAGTGGATGAAAGTGGAATGTCCAAGCTATAAGAATAAAGCAAAACAAAAGAATCGAAAAAAATAATATTTTTCAAAGGTAGATGACCTCTCAGTGAATTGAGTGCTTGCTCAAGCAAGAACCTTGCTCCACTAAAATGACAATATCTCCTAAACTTTATCGAATTTTTGAAAATGGTTTGAAGTGGATGAAAGTGGAAAGCCCAAGCTATAATAATAAGGCAAAACAAAAAAACAAAAAAAAAATTTTTCAAAGGTAGATGACCTCTCTGAAGGTTGTATTGAGTGCCTCCTCAAGCAAGAACCTTGCTCCACTAAAATGACAATATCTCCTAAACTATTTCGAATTTTTGAAAATGGTTTGAAGTGGATGAAAGTGGAAAGTCAAGAAAAAAAAAAAAGAAAGGGAATAGCTATAATAATAAAGCAAAAGAAAAAAAAAGCGTGGGCTATAATAATAATGAAAAAAAATATTTTTCAAAGGTAGAATGCCCCCTTAAAATGACTCAGGGATGAGGACCACCTCAAAAATGTTTTGGGCCAGGGGTAAACATTAACAATTTTCTACTGAATAAATAAAGAAAATCTCTTACAAATATAATGCAAAAATTTCAATCAAATCTGCTTACATGTCATAAATTTCATTCAAGGATTTAGATAAATGTCTATTTATTATAAAAAATTTTACTTTAACTTGCGGTTCTACTGGCTAAATCAGAAGCAAAATAAACAATCTAAAAAATGGAATTTTTATGCTTTGAGAATGATTTTCTCTCTCTCTCTCTCTCTCTCTCTGTCTTTCTCAATTTGACAAACCTTTAATAGCAAATTTCAAAATGTAAGTAATACTACACTAAAACAACTAATAGTTGAGTTTGAGGGCAAAATCCACATCCATTTTAACGCCAGGTTTGCGTACCACCACAGCCTTCTCCCGCTGCGACACCTCCAGCTGTTGGCTGACACCATTCACGGTAATGCTGGCACCCTTGGGCACATGTTCCAGACCCGCAATTACAATGCGTTCAATCCAGGCATTGGTCTTGTATTTGGGTTTGCCTATAAAACGATTGGTCAACTGATTGTGGCCAAACTCATAGTTGACATAGATGTGATGTCCCTGGCGATAGGCATAGGATTTCTCATCATCCAAATAGAGGGTGCCTTCAGCCTTGCCCTGGCGATCTAGGCAAATGATTAGAGTATAGGGATCGTTCAGCATGAGAGTGGAGGCACGACGTTGACGTTCCTTTTTGGGCACAATGCTGCCACCACGTTGCCAGACGGGAATCTGCCAGGAATATATAAGGATTAGATAAGCTCGCTTTGTGTTACTTCCTCTAACTCACCTTAAATTCATTGACGGGCACACTCTCATAGCCGGCTCTCTCCTGCCGCTGGAAGGTGTCCACATCGTACCAGTAATCCCCATTCTTTTTGTCATCAATGGCTGGGAAATATACATCCACCTTGCTTACGCCCTGCTGCATTACGGGTCTTACCAGCAAACGCTGCTGTATCAACAATTGACTATCTATGCCAAATGCCTCCTTATCCTGTGGATAATGTGACAAAAGTGGACGTATCACTGGCTCACCCGTCTGCTCCAGCTCATAGAACGAAGTATACCACAGGGGCAGATAGGAGTACCGTTTGACCAAAGCCTCACGTATCACCTGACGTGTACGCTCCGGGAAAAGCCAGGGCTCACGCCGTTTGGTATCAATATGAGCATGGGCACGGAAGAAGGGCAAAAAGGCGCCAGTTTGATACCAACGCTCGAGCAGTTCTGATTCGGGATTGCCAAAGAAGCCACCCACATCGGCGCCACAGAAGGAGAAGCCAGCCACTGCCTCGGACAGACACATCTTAATTGAATGCTGCAAATGCACCCAATCGGCCATATTATCGCCCGTCCAGATGGCCGCATATCTTTGAGAGCCCGCAAAATGAGCACGCGTCAGTATAAACGGACGCTGTTTGGGATCACGTTGCTGGAGTCCCGCATAAGTGCCCATCAGATACATATGTCCATACAAATTGTGGACATCACGATGCTCCCAGTTGCCAAAGTGTACCAAATCCTTGGGTGTGGTCACCTCGGGTCCATTAAACACCGACGGTTCGTTCATATCATTCCAGATCATGGTATCCGCACTCACGGTATCAAATTTATCCAATGCATATTGACTGGCCAAATAGTCGCGCACCACCGGATTAAAGAAATCCGGATAGCTGGCCGAACCCGGCCAACACCAGCCCTCATAGTCATTGCCATCGCGTGTCTTCACATAATAACCACGATCCGTGCACTCACGATGGAAGAAATAGCCATTATCCCGCTTAATATGCGGATCAATGATCACCACCAGATGACGACCCAAATCGGTAAGATTCTTGATCATGTTCAGGGGCTCAGGGAACTTAAACTTATCCCAGGTGAAATAGCGTTTGCTATCCGTATACTCAATATCCAGCCACATGGTATCCATGGGCATGTTATGCTCATCAAATTTGGCCGATACCGAACTGACATCGCGCTCATCATTGTAATTCCAGCGACTCTGATGGTAGGCCAACGAGAATAGCTGCGGCAATTCATGGGTTCCGGTGAGAGCGGCATATTGCTTGAACGTATCCATGGGCTTGGGACCCAACAGTATGAAGGCATCCACTATGCCCGATTCGGAAATGAAATGGGCAGCCGGTGGAGGTGATTTTCTGGAGCCGGATACAAAGTTGACCAAAGTGGAAACGACATTTGTCTCAGCCGTATAAATGTCCACCCAAGTTTCGGCGGCATTTTGCCAATAAACGCCAGCGGTGCGCTGGGCACTGGAACGAGAAGAAGGTTAAGAGAGAGAGGGGATTAGTTTTAGCAAGCAATATGCCTAACATCATTTCCCGATCAGATAAACGATAGTAGAGTTGCCTCTCCGGGAATTTGAAAAAAAAACCGCATATCTTCCACAATTTTGAAGATAGAATGTTCGAACCTTCTAGACCTATATTTAAAACATCATTACTTATTGATCCCCCATACATCATATCCCAATCAGATAAACTACAGTAGAGTTGCCACTCCGGGAATTTCGAAAAACCGCATATCTTCCACAATTTTGAAGATAGAATGTTCAAACCTTCTAGACATATATTGAAAACATCATTACTTATTGATCCCCCATACATTATTTCCCGATCAGATGAACGATAGTAGAGTTGACACTCCGGGAATTTAAAAAAACCGCATATCTTCCACAATTTTGAAGATATAATGTTCGAACCTTCTAAACATATATTTAAAACATAATTACTTATTGATCCCCCATACATCATTTCCCGATTAGATGAACGATAGCAGAGTTACCACCCCGGGAATTTCGAAAAAAAAAAAACCGCATATCTTCCACAATTTTTAAGATGAAATGTTCAAACCTTTTAGACATATATTTTAATCAACATTACTTATCGATCACTTATACATAATTTCCCGATCAGCTGAAAGATAGTAGAGCAATTTAAAAAGAACCTCATATCACACACAATTTTGAAGATAGAATGTTAGAAACTTCTAGACTTATATTTTAATCATCATTACTCATCGATCCACCCTACATCATTTCCCGATTAGATGAACGACAGTAGAGTTACCACCCCGGAAATTAAAAAAAAAAAACCGCATATCTTCCACAATTTTAAAAATGGAATGTTTAAACCTTTTAGACATATATTTTAATCATCATTACTTATCGATCCCTTATACATAATTTCCCGATCAGATGAAAGATAGTAGAGCAATTCGAAAAGAACCTCATATCACACACAATTTTGAAGATAGAATGTTAGAAACTTCTAGACTTATATTTTAATCATCATTACTCATCGATCCATCCTACATCTTTTTCCGATCAGATGAACGACAATAGAGTTACCATCCCGGAAATTGAAAAATAAACGCATATTTTCCACAATTTTTAAGATAGATTGTTCGAACCTTTTAGTTATATATTACAATCATCACTACTTATCGATCCCCCATACAGTTGCCACCCCGGGAATTAAAAAAAAAACGCATATTTCCCACAATTTAAAAGATAGAATGTTTAAACCTTGTAGACATATATTTTAATCATCATTACTTATCGATCCCTCAAACATTATTTCCCGATCAGATGAAGGATAGAAGAGTTGCCACCCCGGGAATTTGAAAAAACCCGCATATCTTCCACAATTTTGAAGATAGAATATTCAAACCTCCTAGACATATATTTTAATCATCATTACTTATTGATCCCCCATACATCATTTCATGATCAGATGAACGACAGTAGAGTTACCACCCCGGAAATTATAAAAAACCCTTATATCTCCCACATTTTTGAAGATAGATTGTTCGAACCTTCTAGACATATATTTAAATTATCATTACTTATCGTTTCCTCGAACATTATTTCCCGATCAGATGAACGGTAAAAGAGTTGCCACCCCGGAAATTTTAAAAATACAGTTTCTGTGGGTCCACACTTAAAAGTCATTAGTTTACTACGAACTTTGACAGGTACAGAGTATATTGCAGTCGGGCTTGACCGACTTTCTTCCTAATTTTACCTTGTTATCAGCTTAAATCCTGTTGAAATATTTGTTTATTGAATTGTTTATATTGCTGATTAGTTTGTGAATAATATACAACACTCACTTAAGACTTTGAAGAGGCAAGAAAAATGTTATCAAGCATTGTAAATTCAAAATCTTAATTTAAATTTCCAATTTCAAGTATTTTTCTTCACGCGCCAAAGAAATTGATAATAAGAAATGGGGGGGGGTCTAAATTATTCATAAAAATGCCATAAAATTAGACAAATTGTTAGGAATTTTAAGCAATTCATAAGCAACTTGCGGCCAACTGGCTGGATAAGGCAGCAAAATACGTTTTTGAACGTGGGAAAGTTTCTTTAAATCCGTGTGAATTAGTGCTATTCCCTTCAAAAACAAAGTGTTTAGTCTAGTCTAGACCTTACACTCAAAATCTAATGAACTTAAATGGAAAATGGACCCCAAATGAATTACACATATTTTAGTATTCATTCTATTTATATACATACCCATGCCCGTAGAGCACTGGCACCGATCCATAAAGTGCCATTTTGCTATCCACAACATATTCAAAAACATCCAGATTGTACAGACGATAAGGATCCGTACCCGAGGTGGATTTCAAGACAAAACTATCCGCATGCTCGGGTATGCCAAAGAGTATCTCAGCAGCTGGGAATGAGAAATCCAAGGCCACTGCCTCCGGGCCATATGGCTTCGCATCGTGATGTGACTTAAAGTTCTCCTCCCAGGCGCCAGGATCATCGGAAATGGGATCAGCGCTGTTGCCGCCATTCACCGCAGGCGAATCGGCTTGTTGTTCATCACCATCTGCTTCAGCCTCACCATTACCATCCGCGCCGCCCGTAGGCTCGGCAGCCTTTTGACGCAAATGCTCAAAGTATAACCAATTCTTGGCATTAACAGACACCACTAGAACATCATTCTCATAGAAATCAATGCGAAAGGGATCACCGTGTAGCACGGCTTTATTGTTGTCCGCCACTATGGTAATTTCGCCATCCGTTTCCTTTTGGACATGTATGCGACCCGGTTTGGGTTGATCCTTAAGAGCATGCTCCACACGATAGCGTGGATGCAAAGGCTGTTTCTCATCAATTTGTAGACGAAAAGTGCTGCCCACCAAAGCTTCCAGCTTGAAGGCAAACTGATGATGATTCTCTTTGTTGATGAGATCAGCGGTTAAAGAATCGGCATAGGTGTTGAGAGTGCCTGGGATGAGGGCATATTTGCTGCCCGAACTCTGTACCTTGCGGGAGCGTCTGTAAGGGGTAGGTGAGTGAGCTGAGTTGAGTTGAGGTAGGAAGGGCATGTATAATTACCGGCAGAAACTGCTTTGTTCGCAAGTCTTGAAATTAGTTGGATCCACGCCAGCAGCATGTCCCATCAGGCATATCAGTGCGCCAATTATGGCCAAAATGCCCAGCGTAGGGGAATGCATTTTGACTTGCGTCTCTTTCTCTCGCTCTCTGCCCTTTTGTTGCCTGCTGAAATAGAAATATGTAGTTGTTGTTGTTGCTTGCCCCCTTATTTGACATGTCAATGTACACGTCAGAGCCACAAAATAAAAAAGGGAAAGAAAGGTAACTGTAAAACTCCGTTACTTCTGGGCATTTTCGCTTAATTTTTTAAAACAAACTAAATCTACAAATTTTAAACAAAGCCAAGACCCTAAATTTGAGCAAAGCAAACATTTTAATATTGCATTTATTTCTTTTTTGCCGGTTGTTAATGCATTTTCCACCTGCAACTAAGCAAATTGTACACTTCCTAATTAATTAATGCAAATTGCAGCTGCTCTAAATTTAGCTATGCGCACCTTTTTGTATGATTGATTTATTAAATTTTGAGATTTTTGACTAATTTGTAATAACAAAAAGCTAAAACTGCAATAAAATAAAATGGAACTTGCTTTGACATATGAGGCCGGATTAGTGTGACCAGACTAGGGAATGGTAATAATACAACACCATACAGACGAGAATTGGTGATTTGGCATGTTAGCCATTTTCTAGCCAAAAATTTAAATCGGTTATTTTAGTAAGACCGTTTTGTTTAAAAAAGAATAGACTTTGGGGCCATTTAGTTTCGGAGATATGCATATGTTTCTCATTTATTTAAATTATTTGGAGTGTGATTTTCGGAAACTGCGTTTTTGTTTCAATGTGATTTAATAGTTAAAATATATTTACACTTCTTCAAACCGCAGTTCCCAAATAATCACACTTTCAAATAATTTAAGTAAATGAGAAAAAATGCATAACTTCGAAACTGCCCATTTGTAGCTTTATACAGTAAATTCCTAGATACTAGACGAAATTTGAAGAATAAAATGAAGGAAAAAAAAAAACCTTTAATTTTTGTAACCCAAAAATATTCGCGATTTGGTTGACAAAAAAAATTGGCATAATTTTAAAGTGTTAGTATTCAAGATTTTTGGGATCGGATGCAATTTTACAGATTTTTTCAAAATTTTTTTATTTCTGTACATATTTTTTAAGTCTTCAATTTTCAAAAAATAGTTTGACCGTGAATTAGACATTTTTCGGGAAATCCCTAAAAATACGTACCCTCTACTTTTCAACTAAGATTTCAAAAATAATTATTTCAACCCAAAAAAAAAAAAATGGAATCCCCCATAAATATACATATCCAAGTTAATTTTTCAGTTGTTCTTTAAATTTTCCATTTTGGGTTCTCAAATGCGTCTATTATTTTTGAGCTCTTAAAGTATAATGATTTTTTATAAAGGGCCAAGAGTATAAATAACGAGATATGTCATGTACCGAAAGTCGAAGTTTGATATCGATTTAATATCAGTGGGACCATTTTAAACGTTAACGGAAGAATGTTCAAATTTATACGACCGTTAGAAGGAAATATTTTTTGTGTTTTTCTCAAAAACTTTACGTTTTTTGATCAAAAATCACTCAACATAAAGCATGTCTTCCTTTTTTCTTCATAAAGTGAATATCTTCTAAGATAAGTGCAAAAATACATATTTTTAACGAGTTTTTCGGGTTTTAAACGGAATAAATCTATTTGCGACAATTTTGACCAGGGACGAATACCGAAACGAATATCGGTTCTGGTACCGATTACGGTACGTACCGAAATGAGAATTTCGGTTTTTAGTTTATTCTGGTTTTCGGTTCCGATACGGTAACCAGATTTTTATTTCGGTATACCGGTACGTATATAAATTTAAATTATTTCAAGATATTCAAAAAAAAAAATAATAGAAACCGAAACAGTACCGCTATTAGCGTTTCGGTATGGTTCCTTTTTTCGGTTCCTATTATAACGGTTAACGGTTTTCGGTTCGGTTTCAATACCGGTACGTGGCTTGAAATAGTTTATTTCGGTTAACGGTTAAGGTATTATTCCCTGATTTTGACAATTTTTTTTGTAATCGGCACCCCGAAATACATAACAATTTTTTTTTTCTGAGGTAAGAACTTTTCGGAAGTTTATCCACAACTTTTGTCACTTGCCTCACCATATAATTGCCATACGGTTTATGCCTCACTTTTCTATATTTTGGCTTGACTAATTGTATAGATTCTAGCTAAACTGAATAACCGTTACTTATAATCAATTCAAATGAAATATGCCTGCTAACGAAATTTAGCCGTTTTTTGCCGCTAGTTGCGCAACACTAGTGAGTGGCCTGGTTGGTAACTCTGCTGCTTGCTGTCCGTCTGCCTTTTAATGAAGACAACCAGGACGCGCGATTGAGAAGCAATGACCAGCGGTGTCATTGGCTGCAAGCGCGTCCATAGCATAGTGGTTGAACAACTGCAGGATACGGAGCAGGTGCAGCATAGCCTATTGCTGATAAAGGGACGTTTGCAGCCCAAATGTGCGAGTGCACGTCAATTGAAGGCAACTCTGGAGCAGCCCATAAACCGCAAGTCTGTCGAACAGCTGACACAATTATCCACAGCGGGTGAATTTAAGCTGCTCTTTGACTTGGACGGAAAGGAGGAGGAGCCGGAGCGGGAGCGGGAGCAGGAGCCGGTTGTATCTTGCCATTTGCATTTGCGCTGCTGCAGCGGCACAAGACTGATTAATTTTACTTACAAACCCCGGCGAAGTGCCTATCGTGTGCAGCCTCTGTTGCTGGTGTGCCAAAACGTTAAGGAGGAGGCAACACATTGCTCCCTTATAGATCTCAATCTAAGACTGGTGCAGTGCATCTATGCCCATAAACTCAATTCGGCGGGCTTTTCCAATCGCACTTTTACACTGAATGGAGCCTGCCAAATCTTTTCCACACAGTTGACCCAAAACGAGATTTTAACTAAAAGCGAGGACGAGTTGTGGCAGTATTTTGCAGGCGAAATCCTGGCCAGTCCACAGTGGGGACAACAAATCCATTTAAAATTTATAGCCTTTGTGGCCGGTACACATTATGATGGAGCAGCTGTAGCCGCTAGCGGGGATTATTCGTACGAGAATATACGACGTCATCTCAAGGGACACGCAGCCTTGGGCGGCGGAGGATTGGCTCTCTTTGGCACTGGTCACTTCTATGCCTGGCCCCGTCACTTTAACGAAATAAACGATTGCATACGCAGCAAGGAGCGTGTGGATATCAGCCGTTTGCCCGATGAGAGCAACTATAGGCGCACCTATGGTGGAGTCTATGCCAGCACTTTGGGTGCCGTTTGTCATGAGTTGGGCCATTGCTTTGATCTGGGACACACCCAGGAGGGCGTAATGGGCCAGGGATTGGATTATTTAAATCGTGTGCTTACCGTGGATCAGCCCACAGAACATTTGCCTCAACGCATACTGGAAGCCAACACGTCTACGCCTCAGACACTGGGCGCGGGCCGTCTACGTCTCACTCAGCTTAAAGTCAAGCCAACGGCTCAACAACTTTTGGAGAATTATCATACACAAAGACTCAACGATTGTTTTCATTTTACACGCAATTGTGCCGTCATACTGGCCCAGCATCGTTGGTTGTCTTTGGAACAGCAACAGGATCCACAGACACCGCCCCATATACAATTGGATTTGAGTACCGAGGAGATTGTCTCCAATATACCTTTGCGTTTGATAGAGCTACGCTGTAATTTGAATAGCCTGGTGGCACACTACGAGGAGTTTAACGAGGATAGTGACATTCTACGCTTCCATTTGCCCGCCTCACTGTGGCATCTATTGGCCAAACAGCGCACCCATTATGCATTTGTTTTAACACGAAGTGGAGATACCAAACGTTTAGCCTGTGATTAGGTAAGTGGATGATTCATGTATAATCAAAAATGACTCAGTTGGGGGGAAAAGGAAGTGAACAGGAATTCTAATTGCTAGGTGAATCATTCCAGTGATTGTCAAACTGTATACAGTAGGGAAAAGGCAGAGTTATTTGACTTTTAAATGAACTAAATGAGTTCCTTTGATGGAACAGCGAAAACCATTTGATGAATGGGACGAAAGCAATTTGTGGAACACTTGGGTATAGCTTTTTAGATTGTTTAAGGGGGTCTTCTACCTTTGAAAATTTTGTTTTTCGATTTTTTTTTATTTTGCATTATTATTATAGCTTGGATATTCCTCTTTTATTCCCTTCAAACCATTTTCAAAAATTCGAAATAGTTTAGGAGATATTGCCATTTTAGTGGAGCAAAAAATTCTAGTGAAGAATTTAGGGAGCAAAGTTCTTGCTTGAGGAAGCACTGATATATCCTTAAGAAGGTCTTTTACACTTGAAAAATATTTTTTTTTTTCGATTTTTTTGTTTTGCATTATTATTATAGCTTGGACATTCCCCTTTCATCCACTTCAAACCATTTTCAAAAATTCGAAATAGTTTAGGAGATATTGCCATTTTAGTGGAGCAAAGTTCTTGCTTGAGGAAGCACTGAATATATCCTCAAGAAGGTCTTTTACTCTTGAAAAATTTTTTTTTCGATATTTTTGTTTTGCATTATTATTATAGCTTGGACATTCCCCTTTCATCCCCTTCAAACCATTTTCAAAAATTCGAAATAGTTTAGGAGATATTGTCATTTTAGTGGAGCAAAGTTCTTGCTTCAGGCAGCACTGAAGAAGGTGTTTTACACTTGAAAAATATTTTTTTTTTCGATATTTTTGTTTTGCATTATTATTATAGCTTGGACATTCCCCTTTCATCCACTTCAAACCATTTTCAAAAATTGGAAATAGTTTAGGAGATATTGCCATTTTTGTGGAGCAAAGTTCTTGCTTGAGGAAGCACTGAATATAACTTTAAGAAGGTATTTTACACTTTTACACAGTTATTTTCCCTCCTGGGCATGGAATTTTTCATCCATCCCGGTACTCACTTTCAACACAATTAAAAAAAAACCTTTTTACTGTCCAAGCTTTAGCTTTCCAGCTAGCTTACCCTTCCAGGCGTAGTTTGTGAATCAGTCAGTCAGTTGAATAAGAAAACTAAACTCTTTTATATAGAGAAAAAGATATCAGTTTGTTGACCTTTTTTGTTGTATTATTTCACTAGGTTTTTTTTATTAGCTAATAAAATCTAGTTCGATTTTAGATTTCTTTTTGTTTATCAAAAGTCGAGAATGCAAATTAATATTCTTGTGCTTTTAATACCCTTGCATAGGAGGGGGTATATTCCAATTCCAAGCATCTTTGATCTCACATAATAAAGTATATACATTCAAGTCCACAATTGACCCTTCAGTCAAGTGCAACAGAGTGTTTAGGAGTGACCTGAGTTGCTTTAACCCTGCAAAGTGCAAAACATTCAAATTTATTTATACCTGAGGCTGTTACTTAAAGCCAGTTAGACATTGTCATCCGCAGTAAGTGAACCGCTGATATCAGTCGTAAAAAGTGGGTACAAAAACAGTGCCAGGAATCACTTGCTTTTGGCATAGAATGTATTAGTATTAGTTGTGGATTTATTATCTGTAAATCATTGTTCCTTTTATGTTTTTTGTTTCAAAAAAACTTGATTTTGTTGAAAGAAAAATATAACCAGTGTGACCGGTACCTTATTTGGCCTCTTTGGCCCATATATATGGTCACACTGTAAGTTTATGTTATTGCTAAAATTGTCCAGGCCTCATTCCAGATGAGAAAACAATTTATTTCGTCCTTATATTTTATATAAATAGGACAGCTTTTCAAAAAAAAAAATATTACTAGTGTGACCGGTACCATATTTGCCCTCTTTGGCCCATATATATATTTATATGGTCACACTGTACGTTTATGTGATTGCTAAAATTATCAAGGCCTCATTCCAGGTGACATAAAAATTTATTTCGTCTTTATACTTTATATAAATAGGACAGCTTTTCAAAAAAAAATATCACTAGTGTGACCAGTACCTTATTTGGCCCCTTTGGCCCATACATATGGTCACACTGTAAGTTTATGTTATTGCTAAATTTATCAAGGCCTCATTCCAGATGAAAAAAAAAATTATTTTCGTCACAATGCTTCATATGAATAGAAACACCTTTGTAGAGCTTTGAAATCGGAATGCTTTGTCTTATTTGTATGAAGCATAGTGCCGAAAATAAAATGTATGTCATCTGAAAATAGGCCTTAACATAAAAATGTATTTCGTCACTATACTTCATATAAATAACGCAGCTTTTCAACAGCATTCAGCTTTCAGAGCTTTTCAAAAGTGTTTCTATTCATATGAAGAATTTTGCCAAATTAAATTTATATATCAACTGGAAAGAGGCCCTATACAATAAATAAGACAGCTTTTCCAAAGCCTTCAACTTTCAGAGCTTTCAGAGTATTTCTATTCATTTATAGAATTGTGTCGAAAGAAAGTTGTATGTCAGCTGGAAAGAGGCCTTTAAGAGCCTAAATCTGTGCCTGATTATTCGTGATCCCTACTTTAATCGTGCATGAATCGTGCGTGACGCTAAACGCTAAAAAAAAATTGGGTACTTCAATCGTGCGTCAATAGATTTTTATTTCCTGAATCATGCGTTAGTCTAAACCACTGAACCGATCTTCATGAAATTTTATCAGTATGTTCATGTTGATCAAGAAGAAGTTATAGGCTAAGTCGCAAGTCTGTGAACCGGTTCAAAAGCGGTCAAACAGATTAAAACCGGTTCAAAAGTGGTTCAGAGCCATATCTCTGAAACCACTTAACCGATCTTTTTGAAATTTTCACACTATGTTCATGTCGATCAGTAAAGAGTTATAGGTCATGTTGAAAGTCTGTGAACCGGTTCGAAAGCGGTTTAAACCGGTATAAAAATTATAATGCAAAAAATATTGAAGCTATGAACTTGATATTTTGTGCTTAGGTTAATTATATAGAGACAGATAGACCGTTTTCGAACCAGCTGAACCGGTTCAAAAGTGGTTAAGTGCCATAGCTCGGAAATTATATATTTCATGAACTTGAAATTGAATGTGTATGTAAAATATATAGAGATAGATATTTTACTCCTTCAAGACCGGATCCAATCCCGCTGAACCGTTTCAAAAAAGCCTTATTTTAGAAAATATTGAAACAATGAACTTGGAATTTCAACAATTCACTGGTTCAAGACCGTAGATGCAGCCTTATCTCAAAAATGATTGAATTTATGATCTTGAAAATTTGTAAGTATTTTTACCGGTTCATAACCGGTTCCGAACCCAATTAAACCGGTTCAATAGTGGTTCTGAGATTATTTACTGCTAAAAATTTGCTAAAGTAAATTTATGTAACGTAACGCCAGTAACGTCACGTTAGATTAAAAAAGCAAATAAAAAGAGAAAAAAAAGATTTTTAAATTTGGTAAATTGGAAAATAAACTTATATTATTTCAAAAACTAATGAAAAAAGGTTCCTACATAAAAAGTTTACCCACTTCCGTTTTAGGTAACGTCACGTCAGGGCATATTTTTACATAGATCTTCCTGTAGTTTTTTCTTCTAAATTAAGCGCTTTCAAATTACTACCTGAATAAAAATTTTTTTTTTAAATTATTTCAAAATTTTTTTTTTTAATTATTTCAAAATTTTTTTTAAAAAATTAAAATTATTTCAAATTTTTTTTTTTAATTATTTCAAAATTTTTTTTTTAACTTATTTCAAAATTTTTAAAAAAATATTTTATCGTAAAAATGTCAAGTTACGTCAAATTGTCAAAAAAAAATCCCATGGTACTTTTAAGCCACAGTGCACTGTTATACCAAGCCCAGTGACTTTCAAACTGCGTTCAATGCTTGTCAAACAGTTGCTTACGTTTTCATGTAAAGAGGTAGGAGGGGTCACCATTTCTGCACCATTTGCAGATTGACTAGAAACTTGAAATCACACACACACACACACACACACAATAGACACACACAATAGTTCCGTGTGGTTGTTTTTCTTTTTCCATTATTTAATTTGGCATATTTGTTGCTCATATAACCGCAAACGAACGTAGTTTGACGACGTCGTCGTCTCAGCTGGCTCGATCAGCCGCTGGCATTTAAGTTCAAATCTCACTCTCAGTCTGGCTTTGACAGTTGTAGTTGTTGTATTCGTTCGTATATTCGTAATCAAATTCGTATTTTTTGTGTTTACTTTGTGACTTTATCGACAGCGCGAACTCGCGGTTCGATAATGGGAAAAATGCTTCAATAGAACACACAAACCAAATAAATAGTTGCAGGTTGCTGATAAGATAAATGGCCTTAACCAATTGATGTCCAAAATAAAAAAACTGATTTCCCTTTTTTTTTGCCATTTGTATTGCAGACCTCAACATGGACGGATCAACAGCAGCAACCACAACAACAACAACCACATCCCAAGCCCAGGCACGCATACAGTTTAAAGCCTTGAAGGGATTTCCGGATAGCTCAGTTGATAAAGTGGAAACGCAGGCATTTCTAAATGCGGCCAAGGAGATTGTCACTGTTATAGGTAGATATCTAGCTATGCCCTTGATTTGGATATATATACATATGTATATACTTTAATGAGTTTCTTCTTTTAATTTGCAGAAAGCTTTGGTAAACTATTTACGCCCGTGATCAGTGACATGAATGGCAATATAAACGTGAGCACAGAAATATTGTAGATACGTAGACACACGGAAATTATTCATTTCTAGTTCTTTACTCTGGGTCACATAAGAAAGGCCTTTATTCATTAGATTAATTTGAATTTTTTTTGTTCACAAACAATAATCAATCTCAGTGAATTGTTTTTACCAGGGAAATTATTAGTCATCGTTAATGTTAAGTTTTTTAGTATACTAGAAAAATACCCGGTATCCAGCTGGGAACTCTATCAGTCGGTCTTTTCTACATATCCCATTGTTTAGCCTATAAAGGAGCCACGCTGAGAATACTTTAGTCTAATGCGTTCTGAAATGTGATTATCCACAATTTTCGGAAACCCTTTCTTATAGATTGAGAATATTATCGGAACCCTTCCATTTTCTTAAATCATATTAAAAGCCTCCTTTATCTTTTATATAAATAGAGGAAGACTAAATTTGATAAATTCTGCAGAAATTCTAACGATTTCAAGTGCTTTCCCATTTTTTAGTTTTCAGTTTTCCAACAATTCCTGACAGTTCTTCTGTGGTTATTAATCCATCAAGAGACTCATCTCTTATGAAGGATAGCGCATAGTGTAGAGGATCAGCAGGGTTGTCTGGCCTAAATGGGCCTCTACAGTAGTCCCCCAATTTGGCTGCGTCAACTTCAATGGCTTTACTAAATGAATTTCCATTTTTCGACTTACTATCTCTGATTTGTTCGATAGATCGGGCTAAAGTTGTAGAGAACAGATATTTGGACTCTTGACATAGCCTTATACGACGTGTTAGCTCGCTGATATATACGCCTGACTTCTTGCGAATCTTCTCTCTTAGCCCCTCTCAACGCTTCAAAAAGAGAGCGAACACGCTTCTTCACATTGTCTTGTGTACCATTCCTGCTGGTAGTTATTGGGCGCGTTCAGCAGAGACACTTGATCACTGATTAATAAAACTACTCCTATTATTTAGCATTACTTTTAGAGAGCCTTGTGAAAATGACATTTGAAAAAGCTTCAAGTAAATGTCATTAAACAGAAGAGGAAAAGTAGGCTACGTAAATTACCAAGAAATATACAATGGATCAGGAAGCAAGTTCTTCTGCTGAACACGACCATTGATTCTCACTTTCCAGGATGGAGCGGATTTTTTAATGCAGTTTGTTATAAAGTTTGCTATATATCCGCATTGTAGATTACTATCAAGTTTGATTCCATACTCTTCAACGTGCTTGCTTGACCATCTTAACTTTGGCAGTAATTTTATTGGGTATCAGCGGATTGGCTTATGGAAAGTAGGTGCGTTATTTCGAATACAAATACTGGTTTCCAAGACACTGTTTAACATTGTTTCCAGTACTATTTTTCAACATTGTTTTCCGGCACTGTTTTTCAACCTTATTGTTTAAGAATGTTTTCTAACACTGTCTTCCAACACTGCCTTTAAACATTGTTTTCCGAATCTATTTATCAACAATGTTTTCCAAAACTGGTTTAGAACTTGGTTTTTAAATACTGTTTTTCAACACTTTTATACAACACTAATTTATAACACTGATTTTCAACATTGTTTTCTGATACTGTTTTTCAAAATTCTTTTTAACTTTTATAATAACATTTTTTTATAACACTATTTTTTTCCAACACTTTAAATAACACTGTTTTCTAACACAGTTTTCAACACTGTTTTTCAACTTTGGTATCCAGAATATTTTATAACACTGTTTTTTTAACATTTTTAATAACACTGTTTGGCAACACTATTTACCATCACTGTTTTCCAACACTTTTTATAACTGTGTTTTACAAAACTTTGTATAACACTGTTTTCAGCACTGTTTTTCAAGACTGTTTTGTAACACTGTTTTCCAACTTCAAAAAAATGTTATTACATTTTTATAACATTGTTTTCCATTACTGTTTTCTAACATTGTTTCCCTAATATAATATAATAATATTATATCCAACCTGGGCTGCAAACCCAATTAATTTTTGCGGAGATCCGGTTTGTGGGTTCGAACCAAAATTTACCAATGGTTCAGAAGCTTGAGGTTCAAAATTTTTGTGCAAAGGTTTTGGTTGGAACCTTGGTTCGTCCCGAGTTTTCCCAAATTCCTATAAAAATCAAAATTTTGTTGCTAAAAATATATAAAAAAATATATATTGAATTTCTGAATTTTAGTTTAATTGAACATACGATATCGTTTATTTTCAGTTTAAAATTATTATTAGTATTTCTTCAATAAATTGTTGATCTATTCTTCTCCTTTGATCAGACAAAGTAAATTTTATGGTTGAAAAACTCGATTACCTAAGGCTTGTATCTTTGGCTGAACCATATCGAAAGTTTTGGTTCGGAACAGGTTCAGGTTCAACTATTTGTTTCACAAGAGGTTCGGTTCACAGTGAAAGAATAGTCGGAATTCCGGGTTCGAACCGGCTCGGTACAAAACCGGTTTCCAGCCCTGTTGCCAACACTGTTTTTCAACATTGTTTTCTAACTTTTCCAACACTATTTTCCAACATTTTTATAACACGGCTTTTTAACACTTTTAATAACACTGTTTTCCAACACTATTTTGATGGATTTTGGAATTTGGAAAAAGATTTTGGCAAAAAGCGCTTTCAAGAGAAAACTGCCCGAAAAATGTTGTATGGAAATACAATTTTGTCATCGGATTGATTTGAAACTCGGAATAAAAATATGTGTTTTTTCCATTTATTTTGAATTCAGCCCCAGAAGTTCATAAAAAAGGAGGGTTTAAGGTGCGACCTTTATGAAATTTGTTTTATATGATCGATGGCCCAAATAATTATTATTTACATTGGGGAAAATTTGCACCAAAGGTTGGAAAATGTAGGAAATTGGAAGCCTATCGATATTTAATTCGGTTTAAACTCCAAGGATCAAATAAATGATTTTTCCATTCTAAAATTTCGAAAAATATCAAATCATGATGAAAAATAGGATAATTCACCCTCAAGGTCGAAAAATGCAGTAAAATTTGAAGATTTGTATTAAATTCGCTTTGTAAGCTCTTTGGATCAACTAAATATAAAGAAGGGACTTCAATTTTGGTAAATAGCAAATCAAGATGGAAAATGGGATATATTTTGTGACTCGCAGAAATTTCGCGAATATGAAAAAATATCGCCCGTTTTGCACTTTTTCCATTTCCATGCCCATTCCGCAATCCTAAACCTCGACTGTCTCTAGTTTCCGCAGACAGAACCTTAAATTAACTTACCTAATAATTATTTTCATTTTCTAAACATTTCTTTTTACATTTATTTGTATCTTCTTTTCATCCCAATTTTAGAAACTAACCAAAGCCTATGGTGCCGATGTACTTAAATATAAATATCTGGAGGATTTAATTGTACTTAATGTGAATGTGGATGATTTTGCATCAAATGCTTTGCTCTGGCTTAAACGTGGCCTTCAATTGATTTGCACCTTCTTTGAGAATATCTACAATGATGCACAGAATACGGAGACATTGAAACAGCATTTGCAAGATGCTTATGAGCGTACGCTAAAACCATATCATGGCTTTATTGTACAGAGTACCATTAAGGTGAGAGTTTCGATAAATTAAAATTGATTTTAAATATAAATAAATTTTATATTATTTTTTTTGCAGATCATCTACAGTTGGGTGCCCACACGTAGTCAACTTTTGGGCCAAGGATCTAGCCATGATGAGAATATTGAGGTGCTAACCAGCTATTTGCCCACAATGCGTTCACAATTGGACCGGGTGGATGCTTTGCTGAAGGCGCACAATTTAGATGATAAGCGAAAGGTGTAGCTTACTCTTAATACAATAAAAAAAAAATATTATCTATGGCAAACAAAATGTATTATGGCCACCAGTATTTCCAGGGCTATAAGCAAAAATAAGGCATTGAAACATAGTTTAAGCCAGAGAATATCACTTAAAGCCGACAAATGTAAATACACTAAAGCCGGCAGTAAGACACAGGGCGTAAGGGTTAACACTAACCACTTGGCGGTGGCTTCAGTGCAAAGATTAACCGAATATCCAGCATACAAACGCAATGACTCGGCCAGCACAGCCACTAGATAGGCCAAAAGCAAGGTCAGTGCTTTAAAGTTCCATAAATGTTCTAGCTGTGAATTGAATTGGTTATTATTTATAACGGTAAACATACATACAGCTGGAAAAAAAATAATAGGACCACCCTCTAAAGACGTCATAACTTCATTTGTAAATTTTAAAATCGTTTGAATACTTTTTTTAGAATGAGAAGACTCTTAAAAATTATGAAAGGAAAAAAAAAAAATATTTTATTAGATCACAACATGCCCAAATTGTGGGAGATATGAGGTTTTTTTCTAATTGCAGGGGTGGCAACTCTACTATAGCTCATCTTATCGGGAAATTATGTATGGTGGATCGATAAATAATGATGATTTAAATATATGTCTTGAAGATACGAACAATCTATCTTTAAAATTGTGGGAAATATGCGATTTTTCGAAATTCCCGGGGTGGCAACTCTTCCATCGTTTATCTGATTGGGAAATTATGTATGGTGGATCGATTAGTTATGATGATTAAAATATATGTCTAGAAGGTTCGAACAATTTATCTTAAAAATTGTGGTAGATATAAGGTTTTTATTAAATTCCCGGGGTGGCAACTCTTCCATCATTCATCTGATCGGGAAACTGTATATAGCAGATCGATCACTTATGATGATTAAAATATATGTCTAGAAGGTTCGAACAATCTACCTTCAAAATTGTGGTAGATATAGGGTTTTTATTAAATTCCCGGAGTGGCAACTTTACTATTGCTCATCTGATCGAGAAATGATGTATGGCGTATCGATAGGTAATGATGATTAAAATATATGTATAGAAGGTTCTAACAATTTATCTTCAAAATTGTGTTAGATATAAAATTTTTATTAAATTCCCGGAGTGGCAACTTTACGATTGCTTATCTGATCGGAAAATGATGTATGGTGGATCGATAGGTAATGATGATTAAAATATATGTCTAGAAGGTTCTAACAATATATTTTCAAAATTGTGGAAGATATGAGGTATTTTTCAAATTGCAATTGGGCTGGAACTTTTTTATCGTTCATCTGATCAGGAAATTATGTATGGATCGATAGGTTATGATAATTAAAATATATGTCTAGAAGGTTAGAACAATCTATTTTCAAAATTGTGGGAGATATAAGGTTTTTATTAAATTCCCGGAGTGGCAACTTTACTAATGCTCATCTGATCGGGAAATGTTGTATGGCGGATCGATAGGTAATGATGATTAAAATATATGTCTAGAAGGTTCTAACAATGTATTTTCAAAATTGTGGGAGATATGAGGAATTTTTGAATTGCTTCCTTCTGCCTGTTGCATACATTTGCGCAAACTAAGTATACCCCTTTTTACTCTACGAGTAAAGGGAATAAAAATCACAAGACTTAAAAAAAATCGCCACACTAATTGTTTTATACACTTGAATAAGTGTATATTAATTTTGCTCAGAAGTTTGTAACGCATAGAAATATTCATTTCCAACCCCATAAACTATATATATTCTTGATCAGGACGACGAGCTGAGTTCGATTCCGTCTGTCCGTCCGTCCGTCTGTCTGTTTCTACGCTATCGAGCTGAAATTTTGCACAGAGTCTTCTTTTTACTGCACGCAACTAATATGTCGGAACCGGCCGGATCGGATGACTATATCATATAGCTGCCATAGGAACGATCGGTCTAAGAACTAGTTCTATTTAGAAAAACTTTTATGTTTTTTATCGTAGCGTCTCTAATCGTGGTATATATTAGTTTTATATGCTTCTACACAATTCTGGAAAAATTAATCAAAATCGGATCACTATAGCATATAGCTCCCATAGAAACGGTCGGTCAAAAAACTATTTCTAGTGAGAAAAACTTTTTTGTTTTCTATCGTAGCGTCCCCAATCTTGGTAGATATTAGTTTTATATGCTTTCACATAATTTTGAAAAAATTTATTAAAATCGGATGACTATAGCATATAGCTGCCATAGAAACGGTCGTTCAAAAAACTAGTTCTAGTGAGAAAAACTTTTTTGTTTTCCATCGTAGCGTCACTAATCTTGGTATATATTAGTTTTATATGCTTTCACATAATACTGGAAAAATTTATCAAAATCGGATGACTATATTATATAGCTCCCATAGAAATGGTCGGTCAAAAAACTACTTCTAATGAGAAAAATTATTGTTTTCTTGGTATATATTAGTTTTATATGCTTTCACATAATTTTGAAAAAATTTATAAAAATCTGAAGACCATAGCATATAGCTAACATAGGACCGATCGGTCGGAAAATGTGTTTTAATAAGAACATTTTTTTTATGGTATCAAAATTTTTATTATCAATGATTTAAAATTTTTTAATATTTGATATCTATATCCTATATATATTTTACTGGTTAAATCAGTTGGAGTAAAGTTTTTCAAGTGTATTAAGTTATCAATAGTGGTTCTATTATTTTTTCCCCCACTGTATATAGAGTTTCCCTTACTTACACCAAAGGCCAAATGCATGAGATAGCTGATACTCCATATAAATGATAGATAACAATTGCCTTGCAACAGCATTTGCAGCCACAGATTGGATTGAAGAGGTGTGGCTATATAGAGAGAGTGTATATATATATTTATGCCATAACTGAATAATTTTACTTACCAAATTGGCCATAATATTTAAAGCTTTCCTGCAGCTGCATTTTTGTGTGTTTGTTTTGGTTGTTAAGGGTAACGGTTATCCAAGCACCTAACTATCGGTTATTGTTATTGTTTATCGATAACGATAACAGTGTGACCGCAGTTCACTAAGTGCCGACGCCATCTTACAAAAACGCCCAAAATTTACAGTTGGCAGTAGGCGGCGCACAGCAAGCGATTTTATAACAAAAAAAAAAAATAATAATAATAATCGACAACAACAACATTCCAACTGCGCTGACGTAGTGAAAAGGCCCATAATCAATTATTATTATGAATTTTCTGGGCTTTGGCCAATCAGCCGAAATTGAAATTGTCTTCGATGGGGCCGAGAGCAGAAAGACAGCTGAGGTCAAGGGCGAAGATGGCAAAGTGGAGAAAATGTTGCTGTTCTACGATGGCGAAACGGTGTCCGGCAAGGTAAGGAGGAGTAGGCGTTGATAAGACGTGATGCAATAACCTCTCTCTTTTTCTCTCCCCCCTTTAGGTGAATGTCACTTTAAAAAAGCCGGGCAGCAAGCTGGAACATCAGGGCATTAAAATTGAGTTCATTGGACAAATTGAATTGTTCTATGATCGTGGCAATCATCATGAATTCAAGTGCCTGGCCAAAGCCTTGGCCCGTCCCGGTGATCTGATACAGAACAACAGTTATCCCTTTGATTTTCCCAATGTGGAAAAGCAATTTGAGGTCTATGCTGGCTCCAATGTAAGGCTACGTTACTTTCTGCGTGCCACCATAGTGCGACGCATAAGCGATATTACGCGCGAGGTGGACATAGCCGTGCATACGCTGTGCAGTTATCCGGAAATGAATAATCCCATTAAAATGGAGGTGGGCATAGAGGATTGCCTGCACATTGAGTTTGAGTATAATAAAAGCAAATATCATCTGAAGGACACCATCATAGGCAAGATCTACTTTCTGCTGGTGCGCATCAAGATTAAACATATGGAAATAGCCATCATTAAGCGAGAGTCCACGGGCACGGGTCCAAATATCTTCAATGAGAACGAGACCATAGCCAAGTACGAGATAATGGATGGGGCACCGGTCAAGGGTGAGAGTATACCCATACGTGTATTCCTGGCGGGTTACAATTTGACGCCCACCATGCGGGACATTAACAAGAAATTCTCGGTCAAGTATTTCCTCAATTTGGTGTTAATGGACACCGAGGATCGTCGGTATTTCAAGCAGCAGGAGATAACGTTGTGGCGTAAAGCGGATATACCGCGTTATCATGTGGCGGCGGCCCATCAGCAGCAGCAGGCACAACAGCAATCGCATCAGCATGTGCCGCTGCATGCACCGCCCCATTTGGTGAGTGGTCCGGCTGCGCCCACAGTGGCGCCTTCATTGATAAGCAATAGCAGCAGCGGCGAGGCAGCGGCGGCGGCCACAACGACAACAGCAACAACAGCAGCAGGCGGTGCCGAGCCCAAAATGGGTTTGTTTACACGCGAGAGTCCCAATCAGGAGTTTAGCCAACAGCAGCTGGACTCACCCACTTTACTGCCCATTAACAGCAGCAGCAGCGAGATCTCGGCACCGGAACGGGGTATGGGCGATGGTGCGGCAGCGGCCACCACTAGCGCCTCACCCGTAGCCATGCTAAACAGTTCACCGCCGCCGCTGCCGCTGCTGCCCGAAAGTCCAAATCCCACAGAACTGGAGGAGGATGAGGAGGCAGCAGCAACAGCAGCAGCAGCAGAAGAAGCGCCTGAGCCGGAGGAGGCGAAAAGATTAAAGGCCGCCACGCCTTTAACAGCCGATTGAGTGTTTATTTTTTTTAAAACTAAAAATTGTTACAACATAAAACTTAGACCACAAGAGATCTGATGATACCCCTCTACTCCTCCTACTCCTGCTCCTCCTTACTACTAGCTGCAACTATTACTATACTCTAACCTCCCCCCTCCCCCCCAATCTATGCTCTGGGCCTAGTTCTGTTTGTTGGAAAATTAAATTTTTAAACCACATTTAGAGCCCAGAGCCCAGGAACAATCTTCGGTTAACAATAGATCAAGATCAAGATCATGATGATCATGATAATGGAACAGAAACGAAACGAAAAAAACCATGTTACATGCCTTGCATATGTACATAACATAATTCATATACATAAAATATTATACACAAAAAGGAAATATACACAGAATTATATATAGATATATATATATATATATAGATATACGGATATATATATGTATATATATATATATATGTATACATATGGCAATTTATCGAATTAATAAAAAAAAATTATAAAAACTTAATTCTATCTTATGAAAAATTGGCTAAATCTCCCGATTTTCGCCTTATATATAGACGATATATCATCGTCTGAAATGAGAGCATTTTATAACATTTTCTTTGCAGAGAGATTAAATTATGTGCTTTAATTGGTTGAAAGTGATTTGAAAAAAAAACCGCATATCTTCCACAATTTTGGAGTTAGGTAGTTCGGACCTTCTACATATATATTTTACTCATCCTTATCTATCGATCCCCCATACATCATTTTCCGATCACATGAGCAATAGTAAAGTTGCCACTCCGGAAATTTAATAAAAACCCTATATCTACCACAATTTTGAAGATAAATTGTTCGAACCTTCTAGGCATATATTTTAATCATCCTTATCTATCGATCCCCCATACATCATTTCCCGATCAGATGAGCAATAGCAAAGTTGCCACTCCGGAAATTTAATAAAAACCCTATATCTACCACAATTTTGAAGATAGACTGTTCGAACCGTCTAGACATATATTTTACTCATCATTACTTATCGATCCCCCATATACTGTTTCCCAATCAGATGAACAATGGAGTTGCCACTCGGAAAATTCTGAAAACCCGCATATCTTCCACAATTTTGAAGATAGATTGTTTGAACCTTTTGAACACATATTTCAATTAACATAACTTGTCGATCCACCCTACACAGTTTTCTAATCAGATGAACAATGGAAGAGTTGCCACCCCGGAAATTTAATAAAAACCCTATATCTACCACAATTTTGAAGATAGATTGTTCGGACCTTCTATACATATATTTTAATCATCATTACTTATAGATCCCCCATACATTATTTCCCGATCAAATGAACGATAGTAGAGTTACCACCCCGGAAATTTCGAAAAACTGCTTATCTCCCACAATTTTAAAAATGCACTGTTTTAATACTCTAATCATATATTTAAATCATCATAACTAATCGATCCCCCATACACAGTTTCCCAATCAGATGAACGACAGTAGAGTTGCCACTCCAGAAATTTGATAAAAACCTTATATCTACCACAATTTTGAAGATAGATTGTTTGAACCTTCTAAACATATATTTCAATTATCATAACTTGTCGATCCCCCATACACCGTTTTCCAATCACATGAACGATAGTAGAGTTGCCTCCCCCTAAATTTGAAAAAAGCCTTGTAACTCCCACAATTTTGAAGATGCACTGTTCGAATGTTTTACACATATATTTTAATCATCATTACTTATCGATCCGCTACACTCTATTTCCCAATCAGATGAACGATGGAAGAGTTACAGGCCTTGCAATTCGAAAAAAACCGCATATCTTCCACAATATGGAAGATAAATAGTTTCAACCTTCTAGACATATATTTTAATCATCATTTCTTATCGATCCACCATACATCATTTCCCGATCAGATGAACGATGGAAGAGTTGCCACCCCGGAAATTTCGAATAAACGCATGTCTTCCACAATTTTGAGGATAGATTGTTCGAACCTTCTAGACATATATTTCAATTATCATAACTTGTCGATCCCCCATACACAGTTTTCCCAATCAGATGAACGATGGAAGAGTTGCCACCCCGGAAATTTAAAAAAACATAATTTCACCCACAATTTTGAAGATAGATTGTTCGAACTTTCTAGACATATGTTTTAATCATCATAATTGTCGATCCACCATACATAATTTCCCGATCAGATGAACGATGGAAGAGTTGCCACCCCGGAAATTTAGAAAAACTGCATATCTCCCACAATTTTGAAGCTAGATTGTTCGAACCTTCTAGACATATATTTCAATCATCATAACTAATCGATCCTCTATATACAGTTTCCCGATCAGATGAACGATAGTAGAGTTGCCACCCCGGCCAAAATTTAGAAAAAACCTCATATCTCCCACAATTTTGGAGCTAGGTTGTTCGAACCTTCTAGACATATATTCAACTCATCATATTATGAGACTCCCATCATAGTTTTCCGATCACATGAACGATAGTAGAGTTGTAGAGCAAGTTTAAGTCAAATCTCCATTAGCCCTTAAAAATTACATAAGTTTGTTTTTTCAACTCCTTCGTTTCTATTTATGTTAATGCATATTCTAAAAAAAATGTTAAGAGCACACTTAATCCCAGGCCTCTTTGATTTTCAATTGATTCAGACGCTCCTCAATGGTGACATGGGGTTTCATTTTGCGCATTGTTTGCTCATCCGTCCATTTGGCCACAAGTTTATCGCGTTTCAGCAGCTCCCGGGCATGTCCCGCCGATTGCTCCTGAAAGTTGAGTGTAAGATCATAAATGTGTTGGAAAATAAATCGACATGGGCTTACCAGTGTGAGGTAGGGATGTCGCAGCAGGAACATAATTTGCTCCTGACGTTCATATTCGCGGGTGAGCGTGTCCATGGCACGTTTGCTCACCGGCTTGACGAAACGCCGCTTGCCACGAAATATGTGTCCCGGCACGGTCTTTTTAAAGAAATTGATGAGGGTCAGTTGCATTTTTGTATACTTTTATGTGGCACGTTGATTTGCTTTGATTTGCTTCTTCTGCTTTGGTTTTTTGTTGCACAAGTCTAAAAGCAGCTGATTCCAATTGGAATCTATCGATTTACGATAGACTTAGAGATGCGCGTGGGCCAATGTGACTGTGACTGCAACTTAACGGTTAAATAGTACGAAATGTTTGATTATGTTATTTTTGAATGGCAATAAATCGTGATTAAAAATAAAAATTTATGAAATTTGTATAAAGAAAATTGAAAATATATTTATTTTTTTAACAATTTTACTCTGATTTACGCGATAATGTGCTTCGAAATTTAAAGAATTGCCTAAAATAAACTACAAATAAATGAATTACTAAACAATACCTTTTAAAAGCGCAATGATATCGAAAAATTGCAAATGTAGTATATTAGAGGATGCATAGTTCTACTTAAAAAATGTAGCATTCAAAGTACTAAACCGATTGGAAAATGATCTTCAGCTAGATTATTAAAAATTGCATACCCTTTCGATTGGCACCCTGCTTGACGACATCTAAAGTTTCTATCTCGAGATATGTCATAAAATGTAAGGGTACCTACCGAAAAAACTAAAAATATTCTAACTTAAAAATACAAAAAAATTTTTAATTTCATTTTTGGGTTCAGCGTTACAAAGTTACATAAAAAAATAACAGCTTCAATGGGTATTTTTTTTTTATACCCTTGCAGAGGGTATATTAAAATTGTCACGATGTTTGTAACGCATAGAAGGGAAGCATTTCCGACCACATAAAGTATATATATTCTTGATCAGCATGACGAGCTGAGTTCATTTCCGTTTGTCCGTTGTCCGTCTGTCCGTCCGCCGTTGTCCGTCGTCCGTCTGTTCTATGCTATCTCCTCCTCAGTTTTAAAGCTATCTTGACCAAACTTTGCAAAATGCCTTTAAATACAAATACGCTGCACATTTGTCGGAATCGGCCGGATCGGATGACTATATCATATAGCTGCCATAGGAACGATCAGTCTAAAAACTAGTTCTAATGAGAAAAAACTTTTTTGTTTTCCATCCTAGCGTCACCAATCGTGGTAAATATAAGCTTTATATGCTTCCACACAATATCGAAAAAATTTATCAAAATCGGATGACTATAGCATATAGCTGCCATATAAACGGTCGGTCCAAGAACTAGTTCTAGTGAGAAAACTTTTTTGTTTTTCATCGTAGCGTCACCAATCGTGGATATATTAGTTCCATGTGCTTCCACACTATTCTGAAAAAAATTTATCAAAATCGGATAACTATAGCATATAGCTGCCATATAAACGGTCGGTCCAAAAACTAGTTCTAGTGAGAAAAACTTTTTGTTCGTCGTAGGTCACAAATCGTGGTATTTATCGTTTATATGCTTCCACACAATTCTGGAAAAATTTATAAAAATCGGATGACTAACTATAGCTAAACGGTCGGTCCAAAACTGCAGGAGAAAACTTTTTGTTTTCCGTCGTAGGGTCACAAATCGTGGTATATATCAGTTTTATATGCTTCCACACAATTCTGGAAAAATTTATCAAAAATCGGATGACAATAGCGTATAGCTGTCAAGGAACGATCGGTCTAAAAAAACTAATTCTAGGAGAAAAACTTTTTGTTATCAATGGTAGCGCCTTTCAAAGATTGCAAGAATTTAAAACATCGGCGTAGCCGATGTTAGCCTTCATTTTTTTTTGTAAACTAGTGAAAAAAAAAGATTTTCTTTTAAAAATCAAAATCGCATTAAAATCAATATATTCGTATGTTAGATCTTAAAATATTGGAACATTTTTACAAATTATTTAAACCTGGGAAAAAATAAAAGATTTTCTAGAAACAATCAAATTTTTCTTATTAAAATCAAAGTATTCGCATCTTAAGATTAAAATCCAAATATTGTGTGCGGTTTTTTGTACCGTTATTCATTTTAGTTTACATAAAAACCAATACTTAATGCGACCATAAGACTTGAAAATGTAAACATACATATTTCGCATAATACACGTTTATTTCAAAATTTTCTGGGGAATAAACTGGCAATTGATTTGAATTTAGCATCATTGAATATTTCTTATGAAGCATTTTTTTAACAAATCGCTCAAATAATAACTGAATTTGTTAATTGAATTTTGCTTAATAAAACATCTAGTTAAATTCAAATTCGATAAGAAAAAGTCACAAAGTGTCCAAGTCACGGTGACTCGATTATTGTCAGTTTGCCTATCGCTCAAAGTGTCATCTCTAATACAAGCAACAACAACAAATCGTAGCGCAACGGAAAGAAAGAACTTTTACCGGCTTATTACACCATCACCATTTACACACACATTATGCAGATTTAAACGCATATTTAAGCCAAACAAAAATGAACATTGCACGCCTACGCCTGGACCAGTTAATCTTAAGGGGACTTCGCTGTCATCACAAATCCCAGCCGACCCACAGATGGCTGGCCACCACCGCCCGTTTGGCTAATGCCACAACGCCAGTGACCAAAAATGTAACCGTGGCCAAGCCTTTGCCTCTGGCCGAGGAACAATTGGATGCCATTTTACCGCCCACCAGAGCACGAATCTTTCGCAAAAAACGACCGGCCATAGATGAGCTCTCCGCTTTGGGTTTCCTCAACACGCGTGGCTATACCACAGCCGAGGAGTATAATCTGGAGGAGCTGCATGCTGCGCTTAAGGAGCAGAATCTCTATGAGACGAAACGTTTCTTCTCCACCGACAATCTGGATGTGGAACAGAATGTTCTATTTGTGGCCGCCAAATATCCGACCAGTGAGCAGCCGCGTGAGATTTTCTTCTTTCGCGAGGGATCCGTGGTGTTTTGGAATTGCAATGATATCGAGACCAATAATGTTTTGAATTTCTTGCGCAACTTTGAGCGGGAATCGTATGTGAGCACTTTGGTGCATGGCGAAAGCGAGGTGATGCCCTACACTTACATACCATCGGCCGCTGTGGATGTGGAGGGTGATCTGGTGGCGGAGAGTAGCGATTTTAATGCCGCTTCGCGTGCCTTTTTCCAGAATGGCAAATTCTTTGTCACCGCCGATAGCGACAATTTCCTGTACAAATACACCTTCTCCAATGCCATCGCCCAGTCCATTAAGCTGGGCATGTGGGAGGCCACACTGGATCGTTACATTGACTCCATGGAATATCTGACCGAGGATCTTAAGCGTGGACGTCGCTTACGCATCTCGCGTGCCGCCATGCTGCGTAAAACCGGTGAACTGTTTGCCCTGCGTCATGTCATCAATCTGTCGTCCGATTTACTGGATGCCCCCGATTTCTATTGGGATCGCGAGGAGCTGGAGGGCATCTATTTGCAGGTGTGCTCGTATTTTAGCATCACCCGGCGTACCAAGGTGATGAACGAGAAGATCAATCACTGTGTGGAGCTGGCCGAGCTGGTCTCGCACAATCTGAACGATGCCCATCACATACGACTCGAGTGGATGATTATCATTTTGATTATGGTGGAGGTGGCATTCGAGATTTTGCATTTTATAACGCCCGAAAAGGCGGCAACGGAGTCACAAAGTTTGGAGGTGGTGCCGCTGAATGCGAGAACGCCGGCCAGCTCCTCCTAGCAAACTGTATAAAATATTGTTTTGTAATCTTTTAGGACTAAGCTAATGTTGCTGTAATATACGCATAACTATAAAACGAAAGCAAGGGAATTTCAAGGTGTTTAGGTGGAGGATCGACAAGTTATGATAATTTAAGTATATGTCTAGAAGATTCGAACAATCTAGCTTCAAAATTGTGGGAGATATGCAGATTTTTCGAAATATCCGGGGTGGCAACTCTACTATCGCTCATCTGATTGGGAAACTGTGTAGGGAGACACAAGACATTATGATAATTGAAATATATAGTCAAAAAGGTTCGAAGAATCTAGCTTCAAAATTGTGGAAGATATGCTATTTTTCGAAATTTCCGGGGTGGCAACTCTTTCAATGTTCATCTGATTGGGAAACTGTGTATGGGCGATCGACAAGTTATGATAATTGAAATATATGTCTAGAAGGTTTGAACAATCTAGCTTCAAAATTGTGGGAGATATGTGGTTTTTCGAAATTCGGGGGTGAAACTCTCCACTCGTTTATCTGATTGGGAAACAGTGTGCGGCGGATCGATTAGTAATGATGATTTAAATATATGTCTAGAAGGTTCAAACAACCTAACTCCAAAATTGTGGAAGATATGAGGTTTTTTTCAAATTCCCGGAGTGGCAACTCTACTATCGCTCATCTGATGGGGAAATGATGTACAGTTGATCGATAGATAACGATAAGTAGAATAAATCTCTAGAAGGTCCGAACTACCTAACTCCAAAATTGTGGAAGATATTAGGCAGGTGGCGTGGCAAAAATCCGAAACAAACTTGATCTGCCTGCAGGTATAAGGAAAATATGTTCCATACACTATTAACCTTTGGCTCCTACCATGTGTGCGCTCATACGGACATGGCTAAACATTTCATAAATTCGGGATCCAAATTTTTCGTCACGAACATGCATCGAGTCTGATCGTTATACTTTTTTTATACCCTTGCAGAGGGTATATTAAAATTGATTGTAACGCATAGAAGGAAAATCGTTGACCAAAAAGAAGTCATTGGGTGCCAAGTCAGGGCTGTACGGCGGATGACCCATCAATTCGACGTTTTGGGCGGTCAAAAAGGCGCTGGTGTGAGCTGATGTGTGAGAGCTCACATTGTCATGGTGCACAATGATCTGTCTTCTCTTGTTCGTTTTTCGAATTTCTCCGAAGACTTCAGGCAAACAAATTGTGGTGTACCACTCGGAATTGAGCCGTCCTACGTTGCTCAAGCGATCAGTCGCCACATGACCAGTTTTACCGAAGAAACAGGCGACCATTTGCTTCGAAGTGCTTCTTCCACGAACGACTTTCGTTGGATTTGGCTCGTCTTCGAAGACCCACACGGTCGATTGCTGCATAGATCCATGATTCGTCACCTGTGACGATCTTATAAACGTCTTTTGAAACACCGAGATTATATTTTTTCAAAATTTCTTTGCACCAATCCACACGAGCCTTTTTTTTGAGCGATCCAACGAGAACAAACCTTTTTTACGCCCAGGTGTTCATGCAATATGGAATGTATGCTGGTGGAAGAAATGCCCAAGGATGCCTCTATCTCACGGTATGTCACCTGACGATCTTGCATTATCAGTTCACGCACGGCATCTATTTTTTTTTTGGCACAACGACTGTTTTTGCACAACCTTCGTCTTCCAGCGAGCGTCGCCCGCGATTGAATTCATTAAACCTATATATATATATATATAGGATGATGCTCCATCGCCATACAAAGATTTAAGTTCATCGTTGCACTCTTCTCGTGATAAACCACGTCCGAAAGTTGTTCACCGAGGTAAGTTTTTGATTAATCGTTAATCGATATCAAACGTGGTCACACATGAATGAGTTGTATGGAGCTTTTATCGATAAAAGTTCAAACTTTTTTTTAGCAAAAAGGCCAATTGGTCCTAAAATGGCTAGAAGTGACCTAGGCCACGTACATGTTGAATAAATTCTTGATTTAATTCTTTTAATTGATTTGGTGCTGTTTATAGTTTAGTTTTTATTATGAAAAAAAAAAACAAAATTCAGTTTAAAGCTTAAGCAATAAAGCCAAACAAAATGATGTCTAGACTAAGTCGGGATTTAAACCATGAAGCAAACTTCATGAAGTTTTCTTAGTAGGCGTGGAATTTAGAGGAAATCTTTAGTTAGGAATTACATTTAAATCTCTCGCCTACTAAGAAAACCTCATGAAGTTTGCTTCATCATGTAAATCCCGTCTTAGACCCCTTTTTTGTGTTGTTGGTTTAAATTCGGAAATGAAGTCATTGTTTTGAAGGCTGTAGCAAAAACTGTTACCAGATGATGTAGATAACAGATGGTGTAGATATCAAATGATGTAGATACATGATGTAGATCTAAAATATCCCGAATAGCATAGTGTTTGGCTTTTAGGCAATATTTAACAAAAAAAACAAATGAATAGAAAAACTTCATATTACAAAAATTGGGTTTAACAATTTTGGGGCACAGCCCAAGACAGACACACACACACACACACACACAATGCACATACACAGAAAGAAATCATTGATGAATAATTGTGGTTATATGCTTAAACAGAATACTCTAAAGGTGCAGGCGGCAGAGAGGCTGGGGGCGGCCATAAAGCGTCTAGGAATACTGCGTATGCGGATTCACATTAATCATCTCCATGTTGCTGCTGTGAATGAGAAAGAGATGGAAGAAGAATAAGCAAAATCTTTAATTTCCCAAAATCATTTCTTACGCATGGAAGGAGAAGGAGTAGGAGAATGAAACTTGGGATTTCAATGCAAGTTATTTACTCAAGCTTTCAGTGCAACTCAATGCTGTGACAATATATATATATATATATTAAATGAGGATGAGTTGGTTACCAGGATATATAAATTCAAAACTTACCTGCGACTGCAGCGCATGTGAATAAAAAGCAAGGCCAAACCAAGTGCCACACAAATGGCTCCAACCACAATATAGGCAATGCCCAAGAAGGGATTTTTGCCACCCAATACCGAGGTGGTGGACAAGATCATGCGTTTGGTGCCATCAAAGGATACAACGGGATATTCTGAAAGAGAACAAAATATTAAAATTTGCAAATTTATGCCCCTCCTCCCTTTTTCCCCTCACTCACGATAGTTAATATTTAGCGTATATTCTCCCGCCTTAAGTCCATTTGTATATTTATTGTTTGTCTGATCCAAACGACGATATAATTTACGAAAACTGGGCAAAGCAGCGGTACGCATCCAAACAATTAAATCCTCATTTTGAAAACCATTATTTGAAGGATTCTCCGGATCCAATTCATACAGTTTCTTTTGCCAAAACAAAGGCTTGGCAAAGCCCTCTAGAGCCTTCTCCAGATTATCAGGATTATGGAATTTAACACGCTTATCCGAGGGCCAGGCTATGCCCGTATTTAGCAAGGCAATATTAACACCGCCCTGGCTTAGGGTTAAGGAGTCTTTAAAAAGAAAAAGAAGGGAATGAGTGTTAAGTTTGGTTTAACTAATCAATTACTTACCATTAAACAAAGAATTAGCTATGGCACCGCAGGGCGCTATGGGCTGCTCCGTTTCGGGATCAAAGGCAAAGGGTGCACAGTCCGAGCTGGGCGTTTTCGAAAGATGTCCCAATAGCTGTTCATCATCACGGGATTTAACATAACGACGATGATTCTGATAGTAATTGGTCAAGCCATAATACATATACACCACACCCTAGATAAAGTAAGGAAATTAATTTAATATCATAACTGCCTCCCCTTGCTAAACTCACATTGAAGTCAGAGTTGAGTGTAAAATTGATTTTACAATTACAACTGCCACCGGAATGATTGGCCACATAGTCGGCGCAGGTCTCATTTGTGGAATCCACATTCAAACAGCGGGTATAGTCAATGATTAGCTCATTGGAGGTATCGGAGAAGTGCAGCAAGACCACACCAATGGGTATAAAGAGTACACCAATCACAAAGAATGTGGGCAGCACAGTGCGGGCGGTGAGAACAGGTTGCCAGGCGGGCAGACGTTGCTGCTTGAAGGCTGAATCTGTAAAGGACACAACATTTGTGATGACTCATGCTAGGCTGAAAATCGATGTTCAATCAATTGGTTGCAGGTGGGGCGCATTATTAGTCAGAGACTCTTATCATTAGAGTTCAGTACACACGCAATCCACAACAGTGTCTTAAATTTAGCTTTCTTCACCTGAAGGTCGCTTGGACTTTGGTGCTGCATTCTCCTCATTCTCTGCATGTTGTGTGGACATGGCGTCTTATTTTGGTTTGTGCCCAAAGTGTTTTTTTTTTTTTTTTATTTATTTATTATATTTTCAGCTGAAATGGAAAAACCTTTGGTACGCAGTGTGACCGTATTTGATAGTTTGTAGGATTAGTAATACCCCCCGTCGATTAGTTACTTATCGATAGGCATGACTATCAATGTTAGCGGGCGATTAGGCAAAATTGTAAAAAAAAACAAGCTGAATTCAAAAAAACTGTTAAATTAAGTCAAAATTCAAAAATTTAAAACAACTGTTAAAATTAAGTCAAAATTGGCAGAGATAATTTAAAATTAATACAAATTCTGCAAAATTTAGAAAGCTTAAAAAGCTCACAAATTAAAAATGTGTTTTATTTTTTTATGTCTATATATAAAAAAAGTTCAAACTGACTGACTGCGATGGTGACCTTGCCAAACCGTTAAAGATAGCAAGCTGAATTTTTACAGTAGTTTCATCTTCTTCTTCTATATACATAAAAGGTTCACCTGACTGACTTCTGATTGACTTACTGATTGCTGACTGATTGACTGAATTGACTGACTGTTGACTTACTGATTGCTGACTGTTGACTCCGATTGCTCGTTTTTTTTTTATTTTTTTTTTTTTTTTTTATTATTTTATATTTTTTTATTTATTTTTTTTTTTATATATTTTTTTTTTTTTTTATTTTATATTTATTAATTATATACGATTTTTTATTTTTATATTTTTATTTTATACCCTTGAAAAGTGTATATTAAATTTTGTCCAGAAGTTTGTAACGCATAGAAATATTCATTTCCGACCCCATAAACTATATATATTCTTGATCAGGTCGACGAGCTGAGTTCATTTCGTTGTCCGTCCGTCCGTCTGTCCGTCTGTCCGTCTGTCTGTCTGTCTGTTTCTACGCAAACTAGTCCCTCAGTTTTAAAGCTATCGAGCTGAAATTTTGCACAGAGTCTTCTTTTTACTGCACGCAACTAATTTGTCGGAACCGGCCGGATCGGATGACTATATCATATAGCTGCCATAGGAACGATCGGTCCAAAAACTAGTTCTAGTGAGAAAAACTTTTTTTTTTTCCATCGTAGCGTCACCAATCGTGGTATATATTAGTTTTATATGTTTCCACACAATTCTGGAAAAATTTATCAAAATCGGATGACTATAGCATATAGCTGCCATATAAACGGTCGGTCAAAAAACTAGTTCTTGTGAGAAAAACTTTTTTGTTTTCCATCGTAGCGTCACCAATCTTGGTATATATTTGTTTTATATGTTTCCAATTTTGAAAAAATTTTATCATACTATAGCATATAGCTGCCATATAAACGGTCGGTCAAAAAACTACTTCTAGTGAGAAAAAACTTTTTGTTTTCTATCGTAGCGTCTCAATTTGGTATATATTTGTTTTATATTTTTCACATAAGTTCAAAAAATGTATCAAAATCGGATGACTATAGCATATACTTGATCGGTCGGAAAATGATGTTTTACTAAGAAAAGTTTTTTATGGTATAAAATTTTTATTATTAATTTTTATATTTTATAATATTTTATTTTATATTATTTTTTATTTCTTATATTTTGGTATATTTTTCATAGTGTATTATAACTTCGGCATATCTTTTATATTTTTATATTTTTATATATTTATATTTTTATATTTTATATTTTTATATTTTTATATTCTTCTATATATTTAGTTATATGTTGATTTTTTATATTTTTACTATGATTGTGATATTATGATATTTCTGATGATTTTTACTATTTCTTACTGATTTTTATATTTTTATATTTTTATATTTTTATTTTTATTTTTATATTTTTATATTTTTATATTTTTATATTTTTATATTTTTATATTTTTATATTTTTATATTTTTATATTTTTATATTTTTATATTTTTATATTTTTATATTTTTATATTTTTATATTTTTATATTTTTATATTTTTATATTTTTATATTTTTATATTTTTATATTTTTATATTTTTATATTTTTATATTTTTATATTTTTATATTTTTATATTTTTATATTTTTATATTTTTATATTTTTATATTTTTTATATTTTTATATTTTTATATTTTTATATTTTTATATATTTTTATATTTTTATATTTTTATATTTTTATATTTTTATATTTTTATATTTTTTATATTTTTATATTTTTATATTTTTATATTTTTATATTTTTATATTTTATATTTTTATATTTTTATATTTTTATATTTTTATATTTTTATATTTTTATATTTTTATATTTTTATATTTTTTATATTTTTATATTTTTATTTTTATTTTTTTTATATTTCAGAAATTTAATAAATTTAAAATAATTGAATTAAAGCAAATAAATATGGCTTTCACTCTCAAATAAATGAATTAAAAACCATGCAACTTTTCAGTAAATATTTACACAAAATCCCACATTTAACCTTGACTTCAATGTAACACATTTAGTTTAATACTTGTTGCTCAGTTGTTTTTCAAAATTCCCTGTCTAAATTTTCCAAATTCAAAATGGCCTAATTTTTACCACCCACACCCACCGCGAGTTATCGATAACCAATTAAATGCAACCATATAGCGGCAGTCGCGGCGTTGTGTCCAAACAACAAAGCATATGCACACACACACACACACGCAGCAGCGGTGGTATTAGCACAAAAGAGAACGAATGAACCCACGGACAAGGCAAAAAAAAGAACGCAAAATATAAAGAACTCTGGCCGGAGGAAACGCATTTATAATTTGTGCGCTTTTCAAGCTTTCTAAAAGCAAAGCGCGCGCGCCTCGCATTCAATTCCAAGCCAAAAGGCAAAGGTGACTCCTACACACACCAACCAAAAAAAAAAAAAAAAGAAGCAGAACAACATGAAAATCACAGTCACCACCAGCGATGATAAGCTCTTCTGTCTGGATGTATCCGAGGATCTGGAATTGGAGAATCTAAAGGCCTTGTGCGCCATGGAAATTGGTGCCGAGATCAGTCAAATTGTGGTGCTCTTCAATGGCCGCGAATTGACCAATAATAAGCAATCGCTGCAGCAATTTGGTGTACGCGACGGCGACTTTATAATGCTGGAAAGGCGCAGGATAAACAATCGGCCAGGTGAGTGATCCAAAACTGATCAAAGAGAACATGGAATAATTTGCAATACAAAATACTTGCTTATTATATAGAGCTAAGGGTCATATGGCTCTTATATTGTTCTTATAGACCGAGTATAAGAACAATATAAGAGTATGAGAACAGAGTTGGGTTGAAAACCTTGGTTTAGACTTGATAGAAATGGGCATAGTTCGATTTTTTTCCCTCAAAAAGAATTAGTTCGAATTGGGTTCATTTCCGGCTTCTATTTCATCGTTAAATCGTCAACCAGCTACAAAAATCGATCTAGCCCGACTGTTAAATACTCTATACCTGCCACAGTTTGTATATAACTGATCAATTTTAATTGTGGGACCACACAAACTGTTGATTTTCGTTGGAATTGAGCTACTCCCAGCTGGTAAATTACGTTCTCCAAGGACAAGTACCCACTGTAGGCACTGATATAGTTTTATTCAGCTCAGTTGGAGCCTTAAAAGGATCCCTTTTGACCTGAAACTTGTCCAGGAATAATTTTCTTACACTTTTTTCAGACTTTTCTTAATATTTTATGGCATTTTGCATCATTTTATACGAACACCCAACCCATGGGCCCACTATTCTTAAGGATTTCCCATTCAATATCATTTTTTTCGATGATTTTGGGCTTTTTCCAAACTGTACTTTTACTCTTGATCATCAAAATAATAAAAATCCAAGTTAAATCTCTTAAACACGTGCTTGTCATCAAGGTTATTCTACGAAAAATGCGTTAGTGGTGCCATTATTTTTGTTCCCAACTGTATGTAAGGTTCTGAAACACTTTTTTAGACGGCTATAATAATGATCTAACTCCATATTACCAAAAACTTCAAATTTAGAGCTTAACATATTTCTAAAATTTGGCTCAGAGTCACTTTTGAACCGGTTCAGTGTGGTTCAGAAAGGTTTAGACTCCATACAATCAACTTAAAAGTGAAATTTCAAGTTTATAACTAAAAAAAACTTCATATATTTAACTTACAAGCCAAATTTCAAGTTTATAGCTTAAAAAATGTTGAAAATATGACTCCGAACCACTTTTTGAGAACTGGTTCATAACCAGTTTTGATCCGAGAAACTATTTACCTTTATTTTACCAGCACAAATACCAAATTTCAATTTCATAGCTTATATAATTTCGAAAGAATGGCTCTGAACCAACTTTTGAACCGGTTCAGTGTGCTTCAGAAAGGTTTAAACTCCATATAATCAACTTATAAGCAAAATTTCAAGTTTATAACTCAAAAAAACTCCATATATTCAGCTTACAAACCAAATATCAAGTTTATAGCTTAAAAAATGTTGAAAATATGACTCCGAACCACTTTTTGAGAACTGGTTCATAACCAGTTTTGATCCGAGAAACTATTTACCTTTATTTTACCAGCACAAATACCAAATTTCAACTTCATAGCTTCAATAATTTCGAAAATATGGCTCTGAACCAACTTTTGAACCGGTTCAGAGGGTTCGTAACCGGTCCTGAAACACTAAACTGTCTATCTTCATTTAAATAACCCACACACAAAATTTCATGCTGATAGCTTCAATAATTTCTGAGATATGGCTTTGAACCGCTTCAGAGGGTTCGGAACCGATCTTGAAACAGCGAAATATCTGTATCTATTGTATATCTGTATTTATTGTATATCTGTATCTATTGTATATCTGTATCTAAACTACACACTAAATTTCATGGTCATAGCTTTAATAATTTTTGAGATGGCTCTGAACTTTTAATGAACCGGTTCAGAGGGAACCGGTCTTGAACCAGTAAAATATCTGTCTTTATATAACTATACTACACTCCAAATTTCAAGTTCGTAGCTTTATCAATTTTTGAGATATGGCTTTGAACCACCTTTTGAACCGGTTCGGAACCGGTCTCGAAACGGTGAAATATCTATCTTCATTTTAATAACCTATACTCCAAATTTCAAATTCGTAGCTTTAATAGTTTCTGAGATATTGCTCTGAACCTTTATTGAGGCGATTCAGCGTATTCTGGTTGAACCAGTAAAATATATGTAAACTAAACTAAATATATAACTGAACTACACACCAAATTTCAAGTTCGTAGCTTCAATAACTTTGGAGATATATGTCTTGAACCAACTTTTGAACCGGTTTAGATGGTTCGGTTCATATCTAAAAATAATTTCAGAGATATGACTCTGAACCGTTTAAAAACAGTGTTGGAAAACAATGTTAAAAACTGTGTTGGAAAACAATGTTGAAAAACAGTGTTGGAAAACAATATTGAAAAACAGTGTTGGAAAACAATATTGAAAAACTGTGCTGAAAAACAATCCTGAAAATAATGTTGGAAAACAATATTGAAAAACAGTGTTGGACAACAATGTTGAAAATAGTGTTGGACAACAATGTTGTAATCCAGTGTTGGAAAACAGGGTTGGAAAACGGTGTTGGCAAACAATTTTGAAATAATTGAATAAATTGTTTCAATTTTTTTGTGCAAAAAAGCAGCCGCAAAACAGCGCAATGAAAATTTGAAACAAAAAACGATGTGCGCCTACACAGTTCAGAGATTCGGGGCAACGCAGTGTTTTCATGTATACATACATATATATATATATCATATGTCCAATTTGGACAAGCAAGGCCAACTGAAAGTGCCAACGCCTGGGGTCACCGCACACAAATCGAGATCATTTGAGCACCTGCCTCCTCCATTTTCAAACCATTTACGTACATGTCTTACTCTTGCTTATGCATAGATAAGCTACCCGCCCCACCACCTTTCTTCCAGTTGGTGTGTGTGTGTGTGTGGGGGGTCTTCATACATTTGGAATGTGCAAAAAAAAAAAACACAAAGAAATGTGTACCAAAAAAACGCGTTTATTTTTAACATTAAATGCGCCACGGAGACGCATAAGATATTTTCCAAAAAAACAACAACAACAAAAGTCATATGCATATGTACATATATGCAGCCTGATTGTTCAGTTTTGGTCATCAAGGTGACGATTTTTTTGTAATTTAACAAAGTTAGAAGGGTTTCCTAGACCTACATTGAGAAATTTTCAGTGCACTTTCCTTTCTGGGAAGCAATGTTAGGGTGTACCTAGGTATTTGTACCTAGGTACATACCTAGATACAAATTTGGTGTACCTAGGTATTTAAAATCTCGATTACCTTTTACCTTACCTAGGTCCAAATTTGGTACTAGGTACTTAGGTACTTGGGTACTAGGTACTTTAATTTCAAAAAGAATTATGGTCTCAGTAACACCAACAAAAAGCTTATGGACCAAATTTTTGTACATTTTGTACAGAATAGAATAGCGGGTCAATCAAAAGATATATATATCTCTGTTCGTAAGAAGTAAAGGTATATTTTGCCATCAAGAGAGTCGGATAAAAATAAATGGGAACATTTACCAATTCCGATTTCACATAATTTGAACAAAATGTAAACGTGGGTTGCTATTTAAGTTTCTGACCTAGGTCACTTCTAGCCATTTTAGGACCAATTTGCCTTTTCCCAAAAAAAGTTTGGACTTTTATCGATAAAAGTTCCATACAACTCTTTCATGTATGACCACGTTTGATATCGATTAACGATTAATCAAAAACTTACCTCGGCAAAAAAATGGAATTAACTCGTGAACATTTTCGTGCAATCATTTTTCACAACTTTCGACGTGGATTATCACGACAAGAGTGCAACGATGAACTTAAATCTTTGTATGGCGATGAAGCACTATCCTAAAGCACTGTGAAAGAAAACGAAGGTCGTGAAGCTCGTCCAAAAACAGTCGTTGTGCCAGAAAACATTGATGCCGTGCGTGAACTGATAATGCAAGATCATGTCATGTGACATACCGTGAGATAGAGGCATCCTTGGGCATTTCTTCCACCAGCATACATTCGATATTGCTTGAACACCTGGGCGTAAAAAAGGTTTGTTCTCGTTGACAATCGCTCAAAAAAAGGCTCGTGTGGATTGGTGCAAAGAAATTTTGAAAAAATATAATCGCGGTGTTTCAAAAGACGTTTATAAGATCGTCACAGGTGACGAATCATGGATCTATACAGCAATCGACCGTGTGGGTCTTCGAAGACGAGCCAAATTCAACGAAAGTCGTTCGTGGAAGAAGCACTTCGAAGCAAATGGTCGCCTGTTTCTTCGGTAAAACTGGTCATGTGGCGACTGTTCCGCTTGAGCAACGTAGGACGGTCAATTCTGAGTGGTACACCACAATTTGTTTGCCTAAAGTCTTCGGAGAAATTCGTAAAAAGGAACAAGAGAAGACAGATCATCACATCAGCGCCTTTTTGACCGCCCAAAACGTCGAATTGATGGGTCATCCGCCTTCTTTTTATTCCCGACGCATAAAGACAATTTGTGTGGTCCACGATTTTCGTCACCAGAAGATTGCTGTTGAAGAGTTCTAAAAACCATGTTTTGGAGGTGTCTCAATCGGAGTGGAAAAAGTGCTTCGACAATTGGTTTGAGCGCATGCTGAAAAGTGTATAAATCTTGCTGCAGAATACTTTGAAAAACAATAAAACCATTTTTGATCATAAATATAAGCGTTTTCATTATTAGGCCAGAAATATATATATAGCAACCTACGTACGAAACCGAGTTTCAAATTGTTCGAACAACAAAACCATTTTTACGCCCTTTGGAGGTGCATTTTCCAAAATTAGGAAACCTCGTTTTTTTACCATATTAACTTTTCCTCCCCTTATGAATAATTACCGTTTAGGCTGTGCGTTGATTTCTTTAGTCCAACCTTCGTCCGTATAAATGTCATGAGTTTCAAAATTAGATTTACATGTATGTAAAAAATGTATAATCATTTCTAATAGTGCGCTAATGAAACCATTCCGGGTAGAGCTGTAAAACTATCGACGATATATCGATAATATCGATGGTGGCTGTGCTGCGGGTCATCATCGATTGTTTTTTCCACCATCGATACATCGCGATGTTGGTAAATTCGCCCCAAGAGTGGGGAAATGCCTGGAAAATTCTATATGGTAAAACCTATTTTTAATCCGATTGGCTTCAAAATCATTTTGTGAACACATTATAGAAAATAATTAGACATTTGATTTCTCGGTGGTGGAATTTCCGCCCACAGGCAAGAATAATGGTGGGCGTATTTCGGTTCAGTGACAATGACTATTTGTGAGCCGATCTGAATAAAATTCGTTTTGTAAGCTCTAGGGTCAGAATGAATGAATTTATTTCGGGAAGTTTACTGCGAAGGTCGGAATATAGGTGCGGGGTTGGGTTTTTAGCAACCTGAATTGTTAAAACAAAATGGGTTTTTTGTTTCGATAATATCGAAATAATCGATGGTTTAGACTATCACTATCGAAAACATCGATGGGGGGCACTATCACCCACGGTTGCCACAGTTGGCGTTTTTGCGCCAAAACTGGTGTTTTTTTTCGCGGTTGGCGCATTGGCACTTTTTTTTTGGAACTGGCTCTTTTGCTTATGATTGATGATATGAATCGAATCAATTGTCGGCTTATAACTGGATCCTCTTGATCAGAAAACATTTATATAAATGTAAATTATTTGAGGTGTGTTTATACTTCCAAGTCTTAATGGCCATTTCACATAACCTTTTCAAATTACATTGGTTTTTATGAAAACTAAGATGAATGACGATACAGAAAAAACAACCACAATGTTATGATTTTGTTCTTAAGATACAAATTTTTTTATTTAAATGTGGAAAATTCGATTTTTTTTTCTTTAAAAACCAATTTTTTCCCAATTTTAAATAATTCTTAAAATGTTCAACAATTTTAAAAATTCCGGTATTACATTTTTTTAAGTAAACGTAGGTGCCCTTCAATTTACTACACTCGCAATTTTTATATATCATCGCGCCTTTCAAAATAATTGTCCAAAAACTACGGAAACTCGCGATTTTTTTTACCAAATTTTTCTACCAAAAATACAATACATAACATTAAAGTATTGAAAAACAAAGAAAAAGTCAAGAAACAATATTGTAGACATTTAAAAAAGTTAAAACAGGAATTTTTAGAACATTTTTATAGAATTATTTAAACTTGGAAAAAAAGAGAATTTCTAAAAAAATCCACATTTTCCACATTAATATAAAAATATTAAAAAAACGTTATTTATCTTAGTTTACAAAAATCAATGTGGTTAGTAAAGGTTATATGATTTGGCCATCAGACTTGAAAGTGTAAACATTTCTGACATAAATATCTTAGGAACAAAAAAGAACCAGGGCAAAACGGACTGTTTTGAATTCAGAATTCAAAAATACATAATAAACGCTTTATATTTGCTCTGTTCTAAAACCTTGTATACGTGATAAAATAAAATAAATAGCCGAAAAAAATATTTTGGCTCTTTTTAACGAATTTGGCTCTTTTTTGATTTTTTTTTGGTGCTAAAAAATTTTCTCAAGTGGCAACCGTGCTATCACCTTTACCTCAAATGGAAACTACTGTGAAAGTTTTAACTTGCTAGCTCTTACCGTTTAGCCTGTGCGTTGATTACCAGGCCATTCTTCGTACGAATAAGGGTCATGAGATTAAAAATGAGATTTACACGTGTGTAAAAATATTTTAATCATTTCTAATAGTGCGCTTACAAAACCAAATGGAATTTACTGTCTTACCGTTTAGCCTGTGCGTTGATTTTTCACTATTTTTTTGTTTACAGGTGCCGCCCACAATCCTGCCATCAGTACTTTGGACTTTAGCAACATTGCCGTGCCGGGCACAAGTGCCACAACTAGCGGCAGTCCACCCAGAACGCAATTACCCAACCAGCTTAGTGGCAGTACCAGCGCAAGTCTGCTCCAGCAGCAGCAGCAGCAGCAGCATCTCACAGATATACCCATGACCGATGAGTTTAATGTGAATTTTGATGACGATCCGGCCACGGTGCGTCAAATGTTTCTCTCCAGTCCGGAAACCTTGGCTCTGTTGCGTCAATATAATGCACGACTTGCCGAGGCTCTGGATTCGGGTGATCCGGACACATTTGCCCGTGTGCTGCGCGAGCATATAGCCGAGCGTAAGCGACGAAATGATCAAAGAATGCGTATGCTGAATGCGGATCCCTTTGATGAGGAAACGCAACGACTGATTGCCGAGGAAATTAAGCAAAAGAATATACAGGATAATATGGCGGCAGCCATTGAGTATAATCCGGAAATCTTTGGCATGGTGACCATGCTGTAAGTACATGTCCCTACTAAAAGTCGCAGCTCCTTGATTTTGTTTTTTTTTTTTTAGATACATCAACTGCAAGGTAAACGGTATACCCGTCAAGGCTTTTGTGGACTCTGGCGCACAGACGACCATCATGAGCAAGGATTGTGCCGAGAGATGTCATGTGAATCGTTTAATTGACACACGCTGGAATGGTGTGGCCAAGGGTGTGGGCACTCAGCCCATATTGGGACGCATACATATGGTTCAGCTGCAAATTGAGAATGATCATTTAACGTCCAGCTTTACAGTGCTTGGCCAGCAGCCCATGGATATGTTGCTGGGCCTGGATATGCTTAAGCGACATCAGGTGGGTTGAATGAGAGATTATAATATTATATTTTTTGATGCCATCTCTTTCTATTTGGGTTACAGTGCCTGATTGACTTGCAACGAAATCTTTTAATAATTGGCACCACCGGCACCACGACACCATTTCTGCCCGAAAGCGAATTGCCTGCCAGTGCACGGCTTACCGGCAATCCGGATGATCAGACCGAACAGCAGGCCATCAACGAGGCAATTGAGCAAAGTAAACGGGAGGAGGGAGGCGGTGGCGGTGGCGCTTCAACCAGTTCAACTAGCCAAACCAATACCGTTCAACTGTCCGATGGTTTCACCGAACAGGATGTTAACGATCTCATGGCATTGGGTTATCCACGCAGCGATGTGGTGACGGTGCTAAGACTATGCGGTGGCAATAAACAGGTGGCCAGTACGGTTTTACTCAGCCGTGGCGGTGGTCTAAGCTGAACTGTTGTACATCTTCCGCCTCCTCCTCAACCACCTACTTGTCTTTGTTCACATCTTGCTCTGGGATCAATACACGAACTACATATTTAAGAACTGGAATACTCCGAGCAATATACAAACACGAAATCACCTCTGGCAATTATAATTTAGTGAAATTTTTTATAAAACTAAAGCATAAAAACATTTTTTATACCGTTAAATTGATGTACAATATGTTTAGTTAATGAAACTAACAAAATGGAAGAATTTTGTAAATGTATAACCCTATATACATACATGCATATATACACACATATTCTGGCAACTAATTTCGTAAGCAAATTAACATTGTGAAGTTTTTGCAAATTTTTTGAACAGAATTTAAAGTAAGTTGAAAGTTTATCATAATTTTATTAAGCAAAAGTTTTTAATTTAAGTATTTGATGTTTTTTTTTTATATATAAATAATAATATTGTGTTTCTGACTTTGAATTGTGTCTCTGATTTAGCTAAAATACTTTGAAATATACAATATAATTAGTTGCCTGAATACCCCTAACCCTGTACCACACACACAAAAAAAAAAATTATAATTGGATTTTAGTTATTAAGTCTGAGCTATGGAGTTGAAAATTGGGTAAATAAATCATAAAAAAAAACAACAGTGTTGGAAAATCATGTTATAAAATAGTGTTGGAAAATAGTGAGCTATGGAGTTGAAAATTGGGTAAATAAATGATAAAAAAAAAAAAACAGTGTTGGAAAATCTTGTTATAAAATAGTGTTGGAAAATAGTGAGCTATGGAGTTGAAAATTGGGTAAATAAATGATAAAAAAAACAACAGTGTTGGAAAATCTTGTTATAAAATAGTGTTGGAAAATAGTGTTGAAAAACAGTATTGAAAAAAAAGTTTTAGGGAAAACAATGTTTAAAAAAAAGTGACAAAAAATCGGAAACTGTTAAAAACAGTGTTGGAAAATAGTGATTGAAAGCAATGTTAATGGGCAGTGTTGAAAAACAGTGTTCAAAAAGAGATATGTAAAACAAGGCTGATAAACAGTGTTTGAAAACAATGTTGGGAAACAGTGTTGGAAAACAATGCTGGAAAACACAGGGTTGCTAAAACAATCAAATACCAAAAAGAATTGTATTTGGAAAATCATTGGTGGAAAACAGTGTTAAAATCAGAAAACTGTGGAAGTGGAAACTTGTTCAAAGAATGATGGAAAATCACTGTTGAAAACAGTGTTTGAAAACAATGTTCAAAAAAGAGTAAAAGAGTTAAGAAACTGTTGAAAACAGTGTTGGTAAATACAGACTGAAAACAGTGTTGGAAAACATGGTTCAAACAAGAGTAATGGAAAATACTGTTGTGTTGGAAAATAGTGATAGAAAACAATGTTGATATTTAGTGTTGGGGGAAAGATTGTGGAAAAACAATGTTGGGAAACACTGTTGAAAATCAGTGTTGAGAAAACATTGTTGAAAATTTAAGATTAAAAACAGTGTTGGAAAACAATGTTTCAAAATAGCGCTAGAAAATAATGTTGGAATACAGTATTGGAAAACAATGATCGAAAAAGAATAATGGAAGAAACTGTTAAATATAGTGATAAAAAATAGAGATTGGAAAACGGTGTTGGAAAATAGTGATAGAAAACAATGTTGGAAATTTAGTGTTGGGGGAAAAGTAGTGTTGGGAAACACTGTTGAAAATTAGTGTTGGGAAAACAATGTTGAAAAATTAAGATTGAAAACAGTGTTGGAAAACAATGTTTCGAAATAGCTAGAAAATAATGTTGGAATAGAGTATTGGAAAACAATGATAAAAAAAAGAGTAATGGAAGAAACTGTTGAATATAGTGATGGAAAATAGTGATTGAAAAACAGTGTTGGAAAACAATGTTCAAAAAGAGTAATGGAAAATACGGGTGAAAACAGTTTTGGAAAATAGTGATAGAAAACAATGTCGAAAAACAGTGTTGAGAAAAGAATGTTCAAAAGAGAGTGATAGAAAAACAATTGGAAAATAGAGGTTTAAAAACAAGGTGGAAAAACAATGTTGGGAAACACAGTGTTGAGAAAACAATGTTCAAAAGCGAGTGATGGAAAAAACTGTGGATAAACAATGTTGATAAGTAGTGTTAAAAAACAGTGTTGAAAAAAAATGTTCAATAAATAGTTATGTAAGAGACTGTTGAAAACAGAGCTTGAAGAACAGTGTTGGAAAACAATGTTCAAAAAAGAGTCATGGAAAATACTGTTGAAAACAGTGTTGTGATAGAAAACAATGTTGAAAAAACAGTGTTAGAAAACAATGTTCAAAAACAACGATCAAAAAAGAGTAATGGAAGTAACTGTTGAATACAGTGAAGGAAAAATAGAGTTTAAAAAACAGTGTTGGAAAACAATGTTCAAAAAGAGTAATGGAAAACTTACTGCTGAAAACAGTATTGGTAAATAGTGATAGAAAACAATGTTAATATTTCGTGTTGCGAAACAATGTTGGAGTTGAATTTTTCAAAATTTAAATATTATTTTGTAAAGCGAATTTTCATTCAATTAGTTGAGAGAAAAATTATTATCATACATCCTTTAACGGTATTTTTCCTCCTGGGGGCGGAATTTTCCAAAATCCCTTCTTAGTGCTCACTTTTACCTCAGATGGAAGCTACTGTACAAGTTTCAGCTTGCTAGCTCTTGCCGTTTAGGCTGTGCGTTGATTTTTTTTTTAAGTCCAGCCTTCGTTCCAATAAGGGTCACAAGATTCAAAATTATATTTACATGTGTTTAAAGAATATTTAATTATTTCTAATAGTGCGCTAACGAACGATTAGAAAACAATGTTCAAAAAGAGTAATGGAAAACACTGCTGAAAACAGTATTGGAAAATAGTGATAGAAAACAAGGGTAATATTTAGTGTTGCGAAAGAAACAATGTAATGGAAGAACGAGTGTAAAAAATAGAGATTGAAAAATGAAAAGAGTAGGAAAACGGTGGAAAAGTGTTGAAAAATAGTGTAGAAAACAATGTTGGAAAATAGTGATTGGAAAAAGCAATGTTGGAAAATAGTGTTGGAAAACAATGTTGGGAAACACAGGGTTGTAAAAACAATGTTAAAAAAATAGTAGTGGAAAAACACTGCTAAAAACAGTGTTGGGAAATGGCGTTTGAAAACAATGTTGAAAAACAGTGTTGGGGAAAATAGTGATTGAAAACAATGTTGACAAACAGGGTTGAAAAACAATGTTGATGTGTTGAAAAATAGTGTTGGAAAACAGTGTTGAGGGAATGTAATGGAAAAAACTGTCGAAATAGTGATTAAAAAGAATATTCATAAACTACTACCAAGTTTTGCCACAGTTGGCCAGACGCTTGCTTGCTCAACCTTCAGCTTTTTGTAATAATAAACTTCCTTTTTACCAACAGGTCCTTTAAGGTGGTCCAGGATGGCCTTGTATATACAAAGAAGTGGATTAGAGCAGGAGTTTGGACGCGCAGTACGTTCAAGTGACCCAAAAGACACCAAGCCAAAGCTTGGAATCGAATCACAGGCAAAATAGCAGCCCACCTCCCGCCCGAACACGAAATTTAGGCCAATTACGGGCTAAATATGTTCAAATATAGGTTTCTATAGCAGGAATATAATCTTTTAAGCTAATTACTCGATAAAGTTTTTTCCAATCAGCACAAAGAACACGAAACGGTGCATGCGAAGCATAGTTAGTGGTACAACGTTTTAGATAAGGAGATAAAGTTACGAGAGTGTCTGAAAGGAACACTAAGATTCATTTGAGAGAAGCTCGGCTGGGCTTTTTGGGGCTGAAACAGTTAATTTGACCATTTTTACACGATTAATTTGACTAATCAACTCTGATGAGTCGATTTTGCCATTTATGAGTGTATGTATAAAGATTACACCAAGCTTAATTCTTTGGTTAATTAAGGAGAAAAGGTTTATTCAAAGAAGTCTGCTAGAAAACTGTGGTAACCGGAGATCAGCATTCATATTCAAACCAAGAAGAGCAAACAATGAGAATGGGTTTTGCATTAATACAAAGAGGCATCAAGCATAAAGTGCTCATCTTTAGACAGAGGTGCTCAATGCCTATACTCTCAGTGCTCTTGTGTTGTTGCTTAACTAACCGCTAAAGCGCGAGCAAACGTCTTCACAGAGAGAGCTCGCGCCAGACGCGAGAGCCATTATCAAGAACAACAACTAAAATTTGTTTTCTTCTCCCTCACACACAACAAAAAGCTTCTAAGCGAGCGAGTCAACTGAGTTTCTCTTTGACAATTTGATAAAAAGTAGTAGAAACTTGGAAAATAATAATTCCGTACCCAAAATGAAAGACCCACACGATGACTGCATCTGTTGACTTATTCTTGGTCTTTATTTTTGTTTTTAAATTAATTATATAAAATTTATAAACACCAAAATGCTTCAAAGATTGAGTCCTACCCACACACATACACACACACTTACACACAGCAGTCGGTGTATGTTGTTGTTGTTGCTGTTGTTGTTATTTCTACTCTTCAACTACAACCTCATCGTCATCCTCATCATCCTCCTCATCGTCATCATTATTATGGGCACGCGTTGAGTTTTTGTGATTAAACTCCTTATCGGGATCAAATTGCATACCCTCCTGATCGGCGGCATCCTCCTCATCATCATCGCCAGCCACTTGGGCATTCTCCGCCTCGGCACGCTCCAGGCGTCTGGCCAAATCGGCCTCATCAATGGCCGTTACCAATTTGGGTGCCATAATTACCTTAAATTCACCCTCATACTCATGAATACGGGCACATATTTTCTCAATGGCCACCTCCAAAGCCTTGAGTCCATCCATTTTCTTAGTGGTGGCTGTGGTCATTACATAGCTGGAAAAGGAAAAGAGGAGAAAAGGTGAGAGATTAGGGAGAGTTGTACTAAAAGTTGAAGAGAGGGAATATACTAGAGCACGACTCAAAACTAATTAAAGCTCTCCCCGCTCTTTGGTTGTTGTGGCGAGCATACAAATTTACAGACAGAGCTTGCGGCCTACGTGAGAGCAATGAACATGGAGAACAGTCAATATTGCTTTTTAGAGTCTACATATTTCCCAGTTTCTACAACAACAACAACAACAACAAAAAACATACGCTAATTTGCTCATAAAACAATCTCATCTCTTTTTCTCATACAGTTGTTGTTGTTGTGTTATTAAGTCTCTGTTTGATTTCTACTGTTCTCAGGAGAGTTCATATAATCGTTCTCAATTGAGCTCACAGAAGTTCAGTTACATTGAGGAGTTTGGCCAGAGGAATGAGAGTGTATTGTAAAAAGAGCACAAAGTAACTGCAATACACACTAAGTACGCTATCTAGTACATTCAAGTGTCTTTGAACTTACAGCGGCGGTGCAATCAAATTGATGCGTATGGGCAGCTCCTCGGTGCTCAATTCCAATCCCTTGGTTAGCGAATCCTTAACAGCATCGATGCCCTCATAGCCATAACAGGAGCACTCAATATCCGCACGTATTTTCACCGTTGGCGATACCAACTTCCGTTTAATGTTGCTCAGCAACACCTCCTTGGTTTCGGCATCCAAATTGCATTCATCAAATACCGCCGGATCTGTTACGGATTGCTTGAAAATGTCATAGGCCACCGTTTTGCTATTATATTTCTTTTCGAAATACCAGGCGGTCTTCTGGTACAGCTCCTCCAGCTTCTCGCTAGTGTCATAGCCCAAAATGTCGGCCACATGACGCAACAGGGAATTGATGGCCTTTGCCTTGGCAAAACGTTCCGTACACTTTTCCACATCCTCGGGTGAGACACGACGCTTGGACAGATCAATGTAACCCTTCTCCTTGTCAACACGAATGACCACCACGGGTTCCGTTTTGCCCACACGGATCAATTTGTTGATGGAGCGTATGCGACGACGCGACAATTCGGACAGCAGGATCATGCCCTCAATGTTGTTGTATTCCAGCAGGTGGACATAGGCGCCCATTTCGGCAATGGACAGCACATTGACCATGACGACATCCTCAATTTCCGGATATTTCTCATTGTAGAAACGTGACGTGAGCGCCATTGTTGTTGCTTAACAAATTCGTGTGGGGGGGGGGCGGCAGGAAATCCTTTTGGCAATCCTGGCGATGCAAAAACAAAACCAAAAAAAGAGAAAACTCCGTTTGGAAGGCTGCAAAAAACGTGTACAATTTTGCCGAAAGACCAGGGCGTAAAGAAAAGTGTGACCGCAAGGGGCGAACAAAAAAAATACCACAAGCAATTACTAGAGATGGCACGTGAGTCAACAAAATATCGCAAAAAAATTATAATAAATTGAAAAAGTAATATTAAATAAATTAATTATGTATTTATTTTAATAATTGAAACTTAAAAAAAAAGTAAAAGTAACAAAAAGGGATTTTATAGTCAGGCTAAGATAAATTAATTATTGTAATTATTTGCACACAATAATAAAGGGACAAGAATATGTATTTAAAATTTATGTTGTTAAGTTTACACGCTTTTTACACAGAAAATAAAATATATAGTTTCTTAACAGATAGCTAAAACTTAAACCAAATAAACTGAATTAAATTATATTGTTTTTACTTTTTTTAGTCAATATTTAACTCAGTTTAACCTAGTCCTAAGGCCTTTGGTTCTTTCTGGTTCCGGTTCCATAATTTCCCTATGCAGCCCTGCTCGCTACGGCCACACTATTTAAGTCACTCTCTCTGTGTATGCGTGTGTGTGTGTGTGAGTAGTGTTTTTTTATGTGCCGCCGAAAAATCGAATTAATAAAACGTTGGCAAGTCATTTTCCACCAAATTGAATAGTTTACAAATTTGTATTTGTATTAAACGTGTGTGTAAGGCAAAAAAATAAAGCCACAAGGGCCAGAGACGAGGAGAGAGTAACAAAAAAAAAAGAGAGAGCCAAACAAATCAGTTCACTGCCGCCCGCGTGTGCATGTGTAAATGAATGAAGTTGCTGTGTGTGTGTGTGTGTGTGTGTGAGTGCGAGTGTTGATTGTGATTAAGTGCAGCCAACTAATTCTGCTCCGGGGGAAATAATAATCATTCAACAGTAGTATTAAAACAACGGCTGTGTCAGCAGGACGCCCACACCTTCAACCCCCTTTAAAGTATTTACATTTGTTGTTATAACAATCCAATCATACAACACCCACATCAACAACAACAAAAACAACACAACCAAATAGCGGCAGCAGCAACCGTGGACAGTTATTTCCAATTCCAGGCAGAATGGATAGCAAGGGACGGAATGTCATTGTTTGTGATAACGGTACAGGGGTAAGTACATACAAACATACCTACATATCATAGAAGAAGGTGACACACATTTGTGGTATGTTGTTGCTGTTGTTGTAGGCTAAGCACAGCTTTTCTTTGCGGGAGGCAATATTGCAATTGTTGTTGCTGCTGCTGTTGCTTCTTCTTCTTGGTCTTTTTAGTCATAGTTACAAGCAAGCGATCGTGTGTATTACTCACCCAACTCAAAAAAAGTTACGCATACTCTCACACACACACACACACAGACACAGACAGACACAAACACGCCCAAATTGCCAAAAGAGCGGCACCAGCAACAACAACAACAACAACAAACAATTTCCAACCTTATTTTCTTATCGCAGCTCCGGAATTTTATTGTTGTTATTGTTAACACACACACCTACACCCTTGTGCGGCTGTGTGTGATTACGCTTTCAATTTCGATTATCGATAACCAGGCTAATCAATTACAGTGAATAACGGTTATATGCAAATATGCTGCAATCAAATTGAAAACATTTGAAATTCAACTAGAAATACAGACTCTTGGATAGAAAACAGTTATGAATACCATAAATAGTTAATTTTCAAAAATAAAAGTTAAATTTTGAAAGTCTGGCAACACTGTTTTGTAATGAAAAGCGGGAATCCCCGGCTTTAATATCCAATGTACACTGCCTTTTCTGAAGCTACTACCTTTTTGGTGTTTACCTTAAACGAACGGTCCTACTAAGTCCCAAATGTCAATCAGCTGTTGTTTGTTTACTTTAAATTAAAATGCAATTTCGGTGTAAAATTTGGAAAAACGTGTTAAAAGTTTAACGATTTTTCGATGAATGATTTTAAGGAATTATTTTCGGAGTAATTTTGCCTTAGAGGGGGGGGAGAAAAAAGAGCTGAATCTAAGTTTTTTTTTTAATATATATCAATTCAAAATTCCTATTAATTTCTATTTTATTTTTCCCTTTTTTTGCAGTTTGTCAAATGTGGATATGCCGGCAGCAATTTTCCCGCCCATATTTTCCCCTCAATGGTTGGACGACCCATAATACGAGCGGTGAACAAAATTGGAGATATTGAAGTCAAGGTATGACGTTCTTGTACTTGCCAATTGGGCTTATCATACATACATACATGAATACATACATACATATATATACACCAGGTCCATTTTAACAGCATAAAATACAATAGCAAAACTTAGAGCATATATTCTTTAGTATTTTCACCCTCATTCCCCTTTTCATCCATAATGAGTTGTCTTCAATCATGTATCTACTCGCCAATCATTTTTATTATATTCATTCATTATATTCCCTACATATTGCATTTTGCTCTTGATTTGCATCATATATGGGGGTGGCTGTTATCATTTGGTTTTGGTATAGCTCTCTCTCTTATTGGTATGTGAGCTTTGGGTGTGTATTAAACGTTATTTTGTCATTTGGTGACCCCGACGTGCTTTTAAAAAAAATGAATACATTTGTAGAAATATGAAATAGACTTAATAGATCACCAACAAAGGCACATTTGTAGTCAATTCAAATTCGTTTTAAGTAAAAAATCTTTTTGAGACTGTATACTCCAAGACCCAATCATGCGATGTCAACCGGAACCGTTAACCGAAATAAAACCGTTTAAATCCAGTTACCGGTATCAAATCCAGAAACGATATTAATATTTTTTGGGGACCCTTAATCGTTATAATAGTAACCGAAAACCCGGAACCATACTGAATACGGTACTGATTCGGTTTTTTAATATTTTTTTTTGATTGATTTATGATTATTTCAACATTTTAAAAGTTCGCCCTTGAAGAATAACCAGAATTAAATTCTTTTTTTAAGATATAGAAAAATAATTGATAAAAGCGTAAAAACCAGGGAATCAAACTGAATCGAATTTCGGTTCCAGTTCTGGTACGTACCAAAACTAATGATTCGGAAAAAGGTTCTGTTTAGGTTCTAGTTTATCGGTACCTTGGTTTTTATTTCGGTATACCGGTACGTACCGGTATGTACCGGTTTAATTTAAAAATCCTTTAAACCGAAGATTTAATAGAACGGGTAGCAACCTACACATCAGAAAGTAGTTATAAAGATGATTATGATTAAAACAATTTACACATACACAATTTTGTCCACAAACAATTTTGTTGACAAACAATTTTGTCGGCAAACAATTTTGTTCACAAATATATTTGTCGACAAACAATTTTGTCGGCAAACAATTTTGTCCACAAATATATTTGTCGACAAACAATTTTGTCGGCAAACAATTTTGTCCACAAATATATTTGTTGACAAACAATTTTGTCGTAAAATTTTTGCAAATACAGATGAAATTTTCTAAATAACGTATGCATTAAAAGAACCCTACAATTTCGTTTAATTATAAAACAATTCTATAATAAACCAAATTTTTTTTTAAACTGTAACTGCACAAATATTTTGTATAACAAACAACTAAAAAAGAAAAGAAAAGGTTTTAAGCAAACTAATACGCAATTTTAATCAGTATATACCAGATGGTCCCTTAACCTCAAATTTGTAAGTTTTACCCTAAGAAAATCCCTAATTGAAGCAATAAAACTGTAATAAAAAAAAAAAACTCAGAACCGAAACTGTACCGGTATAATGTTTCGTTTATTTTCGGTCATTTCGGTTCCAAAAATAAAGGTTCTCAAAAAATAAATAATAATTCATTCGAAAGCTATGAAGATGAGAAAACAACCCTTAGGGTTAATATTAAAAATTTCAAGTGCAGTTTATTTGGGGTACATACCTTCATTCAGGAGAGACCATAAAGCCAGCTTTTTATAGAAAGTATTATTATATATATCATATACCCATATATATATCTAGTTTTTTTTTATATAGTTTTAAATATAGGAAATTATAATAATAACAAATGTCGCTGAATCTTCTTCTGTTTTTTTTTATCCAATATTCTTATATAAATTTTTCTGTTCTTTTTTTTACCTTTTTTTTTTCTAATTTTTGGAAACAAATATTTTACAGGATTTACATGTCGATGTAAGTCAAGTTTTTTTTCGTTCTAGTTTTTAACTCCCAAATGTTTAATTGCATAAAAAAAAAAAGTAAAACCAAAATTGCATTTTGGAAATTGAAAATTTACTGCTCACGCTTTTTTGTAGTAGGATAATGTCGAAATTCAATTTCTAAAATGAGAAAAAGTTTCAATATTTTTGTTATTCAAGTTTTTTAAAATTGTTTTTGAGTATTTTTTTTTGAGTATGTAAATAGATAGTTGAATTATGTTGTTGTTGTTGTTGTTTAAATGTTGCATGAACTGCTCAATATGTTTGTTGTTGTTATTGCTATATATTTTGTTTGTTTGTTGCACGCGCTTGCTTTTTAAATTGAAATCCCTGAGAAATTGTGTCGTTATTGTGGTTGCTCGTTGTTTTTTTTGTTAGTGTTGGGTGGTTAATGAGTAAGTGAACAAAAATGAGTTGTAAATTTGTGCTCCTTTTTGCCCAGTTGTTCACTTAAGTGCTCTTTTTTGTTCAGTTGTTCACTCAAGCCACAAAAATGAGCTGTTAACTTGTGCTTTTTTTTGCTCAGTTGTTCACTTAAGTGCTCTTTTTTGCTCAGTTGTTCACTTAAGCAACAAAAACTTAATAACTAAAGCAAAAGTGAACAACTGAACAAATCTGGACTTTGTTTAACCCAACACTAGTTTATGGTAATGTATTTTTATGGTGTGAGTGAGTGAGTGCGTTCCCCCCTCTCCCCCTGACCCTTACTTCTCCTCTAATCCTTCTGTTTTTATTTTGTTTAATATTTTTTTGTATAACTTTTACAGGATCTTATGGTGGGCGATGAGGCCTCACAGCTCCGCTCACTATTGGAAGTCTCCTATCCCATGGAAAATGGCGTTGTCCGGAATTGGGATGATATGTGCCATGTATGGGATTATACTTTCGGGCCCAAGAAAATGGATATTGATCCCACGAACACAAAAATACTGCTTACCGAACCGCCCATGAATCCCACAAAGAATCGCGAGAAAATGATTGAGGTGAGTTTTTTGGATATCAAATTTTTTGTGAATCTAAAATTTAGTAGGGGTAAAATTCAATTTGAAAATAACGCGTTACGCATGACGTATAACGTATAACGTATAACGTATAACGTATAACGTATAACGTATAACGTATAACGTAACGTGTAACGTGTAACGTGTAACGTATAACGTGTAACGTGTAACGTATAACGTATAACGTATAACGTGTAACGTGTAACGTGTAACGTGTAACGTGTAACGTACGTATAAGTGCATATCGTTAACGTAACGTGTAACGTGCGTGTAACTGTTGGTGTAACGGGTAACTTGAACATGGCGTGTACGTGGAACATGGCCAACATTGGATTTGGGATATCGGATCAGGGATCAGGAATCTCGGATCAGGGATCTGGGATCAGGTATCAAGGATCTGGAATCAGGGATCTGGGATGAGGGATCAGGAATCTCGGATCAGGCATCAGGGATCTGGGATCAGGGATCTCGGATCAGGGATCTGGTATCAGGGATTTGGAATCTCGGATCAGGGATCAGGAATCTCGGATCAGGCATCAGGGATCTGGGATCAGGGATCTGGTATCAAGGATCTGGAATCAGGGATCAGTGATCTGGGATCAGGGATCGGGTATCAAGGATCTGGAATCAGGGACTAGTGATCTGGGATCAGGGATCACGGATCTGGGATGAGGGATCAGGGATTTGGGATCTGGGGTCAGAGATTTGGGACCAGGGATCGGGGGTCTGGGATCTAGGATCTGGGATCAGGTTTCTGTGATCAGGAATCAGAGATCAGGGATCAGAGATCTGGGATCTGGGACCAGGGATCTGGGATCTGGGATCTGGGACCAGGGATCTGGGACTAGGGATCTGGGACCAGGGATCTGGGATGGGGGATCTGGGATCGGGGATCAGAAATCTGGGATCAGAGATCTGAGATCAGGGATGTGGAATCAGGGATTTGGGATCAGGAATCTGGGACCAGGGATCTGGGATCAGGGATCAGGGATCTGGGATGGGGGATCTGGACAGATCTGGGATCAGGGATCTAGGATTGGGATCAGGGATGTGGGGATCAGGGATGAGGGATCAGGGATAAGGGATTTGGGATGGGGGATCTGGGATCAGGAATTTTGGATGGCGTATCTGGGAACAGGGATCTAGGATCTGGGATCAGGGATCTGGTATAAGGGATCTGGAATCAGAAATCTGGGACCGGGGATCTAGGATTTGGGATCAGGGATCTGGGATCAGAGATCTGGGATAAGGGATTTGGGATCGGGATCAGGAATCTGGGATCAGAGATCTGGGATCTGTGATCAGAGATCTGGGATGTGGATTCTGGGATCAGGTTTCTGGGATCAGGAATCTGGGACCAGAAATCTGGGACCAGGGATCTGGGACCAGGGATCTGGGACCAGGGATCTGGGAACAGGGATCTGGGATCTGGGATCAGGGATAAGGGATTTGGGTGGGGTTGGGGGGGGATCTGGGAGAGGGACTGAGGAGAGGGCGGGATAGGGATTTGGGATGGGGTATCTGGGATCGGTGATCAGGAATCTGGGATCAGAGATCTGGGATGTGGGATCAGGGATCTGAGATCAAGGGATCTTTGTTGGGGATCAGAAATAAGAGATTTGGGATGGGGGTTCTGGGGGTCTGGGATTGAGGGATCAGGGATCAGGGATCTGGGGTCTGGGATTAGGGGTTCAGGGATAAGGGATATGGGATCTGGGATCAGAAATCAGGGATTTGGGATCTGGGATGAGGGATTTGGAATGGGGGATCAGGGATCCGGGAGACACTGTTTTCCAACTCTGTTTTCCAAGTCAATCGTAGCATTTCCCACGGTATATAAACTATTTTCCATTAACATGTTTCACATCAAAGTGTTAACCACACTCACATTTTTTCTTCTTCTTCTTCTCTAGGTGATGTTTGAGAAATACGGCTTCGATTCTACATACATTGCCATACAGGCTGTGCTTACACTATATGCCCAGGGTCTAATCTCCGGCGTAGTCATTGACTCTGGCGATGGTGTGACGCACATTTGTCCCGTCTATGAGGAGTTTGCCCTGCCCCATTTAACGCGTCGATTGGATATAGCTGGTCGGGATATTACGCGTTATTTGATTAAGGTAAGTGTCCCAACTCCATAACTCAAATGTTCCACTTTTAACCCACTTTCTATCCATTCCAGTTACTTTTATTACGTGGCTATGCCTTTAATCATTCCGCTGACTTTGAAACGGTGCGCATTATGAAGGAGAAACTGTGCTACATTGGCTACGATATTGAGATGGAACAGCGTTTGGCTCTGGAGACAACAGTACTGGTGGAATCGTATACGTTACCCGATGGACGTGTCATTAAGGTGGGCGGTGAACGTTTTGAGGCGCCAGAAGCATTATTCCAACCGCATTTGATTAATGTGGAGGGTGCGGGCATTGCGGAATTGGCATTTAATACCATACAGGCGGCGGATATTGATATACGGCCGGAATTGTATAAGCATATTGTACTTTCGGGCGGCTCAACTATGTATCCGGGTTTGCCCAGTCGACTGGAGCGTGAAATCAAACAATTATATTTGGAACGAGTACTGAAAAACGATACGGAAAAGTTGGCGGTAAGTGAAAAGGAATCTTTTTTTATATAGCTTGTATTATTTGCCTTCTGTTCTTCTTTAGAAATTCAAAATACGCATTGAGGATCCGCCACGACGCAAGGATATGGTGTTCATTGGCGGCGCCGTTCTGGCCGAGGTCACAAAAGATCGCGATGGCTTCTGGATGTCCAAACAGGAGTATCAGGAACAGGGTCTGAAAGTATTGCAAAAGCTGCAAAAGATCAGTCACTAAAGCATTGTAAAAGAAGGAACCAGCAGGATCAGGAGAAGATGAACAATAGCATCATTTTGCCTAGTAATTAAGTTCAATTCAATGTTTGTTTGTGTGTTGCAAAAAAGTCTGTTATTATGCTGTTGGGTCCCAGTCAAGTCAGTTGAGGTCACCACCAGCGTTTAGTTCATCCCACATGCTTCTTATGCTCAAAAGTAATCACAAACTTTTCACACACACACACACACACACACATGCACACACAACCCCTCTAAGCTGCTTTATAATACTTTGATTCTGGATTCGTAAAATTTTTTGTTGTGTGTTTTTTTTTTTTTTGTTTCAGTTTCATGCTCAAAGCATGAAATTTAGTATTGCCGCCTAAATTATGTAATATTTCAATAAAAAACTAATTGTAATTATTATTAAATTTACCTTTTTTTTTCTCCTAAATATATATATATATGCGCGTGGATTGTATTAATATTTTTGTAAAACCCATACACACAAAACTATGTTTTCTTTTATAATGAAAATCCAGATTCAGCTTAGAGAGAGATAGAGATACATACTTAGAAAGAGAGCACATGCGGCTAACCAAGTTAGTTTTAAATCTAAGCATAACAATAACTAATTATATGTGTATGTATCTACAATCCATTTGTTTAGAATAGTTTTGGGGGATTGTTCTTCTTTATCAATTGCTCTTTATTGTTCAGTTGCTCACCAGGATTAAGAAAGTATGCCATCTAATTCTGAATACTATAAAAGCTTTGGAATTTAGAGTCGGCTTTTGGCCCTTTGGGGCTGTAACAGCCAGATTTACATGAAAGCTTTGTAACGTATCATAACGTACAGCGCGGATAATTCAATACCTACCAATAAAATCGCCATTTACTTTCATTCCCTATTTCATATCGATTCCGCTTGATCTGATCTAATATATCTCTTTTTTAAATAACAATCAATTCTACAAAGATCTTGTGGATAATAATACCGGAACAAGCCTGATACTAAATTCTGATAGAGTGTTTACTTTTATGTGACTAAAGTTATTTTCTAAACCGAACCCTATTCGAAACAGAGGTGGTCCGGTGGATCTCGAAAGACCCTCAGTTGAGTTCGTTTCTGGACTGGTTTGCAGCCTTGATACGTAATAGAAGAAAAATTAAACATGTTTTGGGGTTTTTAATGGGTTTGTTAAATCGTATTTATCATACATGCGCTTGGCTTACAATATGTTCCAAAATATTGTTGGCTATACGGTATATAAATGAATGGAGTTGAGTTATAACTCTTATATTCTCTTATATTGGAATTGTTACATTCAGGTAGCAAAATTTAAATATATAATTTAATGAATGAATTTTCAAAATTAAATATAACTAGGTACTAGCAAATCGAGTATAAGACAATATTGTTTTTATTTAAGAGCTTATTACCCAATAATCAAGGGTTCATTTCATTTCACTTAAATTTTGGTTCCCCTCAAAGACTAGGAATGAGAGCTATAATCCTGTTGCTAACCCTGATAAAATATATCTCATGTTTCTTCCCCCTTCTCTCCTTATGGCTGTAGCTGCTCGAACACATGAACCATTTTGTAGATTTTGTTTTTGTCAACGAATGATTTCGTTTCAAAAAAAATTCAATATTATCAAAAAGGCGAGAAAAAATTTTAAATTTTTCAAACCCTTTTATATATTTTTATAGGAAAACAGTCAAATTGTACAATATAAATAATTTAATTTTTTATAACCATCAGATTTAAAAGAAAGCGCGCAAGCTCAATATTCCATAGATATACTACTTTGGTTTAAAATTGTTCTTATGCTTTTTTGCATTGACTTTGTATTCTAAACTTTCCAAAGAATACAAAGAGTCAAATAAAAAAAAAGAGACTATGCATTGGTAAATAACATAACTTTTGATTTCATAACTCGATGTCCGGATGCGACATTGAAAACAACATTTATTATCAGTGTCAAAAGTACAGTGGATGAAGCACAATATGAGTACAAAAGTGATTTTAATACAATTCAATAAAAAGAACGTAAAATAGAATATGTGATCTATTTATATAAAGTAGTCCGTCGACACGTCAGTGTGAAATCAAAATTTTCTACAGAATGATTTTTTTGTAAATCATAGTTTTTATTTTTTATATCTAAATGAGTAAAAAGGCGGCGAAAAAAATTTAGAGAGCCTGCATGGTAGAGAAAAGGAAGTACGATCAATATAAAAAAAGTTTTGTTTTTTGTTATTATGCGAAAATAATACATTGAAACTTTGTTGACTTAAAAACATTTTAACTCTTATTATATATAATCTTTAAAAGAGTTACTGAATATATTAGACGGAAGAAAATGTCCCTACAGTCTAAGGAAAGAGTGCTTAAAATTTTAAGAAAATGTATAAGTTTATTTTAGGAAAATCAAAACCGTTTTAAGTTCACAAGTCAAGTCTTAAATTAACAGATTGAAAGTATCCGGATCGCTATAACGTTGTCAATTGTTGGTCGCCAAAAACCACTTCTGTTTGTCCCGTCTATTTTTGTAATTATTTGAAAAAGATCCTAAATCAACCTACAATTATAGGGCAAATTAGACTTTAAGTTAAGCATTTGTCAAAACAATAATACGTTTATTTTGACTTTTTCCACTTCAAAACTGTACGAGGTCCGTTCGACATAAGGAACATATCTATTGGTGTCTGCTCTTTTATATGCTTTCGGTGGGCATTTCTGCTTTACATCATTAAACTAATAGATAACATAACCGAACCGTTTCATATGCGGTTTTCGGTTTGGTTCAGCATTTTCGAAGAAACACCGCTTCAGTTCGTGGTTCGGTTTACGAGCAAAAATAAGCGGTTCGGTACGGTTTGGTTAAGAACCGGTGTGCATCCCTGAACATTTCTGAAAATATTTTCGTTCGTTTGCAAAGAAATGACGATATGCTCATTTGGTTACGACGCTTCTCACCTTTAAGTAGATTTTTGGAATAATCATCACACTTAAGATCAGAAGTGGCAAAATTTCAACATCAGTTGGGATATCTCGGATTTGGATTGCTCTCATAAACTTCATTTTAAATACTTTTTATATTAAAAATTTTCTTTGTTTGAAAAATGACTTAATACGTTAGGACTGCAATTCTGTTTTGAACCGTTCCGCTTTTCCGACTTTTCTTTTACTGTGAATCGAACCTTAACCGAACCTCTATTGAAAAATTATTTCAACCTGAAACTGTTTCGAAACAAAATTTTCGGTTCAACAAAAGTTAAAATTCTTAGATAGATATATATATATATATTGTATGATCTAAGAAGTAGAATAGACCACAATTACTTGAAGACGTACCTAAAGACTTAAGAGGTCTCAGATACAATAACTCCGCTGCCTATAATTACACTCCGACTGTGCTCTTCGAATTTTCTCAAACATTCTAAGAGGCCGTACTGGACGTCTAGAAGCGCTCTATTCTGGGGTTGCAGATCGTTTTTGGCAAAACAGCTGATACATTCGTAAGGGGGTCTTCGAATTATGAAAACAATTCTAGCAGGAGAATGTTATCGTGTCAGTCTAGAATGTGAATTAAGTAATTCTGAATATTTTTTTGTTGTTATTTTTAACAAATTATTTTTTTTCTCTATTAAAAAGCGGGTTAAACTTCAAAAACGCAGGTTCGAACCAAACTTTACAAAAAACAGCAAAATTCATCGGTAAATTTTCTTTTGAACCCGCGGACTGCACCTTTGCTTTTGGTTTTGTTCTTCCGGTACCGGTACGTGCCTTGAAACGTTTATGGTTCCGGTATTATTTCCTGTTACTGAGTCAAACTTCTTACAAAAACGAATATATATATATCCATTAAGCTTATAAAGACCTGAGCAATATCTTCAAAAAGTGGAAAACTGAACAAATTGGAAAAAACAAGTAATAGAGCAACTGAAAAAAAGAACAACTGAACAAAACAGAGCAACAAAGTAAGTTAAATGAAAAACTGAACAAAGTTAGGCTGGGTGATAGGATAATCTAGTAAGCCTTCATGTTAAATGACAAGCTATTTACAATGAAAACAAGACAACCTTACGGACTACTAGATTATCATGTCTCATGGTTCGAACAGTGTGAACTCAGTCTTACTTCTTTTGTTTACTCAATAAAAAGTACAGTTGGGTCATAAAGGTCCTTATAATAGGTCTTTTACACGAAGTGCTAGTA
>JAEIFT010000379.1:0-256366 GCA_018904225.1 Lordiphosa mommai | reverse complement strand
GGTTAAATGAGATTATGTTCAGAATTGATATAATTCTGGCCCGTACCTCAATCATATTTTTCAATATTTAAAAAAAAGGTTTGGTTTCGATTTTTCAAGTTTTTTTATTGTAGTTTAGTGTAAAACAAATATTTAAAAAATGTTTTTCCAATTGGAAAATGGCTGATCAAAATCGGTTCAGTAGAACTGGCGCAATCATGGCTACCAGGTCAAAAAACGTGGTTTCGAAAAAATGGCGCTTTAAGTTTTGAGCAACGTAAATTATGCTCACTTTAGCGAGAACATTGCTTCACTAAAAAGGCTTTATCTGCTAATCTATTTTGAATTTCTGGAAATGGTTTAAAGGGGATGAAAGGGAAATGTCCAAGCTATAATAATAATGCAAAACAAATCGAAAAGATTTTTTAAGGGTAGAAAGCCCCTTTTAAGCAAGGAATAAATTTTCCACTGAATTATTAGGCATTTGTCAAGATTTTGGTTCGTGTTCTTCTCGGTTAAAAAACCAACTTTAATAGGATCTCCGACATTTTGCTTAGGTGGATAACATAATGGCTGTGAATCCTTCAATTACCACTGAACCGAACCAGTCTAAATTTTCTGCTTTAAATTCATATGCCTGACTGAATTTTTCAAGCTTGATTTGTTTTTCTTTAACCTAAACAAAAGTATTATTTTATATTCTAGCATAACGGCGTCTTATCAAGTTATTTTGATTTAAATTTTTGTGCATTTCTGTGTTGGCATGTAACAAAATACAAGGCACATAAATTGCTAAAGCAAAGGACACATTTGGGGGCTGTCTTAATGCCTAAGCAAATAAACAACAACAACAACAACTTAGTCTCCACACTCCTTCACTGTTTTTTGTGTTCAGTTGCTGTCGTCAGTTGGCTTCTCGCTTTTCTCCTTTTTTTTTGTTTGCAATGCCAAATCAACCACCACCGACGCAGATAATTTGCCAAGGGAGTTAGATTGGTCAGGGCAGGGGGTAGGTTGAGGGTTGCGTGCCTGTATGTGAGTGTGGGTCAACTCAACGCCATGACCTAGTTTTGCAGCAAGTTTTTCAATTTGCTTGAGAGTGTGAGAGCGAGAATGTGCGTAAATGACTTGGCTAAGGCCAAAAGTTTATTCCATAAACTACAATACAAAGAATGTTTGACTAACGACTACTCATAAAGCTTTCAATGGTTTTAACTAATATGTATAACACCCCCCCATCCCACTAGTTGTGCAGGATCAGTAGCAGCAGGCCCAGCAAGACACAAAAGTCTCGATCCCGCTGAGCCAATGCTGCATTCTTCTCGCTTGCCGCTTCCGCTGGGTTATGCTCGAAATGCATCTCCTCGGGTCGAATGCTGCGTGGTTCAGTATCATCCTCGCCGCTGTCGCTGTGAGCCTGTGGTGATAAAGTCGTGCTCTGATTTAAAAAGTAAAGCCAACTGCAGACGCTGTAACGGCGTCAGGAGTCCTTCCTGGATGGATCCATGGGACGCTGCCAGTGGGGGGGCAGAAAGGGCTCATAGGTGGCCGGAACTTGATTTGCATGGTAGCCATAGATAAACATTTGCACAAACAGTGAACTGGTGTTGAAGTCCGTGATTTTGGCTTTCAGTGTGCAATTGGAGTAATGACTGTATTCGGCCACTGGTGCGACATAGTCCAACGCGGTGATGTCGGAAAAGTGCTGCCGTGGGAAAACCAAATTAGTTTTAAGATATTCAAGCTAAATCCCGGCGACAATCGCATTGACAATCATTATTGTAAGAGCGGACTGGGCCCGAGTTCGTTCTAACCGATTGTCGGTCACAGTCTGAACCCAACTCCGGGTTGGCAAGCCGATTGTCGGCCCGTCTAACTGTAGCTTTAAAGCAGAGCTACCCGCACAATGACACCAATACTTATGAAACAAATCATTTGTCAAACAACAACAACCGCTAGAAAGAGATGTAGAAAACAGTATGGGTTTTCGTAAGCCCGGTCTATGTTTCGGTTACGTTGTGTGCAACTCTGCTTTAACGATTTGCTAACACTCACATCGAAAATGACAAATTTAACATATGTGATATATTCACTGTCTATATAATAGAATATAACCGAGTGATTGGTCTCCTCCTTAGAGACATCCGGTGACGTTTGATATGTCTCATACACCAATTCATCGCCTAGGGATAGTGAAATTGTAAGACAATTGAAGTTCAATTGGTGAATTGAAATCACTACCTACCCATCTGTCTGTGTCCAATTTCAATAATCTTGTCTTTGGGCTCGAAATCTGTACTTGGACTGAATGGCGCCTCTGTTTCCTGCTCGTAATCATCCACCTGCAACATTTCATCGCGTTCGATATGATCATAAGGGGTATAATCATCCTCATAGTCACGATAGGGCCCCAGTTCACCCTCAAATTGTTGATCGCGATTCAAAAGCTGGGCAGGATTCACATTCAGCATAGTCTCATTATAGCCAAAAATCATAATTGTCACATCGAAAGCAGGTGGGGGTTCCGTGGTACTTTTATTGGTGCCACTCAAGCTGATCACGCCTACAACCAATTGATCCACATAGCTGAACTTAACCTCGGCCGAAATATTCTGGAAAAATTAAAAAAAAAAAACAATAATGAGAAATTGCAACTTGAGTTTTGATACCTCAAATGACAATTTCGCACATAATTCACGAAAGCGTTCGAGGCAAATAAGATCAAATTAAGATTATACTATTAAAATCCACCACATTCACAAACAACTGGCTTGGAAGAACGCTGCAGTCGAGTGTCCCGACTACGAAACTCCATGTACACTTGATTTTGTGTGTTGTCATACGAATATATACACATCCACATACACACTGACGCACTACGCGTGCCCACCCTCCCAATTGCCAATGGGATTGTCATTCTGATACAAATTAGTATGATTTTGATAACATCGAAAATATTATTTTGATACTATCGAATGATCAACTAAGGATAAGGATCAATTAAGGATAATTCGATACTCAATAGTTTCAAATTGTTGACTAAATTGTGTTATTTTAATGATTACTTTTTTGGGTGTATGATTAATTGTTGCTCTTTCATTATTAGGCTAAAACGAGAGCGTAAGGAAGTCGGCCCTGCCCGCTGAATATACCGTCTCAGGGTAAGGTTTATTTAAAAATATTTTATTAGATCACAACATGCCCAAATTGTGGGAGATATTAGTTTTTTTTTTCAAATTGCGGGGGTGGCAACTCTACTATAGCTCATCCGATCGGGAAATGATTTATGGCGGATTGATAAGTAATGATGATTAAAATATATGTCTAGAAGGTTCGAAGCCGAGTCGATATATACATGTCCGTCTGTCCGTCTGTCCGTCTGTCCGTCCGTCCGTCCGTCTGTATGAACACCTAGATCTCAGAGACTATAAGAGCTGGAGCTACCATTTTTTCAGTGTAGACTTGTATTGTTTGCACGCAGATCAAGTTTGTTTCAAATTTTTGCGACGCCCCCTCCCGCCCTCGCAATATGAAAAAAACCTCATATCTCCCACAATTTTAAAGATAGTTTATTCGAACCTTTTAGTCATATATTCTAATCATTATTACTTATCGATCCGCCATACAACATTTCCCGATCAGATGAACTATATTAGAGTTGTCACCCCCGCAATTCGGAAAAATCCTCAATTTGGGCATGTTGTGACCTTCTGTTTATCTCGAAATAGTCTTCAACTCCAACCACTGCCGTGTTGCATTAACAAGCCTTTTGCAACTTGATATTTGATGCTTCAAATGACCAAATCCTCAAAACCCCAAACATTTCACAACACATTGTTAACAAACACGTTTGAGGCAAACAATAAAAAACTAATTGTTTTCTTCAAAAAAAAAAATCCGCCTTTCATCAATTATAAGAGCAGTTTTTCCAATTACTTTGCTTTACTTAAGGGGGCTTCAATCAAGCATGGCCACCCATTTTGTTATGCATCACCAATTTGCACAAGAAAAAATGTCTATATATATTTTTTTAAGCAAAATCTCGCGTCATAAATACCTTGAGAAGATGCCAAATTGAAAATGCATTTACAATTTTAAATATTATTTCTTTTCCACTTGTCAGCCTGCATTGCCAAATTGCCTTATTTTCAATAATATTAGCCGAATTGAGAGCAAACTTTTGCGTTCATAACCCCTGCCAATTTTCAATTATCGCACCATCTGTAAGTATATTAGCATATTTTACGAACCAGCCGCTCATAAACCCCTACAACTCGCCCTCAAATACAAATAAACACAATAAAAAAAAAAAGAAAAAACGACAAGAAAATATACCAAACATTGAGTCCCAACCGCCTATACTATATATAAAAATATACATCGCTCTGGCCGAATCTTGTTGTCGTCTGCAATGACGAAAAAAAAAAATTGAAAATTCGTTTCTATTTCTGTTCGGGGAATATGCAAAAATAAAAAGCACGAGAGGTCAGATCTGTTGCTATTTGTCCACTTACTTCCTCCGATACGATTTCAATGTAGGTAATTGGCTCGACTATCTCATAGTTGAAGACCACACTGGGCTGTTCATTTTGGATGGCTGGACGCGAATGCTGGACATCCTTAAGAAGCAGTTGATCGCCCAGAACGCGCTGGCCAACGCCAAAATACCGTTTGCCCGCCACGCTGGTGCCCTTTAACAGAGCCAGCCAGGCCAAGAGTAAAAACCAAACAACTTTTGCACACATTCTGTTTTTGTTAAATGGAACACTTTTCGCGACGAAAGTTCTTTGAACGCGACGCGGCAAGCGTACATTGGCAACTGAGCTCTGAGTTCTGAGTGGCAGCCATGTCGGCCGCTGGGCGGCGCTCCAAGTGTTGACTGATCGTCTCGCATATGTATTTTAAATAATTCATTTTCGTTTTGGGAGCACCCGGAGAGCGGCAGAATATTTGGGTGAGCTAAGAAAGCTTTTGTACTTGACCCCAAACACCGCACACATCCAGCGTATACGTACGCCCACTATTTTGTCAACGACCCCAAAATAAACACAAAATCACTGCCCAGGCAAGACCAGCAAACCTTTCGCATTGCGTTTCAAATTGGCCGCAAAATGCGTAAAAATAGACAGGAAAAAATAAAAAATAAAAATTTGTGTGTATTTGATTTTAAAGGCATTTCAAAGAAGGGCGAACAATGTTTGATGAATTGTTTACTATGTATATTTATTGAAGAAAAACGGAAATTTAGTTTATAAACATTTCATCTTGACATTGGCTGGAAAAAACTTTTGGTAATACCCTTGGAAATACGAAAGCATTTTCGAATTTAGATACTTCTTGGAAAAATTAAAAGATACTAAATATTAAGTAAAGAATTTAATGTTAAATTTTTTTTATTAAATTTTAATCTGAAACACGAGCATTACAGATATTAAGCTCTGTTACAACGTATATGCATTAACCGGGTATCCAGCACTGCGAAATCAAAAAATTCCTGGCATACTTCAAAATTATACTTCAAAACTGTGCCAGGAATTTTTGTTTACATTTCCTGAAAATTGGTATCCTTAGCAACTTGAACGAAATCCACAATTCGTTATCGATAGTTGGCCTATCGTTTGCGTGTGTGGATGCTAAAAATTCTGACACAAAACACAGGGATATATTTTCACATTTATTTTGACGTGATGAGCGAAAAGATGTTGGCAAATGCTGGGTGCAAAACAATAAAAATGAGTTGAGGATTTCCAACGCTGGAGAGCAAACAATGGACAATGTTTATAACGTTATCTTATACAAAGAATTTGATATTTTTATTATTGCTGCACACCAGCAAATTCAGCTTGCCAGATACTTGACTTTATAGTTGACAAAGTTCTTAGTATTATTTTGAATATATTAGGGGTAATCCTTAGGGGTATCCGACCGCGAATGGCTTTAATTGGCTATCACTAGAGGGTTTTTTGGGCCTCGTCGTTTTGTGGTTTGGCAGCCCGTAAAAGGCCCGGATCGATTTCAAAGATTAAAAAAAAACCATACACCCTATTATTACATACTTCCACTTTGGATATTATCTAGACCTGGGGTTTCTATGCTTTTTATTTGTGGACAATGTGGCTGAAGAGGCCATAACAGTTTCTAAATCCTCCTACAAAATATGTGGATAAGTCGCTAGGCCGAATTTAGCATTTTGTTCATAATTTTAATTTATTTGAATTAAAGCGCCTACAAAACACAACAGATTAAAAGGTGACCTTTCACCGTTTAGGCCTTTTTACCTTTTCTTGGTTTTTTTTACAGTTTCTGGTCACACTGTTTTAGTTGGGTACCAAACACTTTTTAATAAATAGCAAATTCCTGACAGGAATTTTCCGCAGTGGTGGATACTAGCCTTAAATAAGAAAATCATGATTGTTGCTCTTTAAAGTATGCTATGATTATGAATATGAATAATTAAAGAAAATATTTATTTCTTAGTAGCCTTAACTCTTATTATTTTTGTATACCTTTGACTGGTCCGACAATCTGAGAAAATTCACAATATGGATTATGTAAGAAGCTGCCATAACTGACTATTAACTATCTCGTTCAAATAAATAATTCTTAAAGAAAAGAAAAAGTGCATACTTTGAGGGGCAAAAAAGCATGATTTTTTAAAAGTAAGTGATAAAGGAACAAACAGGGCTATATCGACACAGCTGTTGATGCTGATCAAGAATATATGTATATACTTATGGGGTGTAAAATGATTCCTTTTGCTAACGCCCGTTGGCATAACGCCCGAAATTACAAAAACCTACAATTGTCATTGGAAGTTTAGCAAGCGTTGCTTAAAAAGTTAATTTGCTGGTCTATTAACGACCACTGAGCGAACCTTGGTTTAATTAGTTAATCATTGATGTATGAACAATATGGCCATAAAATGGCTAAAGTTAATGCAAATAATTTTAATGCAGGGTTTCGAAAAAATTAGAAGCTGTTGCTGCTTCCAAACCAAAGATGTTAGTGGGCTTTATTGATATTTGTTGTATCTCTGTGGCTTTGTCCTGTTCATCTTTGAATTACCAATTAAGGACAGGAAAAGTTTTCATTTGCAACATTTTTTGGAATAGTTATAATTGAGTAAAACTTGTTAGTTTGTCAAAATATCGTTAAGGCTAAAATGACACTTACAACCAGGGATGCAAACCGTTCGGAAATAAGTAATGGTTCGGTTCTGTGGTTCACTGAGTTTTTAAACCACTGGTTTGGTTGATAATATGGTTTTTGTAGAAATCCAAACCGCGATTTTGGTTCGGTTCAGTGGTTCAAGGTTAATATAGTATCACGCCTGATCCCTATGATGAATGAAACTATTTCTTAAAGATAGAAATCAGGTACCGTCCATATAGTACATTATTGCCTGCGTGAGCTGATCTTATTATAAATGTACTTAATGTGAAAAGTCGAATTTGAAGGCAGTATCCATAGATTAAAAAAAATTGCAACATATACCATAGCATTTCGAAAACGGTGCGTTTCAATTGGATTACCAGCTAAAGCATAGCAAAAGGAAGCGTTGTTCTATTGTCTGAAGAAAAAGAACGCACAATTATCACTCTATAAACGTAAAATAGAGAACATAAAGGTACTGCAAAACACTTGCTAAATTTTAAGCTACAATATCGTCATTAATCTCATGGATAAACTGAACCGAACCGAATCGTTTTTTTAGGCGGTCTTCGGTTCGGTTCAGCATTTTTGAGCATTGAGAGAACTCCGGTTCGGTTCTTGGCTGCGGTTCGGTACGGTTTGCTTCGGTTCAGAACAATCTCTAGGAACAAGTGTCATTCTAGACTAACCGTTCTAATATTTTCAATTATGACAAATGGTATCTATAACTTTATTTTCAATACGTCCTTTTTCGTTATATTTATATTAAATTAAAATCTCTTTCACTGTCACATTCTAAATGTTAAATCATTAAATGTTAATCAGCCTTAGTTGTGCGTTTAGCCACAGGTTTTGGGATGATGATGATGTGGATATGAGTGCCAATGGTTGCCCTGGTTATGCATAATAAATTGAAATTATGGTTAATGCACTAACGAGGGAAATGCCAAAGTAAAAGTACCAAAAGGGTCCACAATTTGGGTCTCTTGTCAGGTGTTTGTGTTAAAAGTGGTTTTTAATTAAAAGCATGTGTGTGTGTGTGTGCTGGAATTCGAAATGGAGCATGGCACTGCAGTTTAGGGTGCCAAATAGCTAGCATAATTTATGGACACCGCACACACACACACACACTGCTGATTACCATCTAGCTGCAGTGCAACATTTGGCAATTTGCGTAACTATGCAACAAATTTAAATTGCTTAAGGCCTCGTTATCCATCCAGCCTGAATTGTTTGTCGGAAGTTGTTGCACTCAAAGCAATTTCCTAATTTCACACGGACTGCAAAGACAGCGACAGGATGTCAACGTGGCAAACAGTTAACAAGTTGCAAATACTAAAACCAGAGGCCTGACGAAAGTGCAAGGCTGTCAACGCCTTGCCTTTATGTCAGCGGCCTGACGTTGACGTGGCATTGCTGCTGCTGCTGTTGATTATTAAATGTAATTTAAGCATTCAACAAAATTGCATTTGCCAATAGCTAGAAACTTTAACTGTTGTCTAACTAGTTTACCTGCCAACTTGTGCTTTCCGCTAAATTCTCTGCTTCGTTATTGAGTTATTTAAAGTCGTTTATACATAGAATGTGGATTCAAAAATAACAGACTACCTCCATTTGATAAATTCAAGTTGTGAACTTGCTGATATCAACCTTCAGAAAAAACAGATTGCCATTTCTGTTCCTAAGGGATTTTAATAAGAAAATTAATTTATTTTTAATTGCCTTGAAATAAATATCGAATTGGCTCGAGTCCATTAAGAAATTGTATATTTTTTATATTTTATTTATAATTAACCAATTGCATCCGTTATTAAAAAGAATGGATGAAGTGGTGTAAATATTATATTGTAATATCAGACCACGATTTCTTCAGGAATTTTAAAATTGCGTCACGCTCGTACCGGTTTACGAGACGTCACAATTTCACGCACGTAATGCGAGTATTTCGTAGTCTTGGGACACTGGGTCGACTGCAGCGCTCTTCATCTTGTTTTTAAATGTACTTTAAGTTTTTAACGCACGTTTGGTTTGGTTTATTTCAAGAACCTGATATCTCGTGTAACTATTTTGTAATATCAGAATTTTGCTTTGTTGTCTTTTGTAGTCGACACGATTTTCTTGTTAATGTACTTTAAGTTTTCAGCGTTTGGTTTGGATTTATGAACCTGATATCTCGTTAACTATTTGCAAAGTTGAAGCTCTTGATTTTAAAACATTCTCATGTTTCAAATCAAGCGATTTTTATTTAGTTCTCATATAAAAAACATCATACAAAAATTGAATATATACAAATACATTTTTGATGAGTTTGCCTTTGGCTACATGCCCCATTTAGGGCACATTTTATTTGTATTATTATTCTAGCGAACATCTGGACGCATGTTTAATACTGTAAACATTCAAATTTTGAACATTCACGAACTGCATTCAAAGTGCATTATAGTTGTGCTTATTAAATTAAAAACAAAACAACAAAAATAAAGAACTGTCGAAAATGCATTCATACACAAATTCCCAAAGCTTCAAGAGTCTCAAGTGTTTACTTTAGCCAAAGGCAACGTCGTCGTCGTCTTTTGCCTCAAGTGGCCAAATGAAAGGTTAATAACACTCTACAAAGAAAAGCTGAATGCTTTTCGCTTTTCTTGTGTTTTTTTTTTTTTGTATAATTGCTGCAGTCCAATGGTGAATGTTCTCGAAATGGACCATAATGAGGCAATGAGCCATTCAATGGCTTGTCGAAAATATGCGTGCATATGGCACTTGACATTGGGCCCAAGTCATCAACGTGCCCAATTACATAATTGAATTTGCCTTAACAGGGACATCCAACAACATATGCAACATCCATCAGACCAATAAAGCAATTAACTTGCCAGTCAGAAATCAATGAAAAGCTTCAGCCACACCAACTGCCCGTTGTCCAAAGCGGAAATTACAAATTTCGTCCGTTTTCGTTGCTGTGGCATTTTAATTTATGCCTCACAAATTGGATTTGGTACGTTAAAAACGCCCATTTAGCTTAGCGGGGATTAGCCAAACTGGATTTGGCCCAAACCATAAACAAAGGGAGCTTTGAAAATGTTTGGGAATGAAATAACTTTGCTTATCGCCATTACGCTGAAATGTAGGCTACGCTTTGTGAGTTGCACCGCTTGAAAAACCATCTGCCAGCCACCAATTGAAAGGCAGGAGCTGAACAGGACTTGGAAACTGCAGCTAAGTGCCAGCGGCTGCTGCAGTTGATAAGCAGGCAAAGTAAATATATATTAAAGATATCTAGTAAACTTGATTCGACGCTTGGATACCTTGTACGTTCGAAAAAAAACCAAAAACCGAACATCAAAAACTGAAGCCAAGAAAAACTTTACAGCTTTAAGGCGTTTATTTTTCTTGCCTTAGAGTAGCTTCATCACAGTTCTAGACGGCGTAATCTTACTTTATTATTTTATATATCAAAATCATTTGGACTATTGTTAGATCTAATAGACCTTTTTACAGAAAGGAATTAATTTTAAAACAAAAATTTGACAACAAGATACTAGTTTTTTTTCCATCGACTATTTACGTTTGAAGTGACGTACTTAAATCTAAAATATCAACTACGGCGAGAGTTACCTTCAGTGTAACCCTTCAAGAGCCAAAAAATCAAATGGGCACACTGTTTTTATCAGCTGTGTTTTGTTCAAATATGAATTTATTTGAATATGTTTTGAAGATTAAGTAAAAATGCAGAAACTGATTTCGTTTTGATTATAAAAGTGACCGTATTTTATGCAGGTTTCATGGCCACATTGCTTTTTTATACGAAATCAAAAGCAAATAAAATTCGAAAACAAATCAGTTTCAGGACTCCCACTAAAATGTCTCTAGTGTTGCCAAGTGTAAATCAAGGATAGGCGTGAGAATATGGAATATATTTAACATAAACTTCAATGTATATAAATATATTTCACCAAAAACTTAAAATATTCTACCAAGTCGTATTGAACCTGAAAACAAGTTATGAATAAAATGTGATATAAATTATTGCGTTGGATGCAAACCCTATTGTAGTAGTTAGATCAATATTATATAAACATGCCTTCTATCCAGATATGCAAACCGCTCGTGATTTAGAGCTTGTTCGGTTCTGTGGTTATATAAAGTCGGATATCGTCCGTTTTTACCACCATTGTATCCCAAGCATATGATAGCCCAGCAAAAGTAGGTGTTAGTCTATTTTTAAACCGAGAAGAGCCCATACCAATCCTTTTTAAAAATGCTGGACAGCGAATGAGAAAATAGAGCACTATAGTTGAAGTTAAATTAAGGTGAAGAAACTCGATTGGAATATATGGAATAATGTGCATTCACTCAATGCCATCCACAACCAGGAATATAAAGAGAATAATAAGAAAATGAAATCTCCTGAAGTTCTGTGGCACCAATGGATTTTTTCAGAGACTTACAATCCCATCGACTTCAAAATCTCTAGAGATTTCTGGGTCAAATTGCAACTGGCGCTTAAAGCGCTTCATCTATCCCAATAGCCTTAAATCTGACGGCTCTGCTACTTCGATCAAATATGCCGATTGTCCTAAGCGGGTACAGGGTGATAAAAGCTGATTGAGTAAAAACTATGCGAACAAAAGAGGTGAAGTGTGGGCAGCAGATGCAATCACAAAGTGAACCATGTTTACCGGCGGGCCAAAGGCGAATTGTCGATTGTGGGAAATGTGTGCCTTTGAGCCCGCCTGCCAGCCTGTCTGTGGTAATCCATTTTACAGAAATTCAGCCAGCACTTGACTGGCAATTGGCGCCTGCTTAGGCGACCTGCCAAACAGCTGCCAGCAACTGTGTATATAACTCTCATCCGTTATCTTCAATTCTTCTTTTGCAGGATGAGGGCTGGAAACTGAATCGCACCAACTATTACCAGGAGGGATGGCTGGCCACGGGCAACATACGCGGCATTGTGGGGGTAACATTCACCACCTCGCATTGTCGCAAGAACATGGACTATCCGTTGCGAACGAATTATAATCTACGTGGTCATCGATCGGATGTAAGTATAATAGTAACGATGGCTGATCACTTGATTAATGCGAAATACTGCGAGCAGGTGATTCTGGTCAAGTGGAACGAGCCGTATCAGAAGCTGGCCTCCTGCGACAGCTCTGGCATTATATTTGTGTGGATCAAGTACGAGGGCCGGTGGTCGATTGAGCTCATCAATGACCGGAACACGCCAGTGACGCATTTCTCCTGGTCACACGATGGTCGAATGGCTCTGATCTGTTACCAAGATGGCTTTGTGTTGGTGGGATCAGTGGCTGGACAACGATATTGGTCTTCCATGCTCAATCTGGAGTCTACGATCACCTGCGGCATTTGGACGCCGGACGATCAGCAGGTGTACTTTGGCACCACTCAGGGACAGGTGATTGTGATGGATGTGCATGGAGCGATGGTGTCGCAGGTGCAGTTATCCAATGATGTGCCCATCACATCGATGGCCTGGTCTTGCGAAAAGTTCAAAATGGAGGAGGGCGAGGAGACGGAGCCCGGAGTGACGAATGCGGGTAATGCCAGCTAATCAGATTCATTGATCCTTGTTTGATATTTAACTTAAATCCCCAGCCAAGCGCTCCTTTGTATTGGCTGTAAGCTTCCAGAATGGTTTTATCTATTTGCTTAAGTCGTTTGACGACGTTTCACCCGCACATATCAACACCTGCCTTAATGGGTCCCTCGGCATGGTCATGGAGTGGAGCAACTCACGTGAATTGCTGGCAGTGGCCGGCACCTTACGCTCAGGCTTGGATGGCGTTAAGCCGGAGCAGGATCCAGTCACACCCACCAGCTATAACAACTGGGTCAAGTTCTATACCGAGACGGGTGTGTGTCTATACCAGGCACACATTCCCAGCAGTAGTGCCACCGTTTCGGCGATTACCTGGGGCCACAACGATAAGCGACTTTTCATAGCCACTGGGACACAGGTGCACATAGCCTGGGTGTCGCGACGGGTGGCCTCACTGCAGTTGCTTTGCCGACTGGAGATTCAGGCCAGTGTGGGCTCCGAGACGCTGTTGCCGCTGCTGCCTTTGCCTTCTAGGATAAAGTCGCTCATAGGCAATCTATTTGCTCAAACGATTCGAGTGAGTAACCCAAGAGAATCTTCCATTTGTCTCTACTTAGAGGGGTATTTCCGTTTCACAGTGCTGTGTACCTGACCTGAAGTCGCTGCGAGATTTTGTCTCGCGTCCACCGCTTTGCTCCACGCGACTGCACTGCACCATGATACGGCACGATGATGACTCGAACCTGAGCTCCGGCACCTGCTATACGCTCTATCTGGAGTATCTGGGTGGGTTGGTGCCCTTGCTTAAGGGCAAACGCACTTCGAAGATACGTCCCGAATTTGTCATTTTCGATCCGCAAGTGAATGGTGAGTCTTTGGTCATCTTTTTGTGCCTTAATCTTAGTGGCTATCATTTGTCAGATGCCCCTTTGTATTTCCAATACTCCGCTGAGGCTAAGAGCTCCTCCGGCTCCAGCCAGTCCACCACCACGGGCAACAGCGGTCGCACTGACTCTTCGGATAGTGATTTTGAAGAGCGATCCCGCTTTGGTTCACCACGTACACCACGCAAGAAGAGGGTGCGTCCCAAGCGACGCAATCAAACCGGAGAGAGGGTGGGCACTACGGGTGGCGCCGGAGGAGATCCCGAAAGCCTGGATGAGCTCGCCTATGTGGACACCCTGCCCGAGGTAGGTGTTACCCCGTTAAGAATTCTCTTAAATCGCTGAATGTTTCCGTTTCACTCCCTCAAGCAGGAAGTCAAGCTGGTAGAGGTCACCTCCAATATTTGGGGAACGAAATTTAAAATCCATGGACTTGCCAAAACCGTCCCAGCCAATTTAGGCCAAGTAACTTATAAGACGTCCCTACTGCATTTGCAGCCGCGTCAAATGACGCTGGTCATCACCGAGCTGCGCGACGATTTTCCACCTGGTCCCGATCCCAGCTTCAACCCCAACATCTTCTCCGAGGACGAAGACGAGGCCCAACACCAACATCACCACCATGAGGCGGTGCCTCAGGTAAATGTGACCACGGCCCTGGATGTGGGTGCTTTGAAACCTCCGATAATGCCGCAGCGACGCCTCACTGAAGGAGCCTCGGCTCCATTGATAGCGCCCATGTCACCCAGGCCCAATCGCATACTGGCCAGGCACAAGAACTCGCTGACCGTAAACGGGGCAGGAGAGCGCAGCTCTTCGGTGGGTCTTAGTCCGCTGGCGCGAGCCGAGAGCTATGACGACGACTCCTCTAACGACTCTCAGGAGGCAGGAGGAGCCACGTCCACCACTGTGCTACTGCATCAAGCTCCTGCCAATGGCTCCAGTTGCAGTGGTGCCAGCAGCAGCAGTAGCAAGAATGTGTCACGTCCCAAGACTATCAGTAGCTTTAAGAACAGCTACAGCCGTTCTAGCTCCAACTCCAGCTGCCAATCGCGTCATGCCATCTCTCCCCTCTATTGTGACGGAGCCGTACCCACACTGCAATCACCCAAAAATGCAGTGGCACCGTCGGACATCATTTTCGAGAGACCTGCGGTACCTGCTGTGGGCCAGACAACCCTGATGTCCTACTCCAGCAATGCGGACTATGCCCAAAATGTGGTGCAGGTGAAGAATGCTCTCATGTCGGAGCCAGTTCGTTCGGCCAATAGCCATGTTAATCCCGTGCCTCTTAATCTCAACCTGAATTTGGAGCGCATGGATGCTGCCCGGGTCAAATGCATGGCCCCTTCAACATCAAAACGACGTGATATACTGTACATAGACGAGGAGACACAATCGCCCACGCCCACCACCAGCGGCAGCAACATGAAGCGTACTCCCACAGTGGTTTCCATAGCACCCGCTCTGCCTGACTCCATTACGCGCAGCTGCAGTGTGGGCTACCTGGACTCGGTGGCCATTACGCCCTCCCATGAGGCATTAACGGCCCTACGCAAAGATGCCCCCAATAAGCGTCTGGTTTTGGTGGACAAGCGTCGTAATCGCCGCAAGCGTCAACAACAGGAGGAAACCAAACGCCATAAGCTTCAGCAGACAGGCAAATCTAAAAGTTTGGACTCCTGCGATTTGCTGTCACTACAAACCAAGTTGTCCAGCAAGGAGCACGAGCAGGTGGTGCGGAAACTGCAAGAGATCTCTGACAGCAGTGCCTGCAGCAGTGCAGCCAATACGCTGTGTTTCAAGTGCCGCAACAACATGAATCCCAGCAGTGCCTGCAAACGCTGTCAACCCACCGCGAGCACGGCTGTTGACGAGATTACTTTAGTGGTGGAGCCGATCAAGGAAGTGAAGGAAACTGTTGCCACAAAGACTAAGCCCACACCCAAAAAACGCTTCGATGTCATCACAAGCTTTACGGACTCACCATTATTCACCAGAAAGCATCGCTTTGGCTATGGACGCAGCAAGGAGGGAGCGGGCACAGAAAACTCCACGCCAGTGCTGGGGCGCAAGCAGGAGAACAGTTTTAGCTTTGTCAAGCAGTTGTCTGAGGTGCGTTGGCGGCGCAAGGAACCGCCCCCCACGCAGAGTTCAGTCAACACCTTGGAAAGGCAGCAGCCAGCTGACACAGTTGGAGTGGGGATATCCTGTGGCACTGTGGAGGCCACACCCGTCGAGACCAAGGCTTCGGTGTCTCTACACACACAGGTAGGGCATGAATCTTAAATGGGAGGGCCTTAAATATATCAATCTTTCTCTTTGTCTCTCCCAGGCACTAACCACCTTGGAGAACATTATCAGTCGCTTGCGAGACTTGGATGAGGGTCGTCTAACGCCTCCCTCCACACCGCAGCGTCTGCCACGAAGTTCGCCCGCCTCCCCAGCGGCCAGCAAAAAGAACAAGCGTCAACAGAGCAATTCGCCCATTCGCCATATACTTAACTCACCGCTCCTGAATCGTCGCCAGCGAAAGAAACCGAGCATCATCGAAAGCTCCGACGATGAAGGCAATCAGACCAATGGCTCTGGCGAGGATCTGAATAATGCTGGCAACGGCAAGCAATATCGTGATCTGGAGACATTCCAAAAGGCCCAGCTAAGACAAAAGGTGAGTTGGTCCCACTCAATTCAAGTAAATCTCAATCAATTCTTCAACTTGATTAGCTAAAACGTGGCAAGATCGAACCGAATGGCAGTGCCAACTGTGCCCATCCGGCGCCTGTGCGTCGAGAGTTTGTGATGCACAACAAGGCGCCCATGTGGAATGAGATGAGTCAGGTGTATCAACTGGATTTCGGAGGTCGTGTTACCCAAGAGTCGGCCAAAAACTTTCAAATTGAGTTCCGTGGCAAACAGGTGAGTAACCTAAGCGTGCCTAAGTCAGCCTAATCTTCATTTGATATCCCAAATAGGTCATGCAATTTGGTCGCATCGATGGCAATGCCTACACCTTGGACTTCCAGTATCCCTTTTCCGCGCTGCAGGCCTTTGCTGTGGCCCTGGCCAATGTGACGCAGCGTCTTAAGTAAATTTGCCAGCTAAATGCTTTTTCGGCCCATGTACCTATATTTTTTATACCATGCGGAGACGACGATGCTTTTTTGATTTGTATATATTTATATATATATATGTGTATAGGTTTCTAAATACCGTAGCAGGGGGGAACGCGTACCACCACCAACCACTCGATGGAAGATGATGATAACCGTATCTCTGTATGGGTGTGCTAAGAACTCACAGTCCGATCCATTTTTGTGCAATATTTATATGACATATTTTTTTCGTGAATGTTGTAAAAATGACCGAGTCGATCGCCAGTCGATTTTTAACACTAGTTTGTACAACTGCAGCCTTTTTTGCATAGAGCTTCGTTTCGCTTTACTCGAGATTTAAGTGCAATATGTAATTCCTTTCGTTAAAACGTTTAGATGTAAGCAACATTTATCGATTTGCTACTAATAGCAACAACAACAACAACCACAAGATGATCATGATTACACTTAATGCTAGCATATTTTTTGATATATACAATATGATGATGATGATGATGGGTGATGAGGTAAACTAATTGTGAATGTTAACACAGTGAGAAATACAAAAACAAAAAAGAAACATAAAACCAAAAAAATTCAAGAACTTTGTGCTTTTCCTCTCTTACACTTTTTTGTAGTTAGGCTTAATTTCAAAGAAAATTCGTTAAATTGTAATTGTTGTGAATATCGTAAACGATTTAAGCGATCCAAACACATACACATACATAATTAAATCAATAAATGTATTTTACGTGAACTTTTATTGGTATATATTCCGGTAGGAAAGAGGGGCGTCAGTTCTTACATTCAAAGTATATGAATATATTTTAAGTGTACTTTAAGTTTTCAGCATATGATTGGACTTCAGCACTCTATATCTTGGGAACTTTTTGGAATTTTGCTTTACAGTCATCGGCAAAGATTTAGCTCTTGATTCGGTCTTTTAAGATTTTTTCTGGTCCCGACGCTTTTTTTTAAGTTGCACAGTATTATGAAAGAAATTGGAAGAAAACAGAAAGGACTTGTTAGCGAATTTAAAAAAATTATAAATACCCTTGCAGTTTTTATATTTTATATATAAGAACTGATTTCCTGATATTTTAGAAAAATTTATTTCGCTTACAACCTGTCCCAAGCTGACCAACAGATTGGCCCTTTCCTAACCATTTGGCTGACCAAGCCAGAGCCGATTGTGGTATGGGAGCCGTATTGTTTTTTGTAAATTTTTCAGATTGTGTGAAGGGTATATATTTGGGTGGTTGTTTGGCGGAGGGTTGGGGGTCTATTTTAGTTTATGTCTGTTATTATTCTGTGGTTAGGGATTTATTACAAGTATAAACAGTAAGTTAACTTAAATTCTATTTTCATCCGATTCCTTATGGGAGCTTTGCTATTGTCATCCGATTTTGATCAAAACTTATGAATGCCAAGTTGGGTGACGCTACGACGAGAAACAAAAAGTTTTTCTCACTAAAACTAGTTTTTTGGCCGATCTTTTCTATGGCAGCTATATGATATAGCGATCCGATCCGGCCGGTTCCGACAAATGTGCAGCCTATATGTATTTAAAGACTTTTTGCAAAGTTTGGTCAAGATAGCTTCAAAACTGAGGGAGGAGATAGCATAGAAACAGACAGACGGACGGACAGGGCTAGATCGACTCGGCTATTGATGCTGATCAAGAATATAAATAGTTTAAGGGGTCGGAAATGCTTCCTTCTATGCGTTACAAACATCGTGACAATTTTAATATACCCTCTGCAAGGGTATAATAATTGTGTACATAATATTTATGACCAACGGTTGACTAGTTTGACTGGATACCTGCAGTTCATATTGTGATAGGAGTTCATAAGAAAGACTCTTTAAGCAATAAATTAACCCTCAACCATTTGCTGTATTGCTGGAGAGTAATATAACAAGGTTCTCTGAGACTTTTGGGGTCTGTATTGGGACAGGAACAATCAGCGTAAATTTGCATAGATTTATGCTGGCATATTTATGGAGCACAGTTTTACGGCATTGTCTGGCCTTTAATTTGCACCTAAACTCCCTGTAGACCGTCCATTTCAAATATATTTTATTTGAAAATTCAAATTACGCGCCTCTCAACGACTGCCGGCTCTGGCACGTATGCGGTGTGACCATCTCAACTGTTTGTGTTTGCTGTTGCGGTCACGCTTACGTAAACGTAATATTAAAGATGGACTTTGATAAAATTTAAAGTGGTCATTATGGTAGGGGTTTTTACAGATACTTTCGTTCAATGAAAACACTTGATAAAAGAGCGAGATGTTGCCAGGCCCGAAACGTTTTAATTTATCGAAATATCTTATGGTTTGCATCAATCGCGCCATTTGGAGAATAATTATAATGTTTAGAAAATATGTTATATTCAACAAAAATTCGCAAAACAGACAAATCAAAAATAGCTACACTTTGGCAAAGAACGCTTAACTTATAGCCGCACAAAGCTTTGAACTAAATTGAATAATTTTAAAATGCGCGCCACTGAACAGCTGTTAACTTTTAGTGTGCGCCTTACGTAATTTCATACATTATATTAGAGATGTGCATTTACTTACTGTTACCAACTTTAACAGCGACAGTGGCAGTAATCTTTATGTTAAATGAAAAATGTTATAGTTCATTGATATTTATGTATATACAGTCAAGTTATAGCGATACTTGCAATTCTGATTCGTATGAATTTTTATATATATTATAATATAATATACATTATTTTATTTTATTCATTAAAGAGAGAAGGTTAACAATAATATTCTTAACCTACTACTATTAAAGGAGCGCTAGCTGCCAGGTCTTACGGCTCAATATATATATAATTATATACTGTGGAAGTTTTTTTTATAAATAAATTAATTAAAGATTTCCAAAAATTTCAACGATTAACATTATTGAGAATTGTTAATAATATGGTCAAAAAATTTAAAATTGCGTGTTATTTAAAAAATATTACATTAATTTAAGTTATTTTGTTATAACAAAAGGATTAATTTAATTGGATTTATAATACACTTGCTAGTTTTAGCACAAAATTACATCTAAATATACAATAACAAAAACGGAAGTTCCTTCTTGCATTGCAAATTTGATATGAATAATTTTAATGTTAACTTCTACATTAACATTGACAACTATTGCCCACTGTGCGACGTAGCGTCGCAGCAGTTTGTGCCTCTATAACATTTTGTACTCTGCGAAAACTGCGCAAAAGACATACACATTTATTGTTAAATAACTCAGTTTAAATAAAAACAAGACAAATCAAAGGCAGCAGCACAATGTGTGGGGGTTTCACCTGCTCAAAGAATGCGCTAATAGCGCTAAACATTTTATATGTGGTAAGTTGTCGTTAATAACAACAAAAACAAGTAAGAAGAAGAAGAACAACAACAACAACCAGGAAATTGACCAGCAGCAGCAACAACAATGATGAATGAAAAATTGCAAAACAGCTTGTTAACAAAAAAAAAGAAAGAAGCATAAGCTTCACTCTTTTGTATTGATTTTTTGAGACAGGTGCAAACTGTGTTTGTGTGTGTGTGTCTGATTTCTTATTAATAGTAACAAGTGGCGTCCTTTCTCATCTTTTTTCTTCTTCTCTTTCGTCCTTTTGCAGATGATTGGTTTCTTGCTGATTGGTGTGGGTGTCTATGCTCGAGCTGCCTCCATTGTCACCAATCTGCCAATTGTGGGTGGCATCTTGGCCTGCGGCGTGATACTCATCTGCATCTCAATGTTGGGCCTTGCTGGCGCTGTCAAGCATCATCAAGTGATGCTCTTCTTCGTATCCTTTTAATGATGAGACAAGACATGAACCTTTGCATATATGCAAATTGTAATTGTACTTTGTTTGGTCCAACAACTGAAGGTCGAGGCATGTCGAATTGTTGTTGCCCAAGTACACACACTTCCGTGCAATTGTATACATACATAAACATACGACAGTAGCAAAGGGAAAGCTACCTCATAATGACTCAAATTATGACTATGCTTAACGTTTTTTTTTTTGTTTTACACACAAACATGTCTCTCTGACGTCAATTGGAAGCCATAAACGCTGACCTACACTTATTAAAATGATAACAAATCAATGTTATTAGAGCTTGGGCACAAAACTTCGGTAATAATACATAGATCAAGCTGATAAAGAGAACAAAGCAAATCATAGTTTCCAAGGATAGCAGCCCTGGTGTTCCACAAATCGCTATCGAACCAAAAACGACCCAAATCGTATGGGAATTGGGTCGAAAGCGAAAGCATCGCACAGAAGACAGCATTTCCGATCCCGTAAAAATATAAAACAAATTAATCCCTTCCCGACCATTTAGAATCCATGTCCCAATCCCAAACTCAAATTTTGTATTCAGTTCTATCATGCCCCGACCCTGCTTTAAATTTAAAACTCAATTCCTTGCCCATCCCGACTTCAAATCTAAAAATCTATACCGTCCCTATCATGACCTTCAATGAAAATATTTAAAAAAGTTTAAAATTGCTTTCCCACATATTTCAGATACTATTTCAAGACCGTTTGATGCTCTGGTTCCGCCTTAACTCACTCTCTCTTACTCTTTTACAGTACATGATCATTTTGTTTATGCTGTTCCTTATCCAGTTCTCCATTGCCAGCTCCTGCCTGGCCGTCAATGCCGAACAGCAGCAGGAATTCGCCGAGCAGGGTTGGAAAACGGTGCCCACATCATTGCGCAAACAGGTGCAGGATAATTTCCTCTGCTGTGGTTTTAATGATACCAGCACTAGTACCAGCAACTTAGCTATTAATGCGGGAGAAGAGCCCTCCTGTGAGTTAATCAATCAGAAATGCTGCCCCGTCTCTGATCCGCTATGTCATTGCCAAGCCTGTGGACCATTACTGGAGGATAAGATCAACTATGCGTTCAAATTGTGCGGCGGTCTGGGCATTTTCTTTAGCTTCACTGAGGTGAGTAATGGGTTCATTATAAAAGTTCCTTTATTATAATCTCTTTCTATTGTACATTTGAAACATGCTGCATAATCAGTTCGTTGGTGTTTGGCTAACCGTACGCTATCGCAATCAAAAGGATCCGCGCGGCTTGCCCAGCGCCTTCCTATAAATTGTCTCACAAGACATAAAAAAAAAACTAATCCCAGACATAACAGCAACAACAACAAAAAGAATAATCATATATGTGTGTTTGTCTCTTTTAAAATTTTGAATGTCAATGTGTAAATTTCATTTTCACACAATAATCGTGGGTCTCGGACCAGAACTAGGGTCTACAATACATATTATACAAGCATCTATATATTTATACCATCTACATACATATACATATATATATTATACGTAATGGTGTTAGGTCATAAATGATATACAACTTTAGACATATATATATATATACACATATACGAGTATATACCATTTAACTAGAGAGCTACGTGTTTAATCATTTCAACAAGCAATCAACATAACAAATATTTAAACTCTCACTCTCTCTAAATATCACTCTAATATTTTCTGCAAAAGTCTTCAATAACAAAAACTTTGACTAGATTGGTTAATCTAACCAAAATGGTGAGACATACAAATTTAAATGTTATTATTGAACACTCAGAAAGTAATTTTTTTGATTCCGATACGGTATATTGTCTTTCATACAAGATGTCTTAAATAATCGTTTTTGTCGTAGAGCCATGGAGCCAGAATAGATACTGAAAATTAGGCCTACAGAAATCGTAGAATCAAGGAATGTGTGAGACATCAATAAAGAGTTCCCAAAGGCGCTTTTAAACGACCTTCTTATAAGCTAAACCTCAAGAAAATTTCCGAGGTATAAGTTATAGAGCGAAACCGCAAAGCTTCCTAGGTACATAGAGCCATGAAAATTGAAAAATGTTACTAGCCAGACTGTAAACCTTCAAAATTCCGCAGAAAGTTTGCACATTGATTTCGGTTCACCGGACCCAATATTTTTATACTCTGTACCGAAAAAATTGTTTGTGCAATCAGCCAGAAGGAAGCCTTTCCGACCCTATAAAATATATATATTCTTGATCAGCATCAACAGCCGAGTCGATATAGACATTTCCGTCTGTCCGTATGAACGCTGAGATCTCAGAGATGGTAAGAGATAGAGGTTTAAAGTGTATAAAACATATAATTCTTTTACTTGCAGGCAGATCAAGTTTAGTTTTTTTTTTGCCACGCCCCTTCCTCCCCCGCAAATCGGAAAAAAACCGTATATCTTCTACAATTTTGGAGTTAGGTTGTTCGAACCTTCTAGACATATATTCTACTCATCATTTTTTATCGAGCCCCCATACATCGTTTTCCGATCAGATAAACGATAGTAGAGTTGCCACCCCCGCAATTTGAAAAACTTTCAAATATCCCGCAATTTTGGAGTTAGGTTGTTCGAACCTTTCAGACATATATTCTACTAATCATTACTTATCGAACCCCCATACATTGTTTTCCGATCAGATAAACGATAGTAGAGTTGCCACCCCCGCAATTTGAAAAACACCTCAAATATCCCGCAATTTTAGAGTTAGGTGTTTCAAACCTTCTAGACATATATTCTACTCATCATTACTTATCGAACCCCCATACATTGTTTTCCGATCAGATAAACGATAGTAGAGTTGCCACCCCCGCAATTGGAAAAACACCTGAAATATCCCGCAATTTTGGAGTTACGTTGTTCGAACCTTCTAGGCATATATTTTACTCATCATTACTTATCGAGCTCCCATACATCGTTTTCCGATCAGATGAACGATTATAGAGTTGCCACCCCAACAATTTGAAAAAAATCGAATATCTTCCACAATCTTAAAGACAGATTGTTTGAACATTTTAGGCATATATTTTAATCGTCATTTTTACTTACACCGTTTCCAGATCAGATGGACGATATTAGGAAAAAAAAAAAAAAAGGTGGGGGGGGAGAGGGGGGGTTGGTGGGGCCCCACACTTTTAAGTTATTAGTTATATACAAACAGGTACAGAGTAGAATACGCATTCATCAAAACTATCCAATCTTTTTCAAAGGACAATCATTTGAATAGTCGAATGGTCCACATTAATGTCTTCAATCAATAGAATTGTTATATGTTAGAATTGTACGTCCTCTTGCCCGGGACTGTCACCCTCGATTTTTCTAGTAATCAAATTTTTTTATTGTGAAATTTTTGAAAAAATATATGAAGTTTCAAATGAAAATGATTAAAGGTCATTTTACAAAATGGTAATAAAATGTTTAATTCGTAATTATAATGGTAATTAAATTTTTAAATACCCAAAAAAAAGGTAATTGTAATGGTAATTTCCATTTACAGCTCTGGTTCTAGATTGGTTTGAAGATCTTGAAGAGTGTTGATTCCTTGTAATCAAGTAAGGACTTGACTGAGATTCATTGTACCGGAGTTTATCAAATTATTTTCTGAGTGGTTTTTGATTTTGTTTTTATATACTACTTTGTTTTCACTTGACATCTCAGACTGATCAACTACTAATGAAAACATTTCTTACATATTTCCTTCCAACAGGTTCTAGCCGTTTTTCTGGCGCGTCGCTATCGGAATCAGCATGATCCCTGTTATTTGCCCGCTCGCGCCATCTTTCCACACAATTATCAATACTAAACCAAATTACAGGCTCCGGTTTTGTTTTTAGTCAAAGGGACGAAGGCTGAATTTTAATTTTTACACAATATTCCTAGCAAAATCCAGGAACACTTGAGAGTAGAGAGTGGAGGAACCAAGCAATGTGCTCAATACTGCTGCTAGTTTTTAATCATTTATTTTTATTATGCAAAGAGATTAAGTTTCCAATTGAGATTATAGTATGGTTATTAAGTTAAGCTTAAAATCTTTTTTATAATTTAGTGTTAGCTCTTAAATGCCTTTATTTTGCAACTTGCAACAATCATAACTCAAACTACTGTACCACAAAAAACAAACACAACATATAAACATTTCAAAACCTGATCTAACAGTAGAACAACTCAACAAGTCAACTAAGTCAAAACGTAACTAACTAGTAACCTAACCTATATACAACCATGTAATTGCATAAACTAAATGGCATATAATTATACTCTAAATGTTAGTTGTGTGTTAAACTTAGAAATAGCAACAAATAACAAAATACAAGTCTATATACATGCATATACAATACATATAAAAACCGTTCAATCTTAGCCACCTGCTTCGTTTTCATATTTTCATTGAATTTTTCAATTACTCAACTTTCTCTGCTGCTGCTGCTGCTTTTCTATGACTTGCACTCGCACCCAAGCCACAATCCGCAACCGAAACACCAGACACATCAGGCTTCCTTCTCTGCTCTACACACACACACACACACACAACAGTACATTACCAACAAGTTGAAATAGTATTTTCCCCCTCTTCATTCATTTCAAATTTTCCTTTTCAAGCGACAAATAAAACCATAAGATAATATTCTCTGTATTCTGTGCTGTGATTGAAGTAAATATGATCTTTAAAAAGAAAAAGAACTAAACACAAAAAACAAGTATTGAGTTTCATTTGATTTCGGTTTTAACATTTAATGAAGGAAACATAAGCTGGCACTTGTTGTGGCTTAGACCATTAGCAAAAAGTTTCCGCTTACGGAAAATGGCAGGCGCATGTCAATTCTTACAAAATGAATGTGAGTATATTTGTGTGTTAAATCTACAGTGGAACAATAATAATGACGGGAATTTAATGAGACTGTTATTAATCATTCTCGAGTCGAGCCTTTAAGCATATTTTGGCTCTGTCATCACAAATTCTACAGCAGCGTCATCAAGTTTGAGAATATTTTTTTATACATCAATGCACTAAATTAAAGGGTGATGAGAGGCCATCAAGGAGATGTTAATTTTATAATTTCTATAATATTGATATAATTTTGAATATGGGATTGGTAAAAAAAAGTAAAAGTAAAAAGAAATTAAAAGTATTGCCAAATGCCTATAATTGGAAGCGTCTAACAAATAATGAAACAAAGTGTCAATGATTCGTAACTATGGACGTTTATTATTATAAAATTAAATGGGAGAATCGGCTCCTAAGAAGGCAATAACAGTTTCAATCGCTGGAAAGTTTATGGCATTCGATTTTTGGAATGAACCTAGAATTATCTTAACCGATTATCTTGGAAAAGAAAATCAAACATTAGCGTGTATTATATATACAGGGTTGCCCATATTCGACGGACCCATCTGGCAACGCCATAACTTTTGACAGAGATGTCAGATCGCTTAATGACATACCGCGTTTGAAGCGTAGTCCAAGCGATTTTACCATGGAACAATACACGCCACGCGGCGCTGAAATAGTTGAAATTTACATTCAACAGAACAGTCATGTGAAACAACGTACAAAATATAGTATGAACACAGAGGACGTAAAACAAAATCCGATACGCCACGAAAATCCCGGAGATTCGAGTGCCTTTCATGACGAAAAAGTCACGTTTGGTGCGGCGTAGTGAAAACGGTCGTTTCTTCAAAAGAAAATGGCAGTACCAACCAGGCGTATCGCGAAACAATTTTGTGATGCCAATTATCGTGAAAGCGTATGGGTTCTGGCAACAAGACGGCGCTCACCAAAAACGAGGGTGGTTGGCACGCGGTCGCCGCGACTCCGGGTATTTGGTCAAAGGTTTACTCAAGCCAGGACCGTAGAAGAGCTCAAGGACAACACGGACCGCGGCCTTTGGCGATGGAAGCGCAAAGGGCACAATACCCATAACGCCAGAGGCGCCTAGGATCATATCAAAATGATGTAAACAAATCACTGAACAAATTATGTTAAGATTCAACCGCCAAATTTTTTTTTTCTGTTTTTAAAAAAACTGGTCCGTCGAATATGGGCAACCCTGTATATCGAAATAACTCCAAAAATTCCAGTGTATAGATTATTTCCAACGCTCCAAAAAAATCCCAAACATAAAAATCGAATAAGTAAAATCAATATCAAAAATTATAAAAATAAATATTTTCAGATAAACTCTTTTTGTGTTATGGGACCACTCAGTGTTTTCAAACTCTTGATTTGGCATGCATTTTGGATCCTTGTAACAGTCCTCGACTCTATAAACAGCTGTAATTATGTTCACACTTTGACGAAGCGTTAGAAAGTCTCCCCATTTGTATTATTATTTGCATTCCGCTGCTCATTTTGGTTATAATTTGTGAAAATTGTTCAAAAACCCCACCGTGCATATCATGTTCAGGCGCCATAAGCATCATAAACCTGAAGAAGATTAACGTTCGCACTTTGTTTGACGCTTCTCAGCGGAGGTTGAGCCTAGCCCAGTCTCTCTTCTTCAAGGTACCACCCTCAACCAACAAAATTTTCAGCAGGCTAAAAGACTTTTCACTCAAAGTTTCGTTGAATTTGGGCCAAGTTCAACGTACTTGGCAGGGAGAAAATTGTTGCTCGCTCAATTTGGGTGACAAAGAGAAAGAGAGGAGAAAAGAAATGCTTGGTTATGTAACTAGTGGCGGTCCGTTGGGAGGTCCACAATTTCCGCTTTTGCGTGCTGGTATGTGGGCGTGGTGGTAAGCCTCCTCCTTATCAACGCCCTGGGTTACTCTCGGGCTTGTTGACGTTGCAACACAAGTGGTTAACTACGGACAGTGCCTTCTGTTGGAGACATTTTTATTTTGTTTCCGCTTCCTTGAGCTGTGGGTAAACAGAAATTTGAATGGAAAATGTTTTTCGAAATGTCATGTAAATGAAATGGACAACTTGCGCCAATGCATACGTATGAACAATGTATATGTGTTTGTGTATGTATGCTTTGAGTTGTCTTGGGGGGTCTAAAATAAATAATGTCATTTATTCACACGCATGTCACATTAAAATGCCGTTGGATATGGACTTGGGTCCGAAACTTTCGTTTGCTTTTATATTAATAAAAATCTATTAGAACACGCTTTGGAATGTCCTGGCGACTACATATGTATTCCCATTATGTGAAAAACAACGTAAAGTTCGATTCGTGTGTGTGTTTATGACATACAAGAATTTACTTCAGCTCGAAGCTATTAACGTCATGATAAGAAATTTAATTATTGTGCCCTGAAGTAGAAAGACAATTGCTCTGTCTCTGCCACTTGTCGCAATATTTCAGTCTCTGTTCTTACTCGTATACTTAATTCGTATTTACTGTGCCATGTCGGTGTCAAGTCCATCGTCCATTGGGCTTACTAAACTGTCTGTGTCTGGGCCTCAGCCAAGCATGGCGTATTGTAGGCATGTGTGTGTGTCTGTCCGGAAAATGAAAGCTTACAAATTAAACAATAACAAAAAAAAAAAAACTAGAAAAATGAGCCAAAAAAATATTTCAATGTCAATGTCAAATTAAAGTCAGACGCATTACTGATTACACTTAATTAAGCAAGCGTTTATAAGGCAACGATTGGCCGATTCTGAGATCATTTAAACGATTTGGAGTGTGTGATAGTTTGTAGAAAATTATAATTTCTAGCTTAGTCTTTTACTTAAACCATTAAGATTGTTATATATTTCATTTAATAGAAAGTTTCAGCTATTGGGGTTAAAGAAGACATTTTTTACAGATTTCTGGAACAAACATTTTTATACATTTTCCCAAAAATGTGCTTGATTTTGTATATACTACGTTTATGCACAAATAAAAAATCATGCTTTTTGCCCTATGTTTATAAATATAATCAATTAAGGAAAATATTTATTTAGACTTAACACTTATTATTTTTGTATACCTTTGACTGGTCCGACAATCTGAGTGAATGCACAATGTGGATTATGCAAGATGCTACCATAACTACCTTTAAATTATCTTGTCTAAAAAATAATAATTAAATTTGGAAAAAAAGAAAGTTTGATAGACATACTTACAATGTGTGTGCAAAAATAGTTTTTACACGAAGGTCAACTGAACATAAAATAAACAAATTTATTTAGTGTAATCGTTAAGATTTTTTTGCATAAGGGAACGTTATTTTTTATTGGTGTGAATGATAAGATTAAAAAAAAAAATTAAGCATAAACCTAGTAATAGTTGATAAATATATTTGAAGAATATATCTATGGGTTCCGTACTGTAAAAGAGGAGAAAGCAACTCAGCAGCATTCCCATCTGTATGGTTTCTATTGTAAACCTCTATAACCTAAGTTAGAGGTTTGCCGAATAACTGGTTGTTTTATTGGTGATGCTATAACTACATCACTTTCCAATTCAGTGGCAATATGCTAAACACAATGAATTATGATTCCGAGAAGGACTTGGTTTTAAACTACTTACTTAATTAAGGTGTGCGAAATGAACTACGAACAATTTTCCCAGAGCACGTACAAAGTTTTAGGAAAGACAACCACAAAACGATCTGTAGAAAAAAAATGGTACTATTCCAAAAGATGAGCTTTCTCGATAACACACAGTAGCAATCATGTTTTTGAATGCAGTGGAGCGACGAAATTCCACATATTGTCCAATCATCCCAAACCAGCCTAATAATTTAATATTTCATTGTTTGTCGAGTTTGGAATTTAAGAAAAATTTTATTTATAATGTTATTTCGGATATAAAGAGTGGAAGAAGAATGGAAAGAAAACCTGGTTCACGAAAAAAAATGAAATTTACAGCTAAGTAAAGTAAGAGTCAAATTGAAGGCTAATATTGCGGCTGGCCAAAAAATATAATGTGAGCTACAAAACTGTAAAAAATATATTAAAGACATAGAAGTTATTATATGTTAAAAAAAAAACCATGACTACTGTTTTTGAACAGCATAGAGAAACCATAAATAATTTCAAATTGCCGAGTTACTCTATATTTTTTTATAAATCCTTAAATCTTGCTTAAAATGTTTGGTTACCGGTGAAGTCTACATACAAACGTTATTTAATTTTTATTATCCGATTCTTAGATACACGTGCGTGTGCGTAATCGCTTGTTGGTGTAACATATTTAATATTTAAATTACGTAAGTGGGAGAGGGCATATCGATATTTTGTAACAAACGCAAGCTGTTGCGGTTATATATGAATCCATTAAAAAGGGGCTAAAAGAAAATCATGAAGTTGTGCGAATGTATGTAACAGGCAGATAGAAACATTTCCAACCAGGCCTGTGTCCTAATGAGTTTAGGCAAATGTATGTAACAGCTAGATAGAAGCATCGTCGACCCTATAAAGTATGTGGATCCTTGATCAGCGTCCACAGTCGAGTTGAAGTGGCCATGTCCGTTTAAAGCTATATAATTTAAATAGTTGCTGAGTGTCAGATAAAACAAAATTTCACTCTGTTATGTGTGACAGATAAATAGGAAATAAGAAATCGCCCCTTAAACAATTGAAAATGTTTCCTTCAAAAATTCAATTTTAATTAATTTACGGAATTTTCAAATTTTCAAATAAATTACGGAAATTCAAATACATAAGAAAGCGGCCCTAAGGTTTAAATGTAATCGACCCTGTACTTTTTGAGCTTCAACAAATGCGTTCAACCTAACCAAATTCATCTAGTTTTTTCGTTTCATTTTCTTAGGTCTTTTCACCCAGCATTGTATTTAGCTAAGAATATTTTTGAATCTTCAATTCACTTTTGATTTTCCCCACATGAAGACCATTAACACCTTGGCATTGAATGTAATTAAGCAGTTTTGTTTGTTTGTGCTTAGAGTAAACTTATTTATATAAACAAAATCCATAGCCGATCATAAAATTTGTGTGTGTTGTTTTATAAGCTGCCAGTGAAATTTTGCATAGAAAAAAACCTCCCAACATCCATACGCCACAGGTGATTAACGCACTTCCGCCTTTCCATTACCTGGGTGAGGTAAATAATTAAATTTGGCCAACCGCTTTTAAGCTTTAATGGCCGGTGTGATGTTCTGTCCTCGTCCATGTCCCATAATGATGGAACACCATGCTGTCCACAAGGACGAACAATTGCTTTTGAGTCGATTGTCTGTGCGCAGCAGCTGTTGCTCTGCCCCACTTCCTTGCCTTAATGAATTTGAGTGAAATTTGAGCGGGAATTGAAATAGTTTTTAATTAATACTGTATTTGTTTCAATTCATCTGTCGACTCTCTATTTAAATTTCCCGTGTGCTCGGCAATTTTAACAAATTAAGTGACTCACTGGGTTAGTAATTTGCTATTTGAGTGAATTCCCTGTGGAAAGTTGACTCAAATTGTGCGAGCAACTGAGCTAAACAGCAGCAGCAACAGCAGCAGCAGAGCAGAGCCAACTCTTCGTCAGTCGGTGGTGAACCTCGCGCAGCTTTGGACGTGTTCCTGTGTTTTGTGTGTGTGTGTGTGCGAGAAAGAGAGTAAGTTCCTGCTGGTTTCACGTGCCTGGCTGACAGGCAGATAAACAAAATAAAAATAAATAAATAACAAAAGAATAACGTGATAAGGCCAATTAAAAGCAGGTGGTAAATTTCTTTGATTTTCAGCGCGCCCGGCACATTTCTCTGCGCTGCAGTCAATCCAATAAAAAAAAGGGCTTCACTTTTTACGTAAGTCCTTGCATGTTTTTTATACAAGATTTACTATTATTTTGATACTTTGCCCGAACACCATTTGTTTGTACAGAAAATCAATAGCCAAGTTTCTATTTGTTTGGCCGTGTTAGCCTGCCACAGGATACACACACACAGACAAGACCATTGACATTTGTGTGGCGTTTCCTTGAAGGAATCTCATTTTAACTAATTGAAAAAGTTCACTTGATATGGTAATGTGAAAACTATGTCCACAGCCCAACGCACACTTCCTGCATTTGTTGCTGTTCATTGAAACGGTTCAGCAAACGATTTCAAGGCTAGCTTTTGCATTAATAGGTCACCCTTGTTGCCTGACAGCCTGCAAAACATCCTTTATCTGGGATAAAAATGCAAAATAGTTGAGAAGAAAATATAATGTTAAATCTGTATAGTAATCTGTAATTATCTCATTATTTGTGGCTTGCTTCGGTTACACTCTATTTCTATCAAAAACCTAAACATATTGAGGGGTGGGGCCATTCATAAATATGTATTATTGGAAATAATACTACTTATCAGTTGGAATAAATCAAAACATTTGTAATGTGTCTGTACAACTGATTACAAATGTACATTGTACATATATGACGTACATAAATCGAATGTATTTAGTTCCGGTTGACGTTGGCAAAAATACACACACAAAAAGCTCCGCTAAAATAGTATAGAACCACTCCGAACCAGCCGAACCTAAACACAGGCAAAAAATGTGTTCAGAAAATAAGTTGCCTTGAATTCAAAATAAGAATAAAAGTGCTTGAAACGATCACAACTTCACTCCACCGCCGTTCAGATAAATATTTTAAGCATCTTTCACTAGCCACGAAATATGGGGAGCATCATATCAGCGATTGTAAATATCAATTCCAATCCAAAGAGATATGTCTATTCAAACCCCCACAATTTGCTTATATTTTGCTTATAAAGTATTGATTGCTGTTTCTAAAAAAAAGCTTATTTTGTTCTTTCTTAACTCAAGCATGTTTTGTTCTCAAATGAAGTATAAAATGTTCTTGAAAACGTAACAAAATCAACCAGAGATGCAAACCGGTTCTGAACCAAACCGAACCATTAAGTTGTGCAGATGTATGTAACAGACAGAAAGAAACATTTGCGACCCTTTAAAATACATATATTCTTGATCAGCATTAACACCCAAGTCGATATAGCCAATTCCGTCTGTCTGTCAGTCTGTATGAACGTGTCGATCTCAGAAACAATTATAGTCAGAGACCTGTGCCTTGGCATGTAAGTAGGTGTATACCAAATGCAGATCAAGATTATTTTAGATCGGTTAAAGAACACAGAAGTTTTAAATGAATAATGCTTTCAGCATTTGTGCATCGTCACGACTGCAGCGGAGTCTGAGAGTGAGATAAGATAATAATTTAAGATATATTTAGCGTTAGTTAATAGAAATTATATTATTTTGATGCTGTTCATCATCTACTACTTAGCTCTTAGATTAGAAAATAGAAGGCAAACATCGGCTCCGTCGATTTTTTAAATACCCTTACAGTTTATTAAAGACGCCATTGATAACAAAAAAGTTTTTCTCACTAGAACTAGTTTTTAGACCGATCGTTCCTATTTGTCCTGAACTATGTGGAAGCATATAAAACTAATACGACTAGAACTAGTTTAAAGTTAAAGTTTATATGGCAGCTATATGCTATAGTCATCCGATTTTAATAAATTTTTTCAGATTTGTGTATGAGCATAGAAAACTTATATATTCCACGATTGGTGATGCTACGATGAAAAATGAGCCAATTTTTCCCACTAATCTTCTCGTTGGATTTCTCGTACCTAAGTGATAGACCAAGTTCTATTTCGATCTAGTGTATCCAATTACTTCTGGGTACCCAAGGTAGTTTGGGTCCATTGTTCTATTCAATGATCTATTCAGTTCTGACTCATTCACAGTCCTTATGTATGCTGAGATGTTAAGATTTGTTTAACATATAAAGATTTGGTATCACGATATCATTTGAAAACTGACTTGGATGCATTCCCGGTGTTCAATCTCTAAACTAAAGTTCGAAGTGTAAGGTTGATTTATAGAGCTAAAAGGTATACAGGAAAATGTGGCTTAGAGCGTCAAACGATGGAATGAAGTAAATGATCTGGGGGTAATTCTTGATCAAAAATTCTAAACTTAAATTTGACTCTCATGTAACTGCTACTGTTAGTAAGGCCAGTAGTGTTCTTGGGTTTATTAGCGGTCTAAGGAATTTGATGATCCTAACACCAAAATTTTAATGGAATTTTGGGGTCCAATTTCGTCATCAAGAAGAATAAATCGCACAATTCTATTGTTTGCTCTTCGTGGTTTGAATTGGAATCCTGGGTCCGGTTACCATCGTATTCTAGTAGACTTCTTTTAATAAACCTTCCCTCCTTAATTAACCGAAGAGTTATGCTTGGTGTAATCTTTATACTAGACTAATAAATGGTGAAATCGACTCATCAGAGTTGCTCAAATAATCTAAGTGTTCCTGTTAGACAGACACGTAACTTTATCCCCTTATCTCTAAAACGTTGTACTACTAACTATGCTTTGCATGAGCCGTTTCCCTTTGTGCTGACTACATAAAATCTTTCGAGTAATTAGTTTAGAAGATTCTATTTTTGCTATAAAACCTCTATATTAACGTATTTGCTGTTTGCTTTAATTCCGTGTTTTTCTATGCGTTTTGTGTCATCGGTCGGTGGGCGGGGGTGGGCTGCTTTCCTGGGGTCGCGGTCCATATATAAGTATTTTTTAATAACCGCTCTTCAGTAATTTTGACACATTTTTTTATTAGCGGGACCCTTTCAAGTATGCAACATTATTTTTCCGGTTTTATTTGGGTCTTTTTTATTCAAATCATAAATGAGTGCTCAAAATTTATAACGAAACATTTTATTTAGGAAGCCTAATTAGCTTTCAAAAAAATATTATACAAAAGTAAAGCCAAACAAAACGCGTCAAGTTCGTGGTCATGGCCCTAGGCAATGGCCCTTCTATGCTGTACTTAACATTCCCTGTTTGGTTAGGCTTATTTTACGCAGCCTTGAACTTTGACCGTTAAATAAAAACTGCAAACAGCGAAAAGCACTTTATAAAGTTGAGCCCAACTTTAGGCTCATCGTTGCAGGACGTGTTCAATCTAAACCGAATTTTCGTTTACCCAAACACGCAAAACAGGGCCAGCGGATAAGCCGCTAAATAAATCAGTGCGGCCGTTTCAAGGACTTCTGCTCTAGTTAAACTGCTGCGGCACTTTGGACCCTCCGCAAACCTACAACACATTGATGTCGGGCACGTGACGTTTCTTGTCGTTTTTTAATTAAAATCTGTCAAAATGCTTTGCGAGAATTTCACCGGATTTCACTCGCCCATTTCCCTGGGCCCAAAGCTCATTACGGGTTTCCCTGTGGTTGTGCGCTGCTTCGCATTTAAATTTATTTACTTAGCAGAGCCTAAAAGTGGGCTTTGCCTTTAAAACGTAATGGCAATTTACACATTTAAATTTTTATGTCTATTAAAATTGAATTTTCTTTGCAGGCCGGAAAATGTCGCTGCTAACGGGCAACAGTCATTCCCTATCCGAGGAGGAAATCGATGAGTAAGTATAGTTGTATGGGGAAAGAGGAAAAGTTTTATTGGATAAAATTAGCTGCATGGCGTGAACTTTTGTTTGTCAATTTCGACATCAATAAAAGGAAGGAGAATGTGTCAAAAGTAAGGCTATAAATTTGCACTCTGAACTTTAAGCAACGTTTGGGTGGCAATGTGAGAAAAAGTTTTCCCAGAGAGAGACGAGTTCATATTGAACTTTTGCTGAATATCAAACTTTCGTGAACATTTTGATTGCCACCAAACTTTTCTGATGTATCGAAGGTCACAAGGAATGAAAATAATATTTATAAATTAATCTAAAGAATAAGATAATTTTACTCAGGATAGCAAACCCAAATCATTTTTGTGGAGGTCCAGTTCGCGTGTCTGAACAAAAATTTTTGCATGGTTAAGGCTTAGAAATTTGAGGTTCAAGTAGAAAAGTAATGAATTGTTTAAAAATAAAAGAAAATATTAAGAATATTTAAAACCCAGTTTTCAAAGGTTACACAGTATACGAGTTTGCGAAAACAAAGCAATTACAATTTTGTTAAATTCAAAAATTTGTTTGATATATTCCAAGAAATAAGCTATAAGAACTGTGGATTTTAAACAGCTGTAGATACATCACCTAAGCACAACTCATTTGCAATCAACTTAAATTTAATTCAATAGAAAACTGCCTCAAATTAATTGCCTCGATTGAAGAGGCCATGTCAAGGCCATTGTCTATACGTCTATAATTAGTGTATGCCGCAAAGTAGGCTACACAATTTTAATTGCCCGGCACAGGGTGTTGCTTATCTCAACCGGCCCACGCGACAAGTTGCCCTTTTAATGTCATTGCTCATACGCACAGTTGCCATGACAAATGGGTCCTCCGGCGACGGACTAAATAAAAACAAAAAACAATCAGAGCCCAATTATCGATTGGCTCGAAAATTTTGCAATTCGCCCACGACTTTCCTGCAGTCAAGCGTGAATAATGCAATTTAAAATGAATCCGTTTTGGATGACACTAACAAGACAAAGAGCTGACGTTAGCGTTTTTTTTTTCAACCTTTTGAAAAGTTCATTTCGGACTGCTATTCATAATAACTTTTAATCTTTGTTTGCATCTTCAATTTGCCTGCACTTTGTGTTTTGACCGGAAAGCGACCTTCAAGCGACTTTGACAAACAGCTGGAACAGATGTTCATCTTGAATGGAAATGCAATTACCTCCGTTAATAGCTGGGGCAAGTAAAGGTTAGAGTTTATGTGCTAGCTACGGATGTTTACCACTTTTGAAAATCCTTTTAAAGCTTTTGTAACAAATGATAGCTGCCAAACGAAATGCAGGACAAATGGTGGCCCCCATAAGCTGACAGAGTTGCCTTATCATACTTGTATTGTCCACAGGCAAGGCCAAAACAGAAATTACTTTTTGCACTTAAGTAGATTCAAAAGACTCAAGTGCATATCAACAGTTCCCAGCAATGATGAGTCCTTCCATTAGATGTGTGTCTGAGCTGACGGGCTGAAGAGGGAACGTGGCATTGACATTTGCGTGCTGCCATTAACAGCAATTACTTGTGTTGCATGCAGTCTTCAATTTTCCAAAGTATTTAACTTAAGCAGTTATCAAAACAGATATCGATTTTATTTTCTGGGTTTCTATTTATCTTTACATTAGACAAACCTTAAAATTGCTGGCTTGATTGATGATATGGCTATTCTTTATAAATTTGTGTGCGCTTATGGATAACACAAGAAGAATAGCCGTAGTTGAGGCAGAAATTTATTTCTTCTTTTCCTTAATTTATGCAGAAAAGTTTACTGGCGTTAGCAAAAGATATTGTTTCGAAATTTGTAGAACATGTTTTACAATTTTTGTGTAAAAGTTTTTTGAACATAATTACAATAATACACACAATATAAAATCGTTTGCTCTTGAACAGATATGTTCGTCGACCAAGCAGCATGTATCTAAAATAACTTAACCAAGGTGCAGGACTCTGAACTCCCTTAATACTGGACATCTTTCAGGAATATTCTCCATATTTACCGGTTCTCCTGTATAACCTGTACTTTCTGGAGAAAAAACATGACACATCTGGCTTTCATCATCCACGAAATGTCTCTTGGCGGTAATATGCTACCTACATTTTTTTCTCCAATACGCATAATCCATTCCATTTAAACAGCAAGAGTTCCATGTCGTGTCACTCTAAGCAATGTAAGAAACATAATGATTTTAATTCCTTAGACCAAAATACTTTCCTTTCCGAATGTTTCGTGAGTAGGATCGAAGGACGTTCTTCGTTATATTCAAGAAGGTACCTTAGAAATATATTAAACGTGTTTTCCAAAAGAGAACAAGTGCGCATATTCCACATTGCGTAATCGAGACTCCAAGCATATACCACAAAAGTTTCCTGGGATTTTTATCAAAGGCTGCCTAGAAGTCGACAAAAAGGCATACACTTTCTTTCCTTCATTCCATTAAAGTTGAACTATGGACGTTGGGTTGAAAATATTATCCATGGTGGAATATTTTTGCCTAAATGCTGCCTGAAACTTATCATGAACTCTTTAAAAAGAAGCAAAACAAAAATGACAGATTTAAAAAATAACGAGAAGGCAAAGCTAACTTCGACTGTGCCAAAGTTTTAATACAAAAATTCGCTCCAACTGATTGAACCGATATTGGATTAAGAATTTAGATATCTAAAAATTCAAAATAATTTATAATCTGATTATGGAATTTTAAACTTGATCACGCTACCATGAAAAACAAATAAGTTTCTCAGTAAGACACATTTTCCGAACGATCGGATCTATGGCAGCTACAGGATAAAGTCTTCCAATTCCGACCCAGTTTTGTTAATCTGTTTGAAAGCATATAATATTCATAATTCCTGTGTTTAAGAACGTTGTCATTGAAAAGATATATTCATCCGATTCGGGCAGCATTTCGCTCGATAGCTTTAAAACTGAGAGACTACTTTGCCTAGATTCAGACAGACGGGAGGGCAGATTAGCTCGTCGTCCATATACATTAGAGCGTTTCTTTTTAATATTAATATTCTTTTTATAGTTAATAATATGACAAACAGATAAATTTAATTTTGAGTTTTAGGGGAAGCGACGAGCTCATTTAGTTTTTTTTTTATCTTCCCCAGTTTTTCCCAAACTGTAGGAATAGTTTAAATCAGAGTTGCCTTTTGGAAGTGTAACAACAAGAAATTCAGTTCTGCGTAGTAAATCAGAGGACCATCAAAAAGGACCATTCACCCCCACCTGCTTTATTCGTCTACCCCCCAGTGACTTTTAATTATTGTACAATCAAAAGAAAATGGCTTGCTGGGAAGAGATTTTTGTCAAATGATGAAGTCATATGTGAATCGAATGCCCATTTTGAAAACCTTAACAAATGCATTACCAAATTGGAGCAGCGTTGAAAGGTGTATCGATCTTAAAAAAGAGTATTATGAAAAAAAAATGGTATTTCATTCCAAAAAGTTGCGTTTTCAGACTTGGAAGCCGTCGCACGTACTCGAATTTTAAAGTAAACAGTTTCTGGGCCCATTTGGTGTGAAAATATTTGTTAATTTTCTTGCCTTTTATTATGTTCAACCAAAAGTGGAAGAAAACACTTGAATTTTTCAGTCATTTGACGTCGTTTTTATTTGCCTTATGTAAATCTCGTTACTGAACGTTTTTGTTTGGCAAGCAAAGCCAATCAATGAATCAACTGGCCGCTACGGGGAATTGGCCACGTTAATTACGAGTACGTACATTTGGAATGTTCATACATACATACATACATTGGCCATTAAATGAATGCTTTTGGTTTCAAAGGCGACCTCAAAAAAGTTGCTGTGCCAGGCCAGAGAGCTCCATCTCTTTCTCATTCCTCACCGAGCAAAGTCGAGCCCCCTTTTTGTGCTTTTGCGCTCTCTGCCAGTTTCTTTTATACTATATGCCTAGGTAGGTATGTACTGAATTCTCCATTTGACTGTGTTATTTGATGACTTGGCTAAAGAAAATAAAGCCCAAAGCGTTAGTGACGCACAGCGAAAAAGAGGCCGTAAATGGCAGTTGGCAGCTGCAGTAAAATTCCTAGCCATGTTAAAATAAGCTTTTGCTAGACTAAGGCTAAAAATGTGTGACGATTTCATCTGTATTTTGTATGTACATACTTATGTGCATGAATTTAGCGATAAAAAGTTGTGTTATACAGGGTTAACATTTAAAAGTCTGCGAACTACGTTAGCGTTACGCCACATTTACTTTCTTGGTAAACAATCTTTTTTCAAACAAAATGAAATTTAAGTTTGGGAGCAGTTGAGCAGCCGCCTGTCAGCTCAAGTCTCGATGGCGCACACTTCGTATTTTTTGGGCAGCATAAGCCAAAAGAATCAATGGATACCTATCGCTGATCTAGTGAATAACGGTATTTTAGAAATATTAATTTTTGTGGAATTAAAAAATAAAGCTTTTTTTTTAAATTTTCGATTCAAAAGTGACAGTTTTATCTTAATTCAAAATCTTTCAATTAGCTTATCATAAATTCCTTACTAGTTTCAGTGGGTAATGGCAATCTAAAGATGTGGTAAAAATAAATTATTTAATTATTAAAAATCTTTCGAGTATTTTTGCGTGCCGATTTCGAAAAAAAAACTCGTTTAAATTTGGGGCATGTGTTATAGGCATGACAGCATGAATAATTCGACTGCTAAGGCTTTTTTATATATAATATACAAGTTGGAATATTCTTGGTCAAAGTCCCTACTCGAAGATTTAATGCTTATAAGTCAGGGAACGCTTACTACAGCATCCTCTAAAATGCTTTCAATAAAACAGAAATACATTCCATCTAACTACATCTATTAGTTTCTCAGAAAGTTAGAAACTTTAATGGTAAGTAAATCCCCATGATAGCCATTCGACATATCATTCGGGTACAAAAACATACAGGGTTGCCCATATTCGACGGACCCATGTTTTTTTAAAAAAATCATAGAAAAAAATAAAAATTTGGCGGTTGGCAATCTTAATCATTTAATTTGTTCCAAGTAGATTTGTTTACATCAATTTTTGAATATGATATCTCTCAAATGGCGTATTGTGCCCTTTTTGCACCACTTTCCCAACATTTCGGCCGGAATAGCGGCTATTTCTACGAATGTTGTCCTTGAGCTCTTCTACGGTCCTTGGCTTGTTAACGTAAACCTTTGACTTCAAATATCCCCACAAGAAGAAGTCAGGCGGCGTCAAATCGGGCGAACGCGGTGGCCAGTCCAAATCACCACTTTTCGACATCAAACGGCCCGAAACAATTTCTTCAGAAAATCGATTGTTGGTGTCTGGAGCGCCGTCTTGTTGAAACCAGAACTGCCTCAACGCTTTCGACGAATAATTGGCATCACAAAATTGGTCATCATGTCGCGATAACGCTCCTGGTTGATGGTAACAGCATGGCCATTTTCATTTTGGAAGAAAAACGGCCCAATGACCGTTTTCGCACTAACGCCGCACCAAACTGTGACTTTTTCGTCATGAAGAGGCACTTCTTGAATCTCCTGAGGATTTTCAGTGGCGTAAATACGGCAATTTTGCTTATTTACGGTCCCATTCAATGTGAAATGAGCTTCATCGGACATGATAATTTTGTTCCAAAATTGACTTGTTTTGTTGAATGTAAATTTCAACTATTTCAGAGCGGGGGGCGTGTATTGTTCCATGGTAAAAATCTGCTTGGACTGACGCTTCAAACGCGGTATGTCATTAAGCGATCTGACATCTCTGTCAAAAGTTATGGCGTTGCCAGATGGGTCCGTCGAATATGGACAACCCTGTATCTTTCCGATTCAAAATAATTTAATTTTCTCGCATCGATATTAAAAAGTTGCACATTGATACTAAAAATGTAATAATCATATGACTTTAATATTAACTAGAATTCGAACGGGATAGACTGTGTCGAACATCGAAATTTGCAAAAACAAAATGGTGCTTTCTAGAAAAATTATAAATGGTCTTTTAGTCTCCCCATAAGCGTGTGCGTTGGCTGACTGCATTGAGTGCAAGGTCTCGAGTTCGATCCCCAGACTACGGCAATGTTTTTTTTTTTTTTTTATTATTATAAAAAAATAGCGTATTGATATTTTCGAACATATCAAGTTATTCTTCATATAATTTTTTTTCTTTGTGTGTGATTCCATATTGGCTGTCGATGCTAATCCTAAATATTTTATGGCTTACAATCATCTGGATGAAATTATAAAACGTCCTTCCAAAAATAAAAATTGTTTGTAGATGTTGTTGCTCCCCCTTTCGTTAGCTTTTAATGCCTACTGCTGGCTTAAATGGTATGTGAATTCGCTCAAAATTTTATTTTCAAACTGAGACTACGATTATTTAGAAATGTTGAGCATTCTAATCATTTGTTTTTATTTTTATTGCACAAGCGATATTCTTATCAGCGCAAATATGCAAACTCAAGGACTGATGTAATACGAAATCTCATCTTAAGCCAACACTTTTCTTTTTTTTTTAGTTTTTTGCACAAATGCTAAAATCACATGCAAATGATTTCACATTTTATGTCTTGGCAAAATATCAGAGTTGAAAAATGAATACCAAATTGAAAACTGGTTAAATTCAACATAAAATTAGCATATATTAAGAATCAAGCTAAATGGGCCGGCATTTGGAACACCCTGTGTGCAATTCAATCAACGCGAATTACGCAAAATAGTTACATAGTCGTACTAGATGTTTGTTATGCTGCAATCTAGTTAAAACTGCAATATAAATTGCACTTGAGAGGCAAGTGAAGCGGTTTACAGTTTCATTGGCCTTGTAACATAAGGCACGTTTTTGATTTCATAATTTGATGTGAAATTTATTTTGATAATTTATATTAATACTGTTTATTTTTTGTATAATAAATTGCGTAGCGCAGTGGCATTTGAACTTCCGTTTGGCCTATCAGGCGAGTGAATCTGTTAGCATCAACTGCGTCGCTACATTGATAGTTAACAGAGCTCTGTTAGGCGGCCGCTGGCTATATAAGAGCCGGCCAAGCATAGGCGAATTTTTTAGTCTCGTTTGAGAGGTTGACGTGTTCAAATCGTTTGAGAGTTTTGTGTTTACATTAGTAGTTTTTTCTGTGTTAATTGAAAGATACCTTTCAATCAAGGACACGGTGACATCATGCCACCCACCATAACGGACAAGCAGGCGCACAATTTTAAGGTGCATTTTGATCGTGGTCATTTGCAGGATAATGAAACGGATGATGCCTATGTGCACAGGATCACACGGTAAGGATGCAAAAAACCGGTTTGAGTTTTGTGTGGCAGCTGCTTGCCTGCACCAGGGGTGGTTCTAACCGGGGCTGTGACTCATCGCAAAATGCTCACTGGCATGTAATGCGGTGTGCAGAAATTGAAATTAAATTCGCGTCACTAGCAGCTGATTCAAACGCCAAAAACCTCAGAGCAAAACAAGTCTAAAGAAAAAGGGGCAAAGCCAAAGCTTCAGCAAATAAAAATAAATGATAAAAAAATACCAGCATTTGTGCAAATATTTGCTTTCTAGTGGGTGTGTCAACCATTGGACTGGATCGCAAGCCAGTTCTGGTTTCATTTAGCTATAGATGATAAGCGCACAACATCGCGCAATGATCAATGTTGTTTGCATTATAAAAAACACTCTCTAATCAATCTTCCATTTAGGTTATCAAGGTCAATTTTTAGAATAAACTTGTCTTGAAAGTATTTTTATTTTTGCTTCTTTGTTTTGCTCACACACCACACTTATGTTGATTTTTTATTGACGCACTTCATAATGATTATATATGTAAATCGATGTGAAACTAGTATGACTTTCAGGCATCAATTTTCATTGGGTCATTGACCAAGCGGAACTATTTTTATTTGCACATTTGATGAAATTGGCCAAACTAAAAACGATTTATCAATCACAACTCTCTTCAGCTAGAGTTTGCTTGTGTACACAGTATATGAAATCATTTATGGTTAATTAAAAATCAAACCTTCAGATAAAATGTATATTTCTCTGAAATATGTTATCTTATCACCAAATAAAGCAAATGAAAACTTAAAAGTGAAGTTAACTTTGGCTTTGGCGAAGCAAGTGTACACTTACTTAAGTTAGTTTTGCATATCTAGGGGCTAAGCCCCCTACGCAAAAAGTAGGCTGTTTAATACTCTTTTGTCGTATCAAAATTTAACAAATTTGAGATTTTACTGACGAAAAATAATTTTAACACGTGTATGCGTTGCTTTGCGGTGTGAAGGATTGGGCAAGCCGATTAGGGTGGACATGGAGCTTTTTGAAATATTTGCGTTTTATTTGGCGGTCTAGTAAGGATTCTAAGAATTCGGAGGAGAATGTCCGCTCTGCTCGCGCAGACATTTCCCAATAGCCAGGAGCCTTACGTCCACACAGTCCTTAAACTTTGCTCCACTTAAATGGCTATATCTGCTAAACTATTTTGGGTTTTTGAAAATAGTTTGAAGGAGATAAATGGGGAATGTCTAAGCTAAATAATAATGCAAAAAAAGAAAATCTAAAAAAAAAAATAGAAGGCTAACATCGGCTACGCCGATGTTTTAAATACCCTTGCAGTTTTTAAAAGGCGCTACCATTGATAACAAAAAAGTTTTTCTCACTAGAACTAGTTTTTTGACAGACCATTTATATGGCAGCTATATGCTATAGTCATCCGATTTTGATAAATTTTTCCAGAATTGTGTGAAGGGATATAAAACTAATATCTACCAAGATTGGGGACGCTACGATGGAAAACAAAAAAGTTTTTCTCACTAGAACTAGTTTTTTACTGACCATTTATATGGCAGCTATATGCTATAGTCATCCGATTTTGATAAATTTTTCCAGAATTGTGTGAAGGGATATAAAACTAATATCTACCAAGATTGGGGACGCTACGATGGAAAACAAAAAAGTTTTTCTCACTAGAACTAGTTTTTTACTGACCATTTATATGGCAGCTATATGCTATAGTCATCCGATTTTGATAAATATTTCCAGAATTGTGTAAAGGGATATAAAACTAATATATACCAAGTTTAGTTACGCTACGATGGAAAACAAAAAAGTTTTTCTCACTAGAACAAGTTTCGGACCGATCGTTCCTATGGCAGCTATATGATATAGTCATCCGATCCGGCCGATTCCGACAAATGTGCAGCCTATGTGTATTTAAAGACTTTTTGCAAAGTTTGGTCAAGATAGCTTTAAAACTGAGGGAGGAGATAGCATAGAAACAGACGGACGGACAGACGGACATGGCTATATAGACTCAGCTCGTCATGCTGATCAAGAATATATATAGTTTATGGGGTCGGAGCTGCTTCCTTCTATGCGTTACAAACATCGTGACAATTTTAATATACCCTCTGCAAGGGTTTAATAAATTTTAAAAATTAGAAGACCACCTTAAGGATAGCGGGCGACAGGTGCATTCGCGCTTAACGAAATTTTCGTCCTTTGAGAAAATGTTTGACATGATTTTACTTCTAGTACCATCTATATGGATATTGCGATTGGCTATTTTTTCTGAAACTATTTATTAATATTTATCGCATTTTATTGTATTTTTATATACTTGCAAAGTGTAAATTAATTTTGCACAGAAGTTTGCTACGCTTCTAAAATGTCGGAACCGCCCAGATCGGATAACTATATCTTATAGCTGCTATAGAAAATGCGTTTAATTGACGCTAAGCAGCGCCATTTGCAACGACAAGCCTTGGCGATGGGCAGCATTTTACACTGTTCATACAGGCACAGCGTATATTACAGTTGGACTGGACCGACTTTCGCATTATTTTGTAATATATTTTTATTTGATTTTTTCATCATAAATATATATAAAGGTTATCGAGAAGGTGATTCATGAAATGACAATTCTTTCTGATTATAAATGATAGTCCACGTCTCTATTAGATGCATAAACAGCTTTAAAAACAACATATATTTTTTGCACACTTTTAGAACTTTCATATGGAATATGATGATAGACAAATCATATATATATATCTTTTTGAGGCGAAAAGTAGATTAAATATTATTTTTTTGTAATTTTTTTTGTTCTAGTTACTCCGATGGCACTGTCAAATTGCGTAACTCGAATATTGAGCTGATGGATCAGGATATTCTGTATCATCTGGCATTGGGCAGCGAGAGTCATGATCTACAAGAAATGTTTGGCGATGTGATGGTGAGTTTAATTTGATATTTAAATTTAATAAGTTTTATGCATAATTAAGTAAATTCATAGTTAAGCTTCTCAGCGCCAAGTGGTCTAGACTAGACCGCTTTGTTTGTTATCACAACCAGTTGCTCAAGTTGATTAGACCTAATTGGCCTTGATAATGAAAACTATAATTTGCTATCGGTGTCAAAAGCCAATTTTTAATCAGTCTCTTTCCACAGTTCGTTTGCATGGGCGGAACACCAAAGCGCATGGAGAACTTTGCACATTTCATTATGGATGAGATCGGTTACAAATTGCCCGCTGGCACCCAGTTGCAGGATATTAGCGCCTACTCGTACCGCTATTCTATGTACAAAGTTGGACCGGTGCTTTGTGTTAGTCACGGCATGGGTACGCCCTCGGTTAGCATTCTGATGCACGAGATGATCAAGCTGATGTACCATGCCAAATGCAAAGATCCTGTCTTCATACGCATTGGCACTTGCGGTGGGGTAGGGATCGAGGGTGGCACCGTGATTATTACCGAGGATGCGTTGGATGGTCAACTGCGCAATTCGCACGAATTCGTAAGTAATTGTGGAATTTTCGAAATCAGAAATTGGAATAACGGGTGGTTGCTTGACAGACGATTCTCGGCGAGACTGTGCATCGCCCGGCCAAGCTGGACAAGAAACTGGCACGTGAGCTTAAGTCGCTGGCCAGTGCAGATGATCCCTATGACACTATTATTGGCAAGACCTTGTGCACAAATGACTTTTATGAGGGACAAGGTCGCCTGGATGGAGCCTTTTGCGAGTTTAGCGAGAACGACAAGATGGCCTATCTAGAAAAGCTGCGCGAGAATGGGGTGGTCAACATTGAAATGGAGAGCACAATCTTTGCGGCTCTGACCCATCATGCTGGCATCAAGGCGGCCGTAGTTTGTGTGGCTCTGCTGAATCGTCTTAATGGTGATCAAGTCAATGCACCCAAGGAGGTGATGCACGAATGGCAGCAGGTGAGTTTGGACTTACAGCCGACTCTCGTTGAAGCTAACATATATTCCCTTTCTATCCACAGCGTCCTCAAATTCTAGTGTCGCGCTATATTCGCAAGATATTGTCCCAATATGGCCATCTTAAGTCGCTGTTTGGTCATCAGGGCTCCATCAAGTCACCCAGACGCTTCAAGCTGGTCCAGCAGGAATCTCAGGCCCATGAGTAGACAGTGTGTCCAGGGTTTAAACATATTAATGCATCTCAAGTATACAAAAAGGTGTTTCAACATTCCTTAGTTTAGCTCGCACATTAAGTTCCTTAGCCTTATTTCCGAATCCTCAACCTCATTAGCTAATTTAAACTGAAAATCAGAAACCATTTTTCGATGAAAAGTCTGCTAGTGTGAGCGGTCAAAGGTTATCATATAAATATACATTTCCCCACTTATAAATAACCCTAAAGGAAATAGTTGTTAATTGTTATGTTGCATATACAAAAATTATACACGGGGCAAACCAAAAACATATTAAATAATTAATAAATTAATGCTAAAAATAACATTTTCATAAAATATTCGATTTAAATGTATTGTAATTCTTAAACATTTGTTAATTGTAAATGTTGATTAATGTTGCTTAAGACAAGGCATTAGCATAAACCTATATCAACAAAAGTTACTCTCAATTCAATTCTAAAAAAAAATTAACAAAAATGCTGAAAAAGGGATAAATAGAAAACAAAAATCACACATTTAAAAAATATACAAGTTATATTGTAAAAACGAACTTTATGAAAACTATTTAAATGGTATATTAAAATCAAAAAGTGTTTAAATTATTGAGGGGGGTTGCACTTAATTTTATTTAAAGTTCTGATCTCAGATGATGTTACGCCAAACAGACCAAATAAAGGAATGGTCACGATGTTTGGCAACTATTTATTGTTTACAAAAAAACATTTGTTTGCTTTGATTTTATTTAAATATTGGATGTGCATTGTATAAAGAGTATAATGAGTTTGTGCAAATGCATGTAACATGTAGAATGAAGCATCTCCGACCCTTTAAACTATATATTCTTCATTAACAGCCAAGTGAATAGCCATGTCCGTGTATCCGCTGTCTGTCTGTTCGTATGAGCGCACAGATCTCAGAGATGGTAAGAGATAGCGCCCCTGCAATTTGTTAAAAATCCTAATATCTCCCATAATTTTGTAGATAGATTGTTCGAACCTTCTACATATAGTTATCATCAATATTTATCGATCCACCATACACCGTTTCCCGATCAAATAAATAAGCTTTGCAGCTTTGGCCGCAATCGTTATGGGCAGCACTTACACTGTTTCTGTGGCACACATATAGGGCCTTTTTTATACACTTGAAAAGTGTATATTAATTTTGCCCAGAAGTTTGTAACGCATAGAAATATTCATTTCCGACCCCATAAACTATATATATTCTTGATCAGGACGACGAGCTGAGTTCATTTCCGCTTGTCCGTCCGTCCGTCTGTCCGTCTGTCCGTCTGTTTCTACGCGAACTAGTCTCTCAGTTTTAAAGCTATCGAGCTGAAATTTTGCACAGAGTCTTCTTTTACTGCACGCAACTAATATGTCGGAACCGGCCGGATCGGATGACTATATCATATAGCTGCCATAGGAACGATCGGTCTAAGAACTAGTTCTAGTTAGAAAAACTTTTTTATTTTCCATCGTAGCATCACTAATCTTGGTATATGTTAGTTTTATATACTTCCACATAATTCTGGAAAAATGTATCAACATCGGATCACTATATCATATAGCTGCCATAGGAACGATCGGTCGAAAAATAAGTCTTTGTGAGAAAAACTTTTTTGATTTCCATCGTAGCTTCTCCAATCGTAGTATACATTTGTTTTATATGTTTCCACGTAATTCTGGAAAAATTTATCAAAATCGGATGACTATAGCATATAGCTGCCATATAAACGGTCGGTCAAAAAACTACTTCTAGTGAGAAAAACTTTTTTGTTTTTTATCGTAGCGTCCCCAATCTTGGTATATATTAGTTTTATATGCTTCCACATAATTTTGAAAAAATTGATCAAAATCGGATGACTATAGCATATAGCTGCCATAGGACCAATCGGTCGGAAAATGTGTTTTACCAAGAAAAGTTTTTTTTATGGTATCAAATTTTTATTATCAATGATTTAAAAATTTTAAATAATTGATATCTATAACCTATATATATTTTTCCAGTTAAATCAGTTGGAGTAAAGTTTTTCAAGTGTATTAAAACTTCGGCACAGTCGAAGTTAGCTTTGCCTTCTCGTTTACAGTAACTTAAGGGGGTCTTCTACCTTTGAAGAGGGTTTTAAGGGTGTTTTTTAAAAAATTCTTGAGAGAAAACTATAACAGCTTTTTCAATTTGGTTTTTTTATTTGTGTTATTTATTAATTAAATAATAAAATAAAAAAAATATTTTGCAATTTGAGGGCTGTTCAACAAGTTATCAATTAAGGCCTCATAAAAAAAAGGTGTAGAGGTGGTGGCCATAATTCCGGGGCTCCAGGTTATCGGAAATGAAATCAGTAAATGAGGTTATGATCAGAATTGATATAATTCTGGCCTGTACTTCAATATTTTTTTGAAAAAAAATGGCGGCTATTTAAAAAAAATAGATTTTTCAAATTTTTTTTTTAGTTTAGTGTAAACAAAATATTCAAAAAATGTTTTTCCTCTTGATTGAGGTTGCATCAAAATCGGTTCAGTAGAACTGGCGCAATCCTGGCTCACAGGTCAAAAAACGTGGTTTCGAGAGAATCTAGCTTAAAGTTTTAAGCAACGTAAAAAATACTCACTTTAGCAATTTTACAAAATGGTTTGAAGAGGATGAAAGGGGAATGTCCAAGCTACAATAATAATGCAAAACAAAAAAAAACGAAGAAAAAAATTTCAATGGTAGAAGAAGGGGGTTAGAGCCCGAAGGCAGGCTTGCTCACAGATTTGAACAAACAATAGCTTGTTTAAAGCCCAAATTAATGATCAGATCAAAGAAGAAAATAATTGACTTTAATTTTTTTTTCAATATTTTCAGAAATTTTATCAAAGTAAAAAATCATTACCGAAAAATGTTCAAAAATGTTTCTAGTTAATTTGAAGCCCAAATTTATAAATACAATTGGATTTGTCCGTAAGCTAGAAAAAGGCTACAAATTGTTGCCTAGTGTAATAATTCACCTATTAATACATAATCATTTTATTTACATTTTTTTTGCCTTTTTTTTCTATTGTTTTTCTATTTATTTGCGTGCATCATCTGTTCATTAAATCCAAATACGCTCGACTTATCAATCGAAATGGCAACTGTGAAAATAAATGTGATTAATAAATCTATTTCTCTCTATCTCACTCGGCCGTCCCATTCCATTTCGATTCAAAATTTTAAAATTACTTTCAAAATAAATGTCCCAAAAAAGTTGTGAACCCGCACCTCCCAGCAATTGTGCGCTAGCTCGTGAATTATGCCAGTTAAAGGGTGACTAGAGTGCAGTCCATAGATCAGCTCAGCTTGACCTTTTCCATATTCTTAGCATTGGTTCGAGCACAAACTAAGCAAATCTGTAGGCTGGTCAAACAGGTAAAGGATAACTGTAAACGGGAGGATGAAGACGAGGCCCCAGAAACCACATTAAAAGGACTAAATCGTTGTTTGAAATGCCTAAATCCGGACATATTGTACCATCTGAACTTGAACACACAAACAACGAACTTTCCCCAAGTTTTCGGTGATGTGCGGGTGAGTATGGAACATTATATGTTGTGGCTAGTTTACTGCTAATTTGACCCATTGCCAGTTTGTTGTTGTTGGCGGCACTAAGAAACGTATGGAACAGTTTGCTTATTTTATTATGAAAGAGATCGGACTGATAATGAATGCTGCTGTCAGTCTAAAAGATTTCGCCGCAGATGGTCATCGCTTTGCCATGTTCAAGGTGGGTCCAGTGCTGTGCGCCAGTCATGGCATGGGTTGTCCATCGATAAGCATACTGTTGAACGAACTCTTAAAGATGATGTACCATGCCAAATGCCAGAATCCGGTCTTTATAAGAATGGGCACTTGTGGAGGGCTGGGCATTCAGGCCGGCACTGTAGTCATTTCCTCGGAGGCTCTAAACGGATTTCTCGTTGCCAATCATGAGATTATTGTTCAGGGAAAGTCTGTACAGCATGCCACTTGCTTGGACTCAGAACTGGCAAAGGAACTAAAATCATTATCCAGTCCCTGTCATGATGATTACGATACGATCATTGGCAAGACCATGTGTGCACATGATTTTTACGAGGGTCAATCGCGACTGGACGGAGCCTTTTGTGATTATACTCCAGAATCAAAAATGCAATATCTTAAGAGTATTGCCGACAAGGGGGTAGCAAACATTGAAATGGAAAGCTTGGCTTTTGCAGCTCTAACACAAAGGGCTGGAGTACGGGCTGCCGTTGTGTGCGTTGCCATAGTGAATCGTCTCGAGGGTGATCAGGTAAGTGAATGTCCTGAACTGGGATTCGAAACGGATTCATAAGAGTTTCTTAAGTTGCTTGAGCTAAGGTCCCACACGCAAATCACACACTTTTAGGCATATAGCCAAATTTGTTCTCTAATTATGTTAATTTTGTTGCATTTATATCAGCTTATTTGGCCATGTTTTGGTCACAAATATTTAAATTTAGTTACTTGTTAGTCCTTTTTCAAAACACCCTTACCAATCTAATACAATAAATTGCTCTTCCATTTTTTTCACAGCTAACAACGCCTCCAGCAACGCTAACAGAGTGGGAGCAGCGTCCGCAAGAGTTGGTGGCTCGGTATATTCGCCAAGCTATTTACGGCTCTGATGCAGATTGTGAAAATCTTGATGATTCGACTGAGATCTACGCTGCAGGTGATAACAAATAGTCAACAGTAAATCAGATTGAATGCATCCAGTATGGAGTGTGCACCCACAATTGCACAACCAGCAGAGACACTCGAGCACACGTACATACATATGTATAAGAAGAGACGCCAATGCCAAAACAAGGCAGTTCTCACTGAACGTTTGCCGTGATCGCAACGTATTGTTGGCCGTGGGTGCGTGTGTTTAACTGAGTAATTTTAAATAAAAAAATATTGACTTAAATTTTTTTTCTTTTGACAAAAACAAAACATATAAAAGTCTTATATACATTTATATAAATAAAATAATGTGTTTCCGTGTGTCTCTCATATAAATATATACTCAATGATATAGATAAGATTATAAATTAGCTTCACGTGGAGCAAGGGGCCCGGCCGGCAAGATTTGCAAATTGTGCTGTGAATTTTCTTACAACATAAATAAGTAAATAATTTATGTATATATATATGTGCCCGTAGATACATACATACGTGAACTAGTTTTGGTTCCTTTCATTAAAATAGTTTACTTGTTTACTTCTATCCAACTGGAACTTCCAGTAGCATGTCTTAGTTGTAATTTAACTGTTCGCTGGATGGCCTATCTACCAAATATACGTTTAAAGAGGCTTCTAAAATTTGTCCACGATGAACAGATTTGTATATTTTCTACCCATTAAAAAAGACTAAACGGGTATCATGACCATTTACATATACACATTACTTAGTAGAAGAACCTAGTAATAATTGTTTTATTGCTTAGCAGAGCATTAAATTATTTTACTTGACTGAATTCGTGTTAATATTTACAAGAGTGCGAACACATGTTTCAGTAAACAAACCTCTTCAACCATTTCCTTAATAGTCGGGGGAATTCCCGAAATCTTTAATTTAATCTTTACATTTAAACATTTGCTTTTCGAATTAATATTGTTCGAATTTATATCACAGGTGTAGTAAGTTATCTCTTAAAATAAAGGCGTCTATAAACTCATTGGGAAAAATTGTGACAAATTTATTCTGAGATCTAGGCTTTATTATAAGGGCGTGGGAAAAATTTTAAAACAACTTGCTGCATATCAGACATGCATATCTTCATTCCAAGTTTGTTTAATTTAACTGCAAGTTCACGACTTGTTGTTGATGCTAATCACCTACAACAACTTGTTGTAATAGGCCCCCATAATTTATGTGTAAAGGGTAATATTATGATGGATTAGTTTGCATTGACACGAACAGTCAAACGGACACACACCACTTTATTGAGTCAGCCTGACATGTTAATCAAGAATATTGCAGCCTGCACATGCATTGGACACTTAACTTACATATATTTTTGCCTCAACTATGAAATATGATCATCCGCATCATAAACTAAATGACGCACTGTGGGGCATCAGGCCGAAATAAGTTGATAAATGCAATGGTGCAAAATTGTAAAATTAAAACTTTTTATTTTATTAAGAGTTGTGCCCTTTGCTAGCTATTACTTTTACCCACTTCGCAGGCAGTGCTTAGATTGCAAAAAAGTATACCTTCAGTTGAAGTAACGTGTATTTCCCTAAACATGTTCTACATCGATCAGAACAAACGGGAGTCTGATGGTGCAAGGTCTGGGCTATATGGGGGTGGGATAGTACTTTCAATTTGGTATCAGCGAGATAGTTTTTTATATGGTGGAAGATCAACGACTCTCATCTGTAGAAAACAGCACAGCTCTTCGTCCAGAATTTCCTTCAATTCGGCGCCCACGTAGGATGTGTAGATATCAACACTGCATCTGATGACTTTCTGCTTCAGTTTTCTTTAGCTGGAAGCAAAATAGCAATGGTTCCCTCGAATTTTGTTGTTTACACTTTTAGAAAATGATACAATACTTTCACAAATGTGGTTTAATTATGATGCAGTTTCTCTGGATGGCTTGGCCATTGCACATCGGTTCAAACAGCATTTACTTGCTTACATTTTTGTTTATCATAATCCATATCCATAAAATAATATCTTTAAAAATTTTGAAAAAATAACACTAAGTCGGGGATCTTAGACGAAAACAAAAGAAACAAGTAAGAAAGTCGGTCAAGCGACTGTAATATATCTTAGTTTGTAGAAATAATAATTTAAAGGGAGTTTTTAAAAGGGGATTTTAAATAGTGAAAACGAGAGGCTGTACGTAAATTTATATAAAAAATAAAGAGAGATTTCTCTAAGTTTAAAAAAAGATTATCTGAAAATTGGGAGTTATTGCTCGTTTTTTTATACAATTCAAAACTAAACTGTTGCCTAAAGTATAAGAAATATAGGATAATGTCAAACTTTCTAGTAGAACCTTAGACATTAGTATAACATGAAAATGAAGAAATATTGGTTTATATTCGTAATGTAAAGTAGACACAAAAAATGGGTGAAATCCGACGTTTTTCATTGAGTAAATCCGACAATTTCCCATTTTGATTTCTCGCCCAACAATTTTTCATTTCAAAAATAAATGGTTTACACTTTTGATTTTCAAAATTGTTTCCATTTTGATTTTAAAGTGTTTTTCTTTTGAAATTTAAAAAAAAAATTTTGTGAAACAGTTTTCTCTAGTGGTTTGTGTGTGTGTTTTTGCACACAAAGTCGGTCTCTCCTCGATGCTGAACTTGAAATTCGTTTGTTTCTAAAATTTTTTTATTTTTTATAATATTATTAAATCTTTACCTTGTCTGGGGACTTGAACACACGACCTCTGGGGACACACACGAAAGACAAACGCCTGCACCTCAACGCATTCGGCTACTGCACGCTCGGAAGGAATTGAGCGTAGAGCACAGTTAAGCTGGTGGTGGTAGCCGACCAGGGTTTTTTTGTTTCTGTTCTATTTTTAGCATATCGACTCGACAAAAATCGCACATAATTGATCAAAATTGCCAACATTTTGATTCTATATGAAATCAAAAGTGAACTTGTAATTTGAAGGCAAAAGTGTCTGATCTTTAAAATCAAACAATTACGCAGTTGTTTGAAATGTCGTTTTTACGTGTAGATTGGTAAAATCAAAAGAAAAAGATTAATTACAATACTTTTTAGCCAAAGTTAAAAATGTGATTTTACAATTTTTTTTTTTGTGTGTAGAACCTTAAAATTAGTTGTTGAAAGGATCTCCCGTTTACCCTTATATTTCGTAAGGTGACCATGGGAGAAATACGATTAAGAGATCGACAATCCTTCAAAATTCATTAAGAATGGGTCCTAGAGTTGCTTTTAAGAAAAGTTGCGGCCGTATGGGCTAGTTTAATGTTTTGAGTTTTTTTAAGCTGTTATAGAGTCCAAATAGCCCACTGTGCGACATGACGTCAGTTCTAATATGATGCGTCAGCGCTTTAGGTTCCCTCTCTTGCACTCTGGTAATAAGAGCACTTGCATGTGAACGCTGCTCGTAATTTCTCGTGCTCTGTACGAAATAAATGATAAACAATATCAATCGCTTATTGAATTTTGCTTGGAATACATTTTTATTTTAGGCTGATTGCTAAGGTGCATTTCAAATTTGCAAATTTGACATCAAATGCTCCTCAAAATTAGGAAGCATAAAAAATTTAAATTTTGATGGAATACTTAATTTCCTAAATTGAGCACGAAATAGACTTTTGTACCTATTTTATGTACTCATATTTTGTTTCAAGAATGTATTGAAAAAGTCTTCAGAATTTATTGGACTTCAATAAAGAATATTTTGTACATTTCAAGAGTAAATCGGTACTGACATTAGAGTATTTCTTCCTAAAATCGAAATGATCTTAATATATCCCGATTCTTCAATTTTAACAAGATAAATTGGTTTTATTGGAAAGAAAAATATCGGAATAATTGTTTGGGATTTGACTTAAGGTATAATAAAAGTTAGTTGCTAAGAACCAACTTCAACTTGATTGATAGTGCTCCTTCTCTGCATTTGCCCTCATACCTAACCAAAACATTTGATTTTTTTCAGAAATTTGACAGAGCTCGAAAGACTTGAATAATCTGAAGATGTCACAAAAGTAAGTCTACTTATCTGTTGCTTTAATAAGATTGCCTTATACCAAATGTATTCCCCATCTTTAGCATTGAATTGAAAAATCACCATCTGAATGATATGCCATCGGATTATCTGTATCATCTGGCTATCAATGTGCCCAATACCAAAAACACTAGTGACATTCAGCAGCAATTTGGGGATGTTAGGGTAAGAGAGATTTATTTTTGATCTCCCGAAAAATATATATACTAATTAAAATACCCCTTATCCAGGTAGTTTGTATGGGCGGAACTGGCTCTCGTATGCTGGAACTGGCCTTGTATTTGCGCAAAATATTAGATATAAAGGATATTGGTGAACCTGTGGATCTATGCCAGAAGGGTGGCCGTTATGCCGTCTACAAAGTGGGACCCGTTCTCTGTGCCAGTCATGGTGTGGGCTCTTCCACATTTAGTGTGGTGCTGCATGAGTTGTTGAAGCTGGTAAAGTATGCCAAGTGTCAGGATCCCGTTTTTCTGCGTATCGGCACATGTGGCGGCATCGGAGTACCACCAGGCACTGTGGTGGTAACAAAGGATGCGTACAATGGTTTGCTGCGCAACGAACATGAAATTGTATGTATTTAAGACACCCGCTGGGATTCCTTAAGCCCTTATTCATCATCTTCTTTACAGGCCATACTGGGCAAACGTGTGGTGCGTCCAGCGCAGTTTACCCAGAGCGTGATCAATGATATTTTAGCATATGGTGCAAAGGATGAAGATAATTTTCAAACCATCAGTGCCAATACAATGTCCACGGAGTGTTTTTATGAAGGTAAGAGTTCCCGGAAAAAGTATTTTGCATTTTCACATTTACGTTTGTTTTTGCTTGCTTAGGTCAGGGTCGCACGGATGGCGCTTCCTGTGGCTATGATGATGCTACAAAAATGGAATTTCTTAGGCAATGCCACGAACTGGGAATACGCAACATTGAAATGGAGGCCACCATGTTTGCCTCGTTGACCCAACACATTGGAATAAAGGCGGGTGACATTTGTGTGACCCTTATTAATCGCTTAAATGGAGATCAGATTGAAATTACAATGGAGACAAAGAAAGAGTTCGAGCATAGGCCGTTCCTTATTGTGGGTCGTTATATTAACAAGCTGCTGGAGAAATAATGGGCATTCGAAAGTTTTTAATTCAATCACCAAACACATAATACACATATCTATAACTCTTGTATGAGCAACTTGTTGTTGTTGTTGTGATTGTTAATAATACTATCCTGGGGCATAAGCAGCATCGATGGCGTTGTGCTGGCATTCTTGTCGAGAGGTTGAGCTGGACCCTTAAACTTATTACCCAAAGCCTCGGCAGCACTGACCAGTTGGCTCTTGATCACACGATTTGGCTTTACCAACTCAGCCAGATCGTAATCCTTGACTGGAGCTGGCTTGGATTGTGCCTTAGGTTTGGACTTTGATTCGGTTTTCAGCTCTTCGATAATCATACGCGTGGCATGAGTCGGTGCCACCTCACCCAGCTGTGAGCGTAGTTGTTCCAGGGACTTCAGAGCAAAGGCATTGTTGGGTTCCAGTGCCAGCACACGCTGGTATAGATCATGGGACTGTAGAGAGAAGTAAGCTTGGAGTGAAAAAAAACACATACATTTTCCATTGACCACTTACCTCACGACGTCGTCCTTGCGCATAATTGGCATCGGCTTGTCGCAGTAGCGCCTTAAGATTATCAGGTTCTAGGTGTAGGCAGGCCTCACAGTCCGCAATGGCGGCTAGATAGTTTTTAAGCTTCATTTCTACGGAATAAAATCGGTGAACGGTGAGTTAAGAACATTATAAAGCTTTTGAAAGATAAGAATAGAATCTAAATTCGGAACACTTATTTCGGGTCTAAATTTGTTAGTAGCAGGGTTCGTAAATTCCACAAAAATTAGTTTCACGCCATGATAAATAACATCTATGTAAGAAATAATTATTTTCAGACATGAAAATACAAAATTTTACATAAGGAAAAAATTATTTTTTTCTTGTAACTAAAAAGAGCATTCTTTACGCGATTGTTATTTACAGGCATGTCAATAATTTGGACTGCCTTCTTTACACCTGTAAAGAACAGTCGTGTCAGAAATGCTCTTGTAAGGGCCGATTTCTCATCCTCTAGATAGCTGCTATATGTCAGATAATGAAACATTTTACTCTGTTATTTGTAAGATTATGTTTCAGATAATGCTATGTAGGAGATGAGAAATCGGTTCTTAGTAACAAGGAAAAAAAATTTTTTCCTTGTGTAAAATTGTTGAATTTTCATGTCTGAAAATAATTATTTTTAACGGCTTGTATATTTAACTTTGTATTAATATCTTGCGTGTAACGAAAAATGTGTGTTATTTCACGAACCCTGGTTAGTCGTCTACACTTACGTGATACGGCACGATTGTTGTAGGCTCGTGCTGCATGCTCTGGATCAAAGATTATGGATCGACTGTATTCCTCTATGGCACTAATGTACTCTTTGGCTTTGAAATATTCATTGCCACGTAATCGATGTCTGCATCAAAAATGTTTGAAAAAAATTATGCGAATTAAAAAATGATTAGCTTACTTTTCAGCAAACTGCTCTCTTTCCAAGTGGCTGAGCTGGTTAAGCTGTGCCTGTAGGCGCTCCTTGAGACGTTCGCGCTCAGCCTCCATATCGCTTAGCTGCGCTTTCTCTGAAGCTGGTGTCCCATTCTGGCTATTCATTTTCTGCAGTTGCTCTTTTTTACGTTCATCTTCCAAATCCATGCGCAAAATCTCCACATCCGGATCGTATTTGTTCCATTTATTATAGTCTGTGGACTTGATGCGCTGTTCGGATGATGTTTGCGGCTTAATTGCTTGAGCTTGGGTCGGCTTGGAGGGATTGGATTGCTCCGACTCCTGCTTTTCAGGGTCAATTTTAGCTGGTGTACGCATGGGAGGCAAATTTGCGGTCATGTCCTGCTTCAGCTCACTTAAAGCAATATCTTTGGTCTTGATGTCATGTGTCCAGTCCTTGTGGCAGAAACGAAGTTAAGATATACTTAAATTTTTCAGACTCGCTTCACACTTACAAGTATGGGCTTCAGTTCCTTTTTGTCCAGTATATCACTGCGTTGGATGGGCTCCTCATAACGAAACAATTTACTGTTTGGCTTCAGCTCTTTTAGCTTCTCCTCGGCACAGCGCGTCAAATCTGGATAGTAGCCTTCCTCACCGGAACGCAGTATTTGTAAAATTTTCTCCATTTCGCGAGCATTTTGGCATTTCTCCACATATGCAAAGTCCAGATGATTTAGAGGTATGTTAAATTTCTCCAAAAGACTTTTGCGATCCTCCATATTTGTTCTGTTCTCTGGCAATATTAAATAAAATTTATAAAATTGCGTTCGGTGAAGTTTGTTTTGGAAATGTGTTTATTGATCAAACAGTTTTTGCTTCAACATTTCGCCGCTTGCCTAGTAACGAATAAAAAGCTTGGGGTTCTGTTTGTTTTCCTTGAGTAATGTCATTCAATTAGAAATATATATACTTTATGGAAAATGGTTTTGTTTGCCATGTACTGCGGGCAGCTTTAAAATCCATCACTTAGGAAAACAGAACTCTCGTAAAAACAGTTAAGAGCTTAACAACAGAAACAAAAAACATAAAAAAATAGAAGGCTAACATCCGCTAGCCGATTTTTTAAATACCCTTGCAGTTTTTGAAAGGCGCTACCATTGATAACAAAAAAGTTTTTCTCATTAGAATTATTTTTTAGACCGATCGTTCCTATGGCAGCTATATGCTATAGTCAACCGATTTCGATAAATTTTTACAGAATTGTGTGGAAGTATATAAAACTAATATATACCACGATTGGTTATGCTACGATGGAAAACAAAAAAGTTTTTCTCACAAGAACTATTTTTTTGACCGACCGTTTATATGGCAGCTATATGCTATAGTCAACCGATTTTAATAACTTTTTCCAGAATTGTGTGGAATCATATAAAACTAATATATACTACGATTGGTGACGCTACCTTGGAAAACAAAAAAGTTTTTCCCACTAGAACTAGTTTTTAGACCGACCGTTTATGTGGCAGCTATATGATATAGTTATCCGATTTTGATCAATTTTTCCAGAATTGTGTGGAAGCGTTTGAAACTAATATATACCACGATTGGTGACGCTACGATGGAAAACAAAAAAATTTTTCTCATTAGAACTAGTTTTTGGACCGATCGTTCCTATGGCAGTTATATGATATAGTCATCCGATCCGGCCGATTCCGACAAATGTGCAGCGTATTTGTATTTAAAGACTTATTGCAAAGTTTGGTCAAGATAGCTTTAAAACTGAGGGAGGAGATAGCATAGAAACAGGCGGACAGATGGACAGACGGACAGACGGACGGACGGATGGACGGACGGACGGACGGACGGACAGACGGACAGACGGAAATGAACTCAGCTCGTCATGCTGATCAAGAATATATATACTTTATGTGGTCGGAAATGCTACCTTCTATGCGTTACAAACATCGTGACATTTTTAATATACCCTCTGCAAGGGTATCAAAAGAACGAAGTAAGAAAGTCACTCAAGCACCACTGTAATATACTCTATACCTTTCAAAGTTTGTTTATAACTGATAACTGTTACCAAGAAATTTATCAATGATCTGGGCGCAAGTTCTGCTGTACACACACGGCTATTGTGTAACAATGACCGCGTTCAGCAGAAGAACTTGCTCCCTGATCAATCATAAAATTTATATGATCTTTCTGCTGACCGCGACTGATCCGGTATCATGATAGCCAATTTGAGGTATCATGATAGCGGAGCATGTATCAAAGAAATAGTACGTTCCTTTGAAGTGATACTGATACCACCAGCTGTAATTGCATATCGATAGGCGTGTTATCGATAGCATTAGCCGTATCTTGCGCACTGATTACAATTATGAGCTTTTTCAGTCTGCTGTAAATAATTATAAAAAAATAATCAAATATAATTAAACCTCATTTGGCCAATTTCTATGCAATTTCCAGTGTACCACAGAATGCTAGCGTGTCTGCAGCGCCATTAAAAAAGCTACGTAGTTCCGTATTATGATTTTAATTTAAAGGCGTTTGCCAAAAATGTAGCACTTCGTTCAGCAGAAACTTTTTGATCTATCATTTTTTTCTGATACATGCTCAGCGCTCCATCTTTCTGCTGAACACGGCCATTTATTCCAACAAATTTGTGCAATGGAAGAAAAGTAGGTTGGATCAATTTGGATAGGTGCTAATCTTTATTTTTTCTTGTGAAATGACCGATTGTATACATATGTGTTCAAATTAAGCTGCAAGTTTTCGCCCATTCTCGAGCTTTGGTAATTTTTATAAAGCTAAGTCTTTTCTTTGGCATCAGGAACCAGTGCAAGATAAAATGCATGATCATATTTATTTTGTTTTTAGCTTGATTAATGGTAAAATACAAATTGAGTAAAAGTTTAAATATCTTACCAAGAAATTTAGAACCTTTGACGGCCATTTGGTAGAGAGATGGAGATAGATGGGTAATACAGCGACATGTTGATATACAGGGTTGCCCATATTCGACGGACCCATATTTTTAAAAAAAAAACAAAGAAAAAAATAAAAATTTGGCGGTTGGCAATCTTAATCATTTAATTTGTTCCAAGTAGATTTGTTTACATCAATTTTTGAATATGATATCTCTCAAATGGCCGCCTCTGGCGTTGATGGCGTATTGTGCCCTTTTTGCAGCATTTTCCATCGTTTTCGCCAACATTTCGGCCGGAATAGCGGCTATTTCTTCACGAATGTTGTCCTTGAGCTCTTCTATGGTCCTTGGCTTGTTAACGTAAACCTTTGACTTCAAATATCCCCACAAGAAGAAGTCAGGCGGCGTCAAATCGGGCGAACGCGGTGGCCAGTCCAAATCACCACTTTTCGACATCAAACGGCCCGGAAACAATTTCTTCAGAAAATCGATTGTTATGCGACTTGTGTGCGGTGGAGCGCCGTCTTGTTGAAACCAGAACTGCCTCATACGCTTTCGACGAATAATTGGCATCACAAAATTGGTCATCATGTCGCGATAACGCTCCTGGTTGATGGTAACAGCATGGCCATTTTCATTTTGGAAGAAAAACGGCCCAATGCCCGTTTTCGCACTAACGCCGCACCAAACTGTGACTTTTTCGTCATGAAGAGGCACTTCTTGAATCTCCTGAGGATTTTCAGTGGCGTAAATACGGCAATTTTGCTTATTTACGGTCCCCCATTCAATGTGAAATGGGCTTCATCGGACATGATAATTTTGTTTTCACAATTGACTTGTTCTAATGAATGTGAATTTCAACTATTTCATTCTCGAGCTTTGGTAATTTTTATAAAGCTAAGTCTTTTCTTTGGCATCAGGAACCAGTGCAAGATAAAATGCATGATCATATTTTTTTGTTTTTAGCTTGATTAATGGTAAAATATAAATTGAGTAAAAGTTTAAATATCTTACCAAGAAATTTAGAACCTTTGACGGCCATTTGGTAGAGAGATGGAGATGGATGGGTAATACAGCGACATGTTGATATATTTTCTCATCCGTTTTGGGCAATTATGTTTACAAACATAAAAATATATGAGAAAATTTATTTTTTAAATGAAAATGAAAAGCTGTAAAGCCCACCATTTGCCCATTTCCCATGCAAAACACATTAATTTTTTTTTTTAGTTTTGAAAGTATCATTTTGCTTTTGAGTTTTTATTATAGAATTTTCATTTCGATTTTTTTTTTTTTGCTTATTTTGTATATAAGTAGTTTGTTTATGTTTTGTTTCTGATTTCTTGCAATTTGGTTGTGTGTTTTTTTGTTTAAAATCATTTTTCACAAATACTTTCATTGAAATGAGTTTTAAAGGAGTTTGAGTTCATGTTGTATTCGCTTCAAACAAATGTGTGAAATCCTTAAGTGTTCTTATGTATGTGTGTGTGTGTGTGTGTATGTGTAATGATGGGTTGATGCTAGATGCTAACAGTAATATGTAGACACATATAAGTATACTTATCTAGTACAAAATGTGCAGCTTTAAGGGTGTTGAGTAATGAATTTGAATGATGGATTGACAGACGAAGCATAAAAAGCCAACCGAGCAACAAGTACGAACTGAACTATAGCCGTTTAGTACTTGTCTCTGATCTGTGTGTGTGTGTGTGTGTACCCTGTGAATATACAAATATGCCGTTGCTTGTATATAAAGACGCAAAATATACATATATATATTCTTTATGTTTTTTGTATATATATGATTTATATGTCACATTTGTAGTTTGTTTTGCATTCGAAACTTGTTTGCCTGTTTGGGGTTGTCTAGAATTTGATTTGTTCTTTTGTTTGGTTATTCGTTTTAAAAATGTTTCATTTCGTTTGTTAAAAGGTCTGCATTTAGTTTCTGTTTTCTGTTTCTGCCATGCAAAAAATATAGTTCGTACATACATACAAATGGGTATGCACATTCTTCTCTGTAGGTACACGATTCTCACCTATGTTTAATTTGCAAATTTTTAAACACTTTTACTGCTCTGCTGTGTGTGTGTATATTGAAGTAGGGGAGATTTTGGTTGGGTCCATGTTGGGTGATTAGTATTCTTGGTTTAGATTCAAATATTTCACATTGAGACAATTGTATGGATATATTACGCACATTTATGTATGTTTGAATATGGCATATATAGTAAGTACATATATGTATTTGGGTCACGCGTCTCTGCTCGATTCCTAATATCGATCTTTATTCAATTATTTTGGTTAGATTATATGTAAGTGTGTATGCATATGGTAAGATATATCTATATATATATTGTATATATGTATGTATAACTTGTTGTTTTTTTTTTATGTGTATATATATATTAAGTTTTAAGTAAAACATGAAATTTACACGACACTTAGCTGCTGGTTATTTGCTTGGGATTTTTATTGATAATTTTTGTTTTTATGCCAAATGCAAAACTCAAATACATTTAATATAAATTTGCAATTGGTAATGCATTTTATGGTTCTTGTGTGTGTGTGTTTAGTTTTTCACCTGCTCCAGGCCTTTATGCCAGTGGATGCTTTATGCTCCTCTTATGTTTTAGGAGGAGACACCGCCGCCTCACTGTGTGCCTTCTTTTGTACCTTGTTAGATGGTGATCAATAATGCTTTATTCTAACTATGTAGATTCACATGTGGATGACAACCAGTTCGACTAGTTTGGTTAGTTAAAGCAAAACTGAGAAATGTAATTGCAACAGCAACATAATCAACAATGTCAATGTTTTTGAAACAAATCATGGGGGGAATATCCATAAACATAACAGAATGCTGCGTTATTTATATGTTTTTATATAGATATATATATATATATGTTTGTATATATATTTAGATTTGTAAAAGGTTCATGGTATGAAGACACAACAACAATAATATATGAATTTCATATGAATAGTTTACAAACTAGTTACATACACTTAAATATTGATTAGATAGAGATAAGTTAAGTAGTCCCCAAGAAGTACCCAACCTGATGTAGAAAATACCACTCAAATTACATCAAATACGACAATGTTTTGTTTAACCAAATAAATAAATAAAAAAAAAAAAAAAAAAAAATCCATTTGATTTTTGAAAAAAAAAATTGCATAAAATACGACAATGTTTTGTTTAACCAAATAAATAAATAAATAAAAAAAAAAAAAAAAAAAAATCCATTTGATTTAAAAAAAAAAAAAAAAAAAAAAATCCATTTGATTTTGATTGAAAAGTGGGGTAAGAATGTACCCCAAGATCGACCCACGTTAGTTTCGACCATGGAAGTATGCAGGATTTATTCTGACTTTATTTATTAGCTTTTTTTTAGTGTTGCGCTGAGTTAAGTGAGAATGAACATCGAATTTTAAAAGCCTTACCTCAAAGATAAAAAAAAAATAAAGCTAAAGGTCATAAAAGAGGATAATATAAACAAAAGTTTGAAAATTAGAATAAGACTTTGAGATCTTAAGAAACGAAAAACTCTGAATTATACCCTGGGTGAGTATTAAATTTCATATGAATAAATTAAATTCTTTTTTTTTTTAAATTTTCTGGCATTTTCTCTTCCCAGGTCGGGTTCTTCTGGGACTAAGCCTTCTAGATGGTGGTGGTGATGTGTGTGTGCATGTGTGTCTGTGTCTGTGTCTGTGAGTGTGTGTGCGTAGGGGTAGATAACAATGATTTAACTTGAATTCAAGTTGCTTCATATGCTTAAATCTTACAAAAAGACGCCGCGTGTTTTGTTAACTAAATGTAAATGATTATTGTTACACATATTTAATTTATTAAGACTTTTGACGCACGCTCAGTACTGTTTTAATCTTATTTACTTGCTGGACATTCCCGTTGGCCAAACTGCTGTCCAGCTTTATAGTCTTTTGAAAGAAATTTTGAAGACATCTTGTGGTTCTCTAAGCGCTTTGCCAATCTATGCAAATTAATAATTGAATACAATTTATTGTTGATATTATGCCAAAAAGCTATGCCTCGCACTGAACGCGCGTGCGATTTTTGGTTACAAAAAATGTTATTTTGCCAATTATCATAAAATTTAAATCGTAAAAAAGTTACAACAACTCTTGGGTAGAAAAACTTATTTAAAAACTATTATTGAAATTATGTTACATTTTTATTCATCATTCATCTTTATTTTTTTGTTTTTTCATTTTAATAATTGTAAGTTTTGGTTTGAAGTTTCAGTCAGTTTTGTGTGGGGTGAGTGAGTGAGATGATGCCGGGCAATAAATGGGTAATTACTAACATATTTGATTGTATAATCAGCATATTGCTTTCTTATTTCAAGTATTTGGTAGTTTGTTGTTTGTGAAGGGGGAGCGAGTTCCTTGGGTGAGCTGAGAGTTATGGTTCGAGTTGGTTGGCAGTGGTGGTAAAGCAGTCCCTTCCTTGCGCCTTAGCGGGCGCCTGAAAGTATGCAATGCCCTTCTTCTATCGATGATGCGAGGAGAGATGATGGAAATGTTACGCAAGCTAAATACTAAATCATGCTTAAGTCTTTCGCTTAATTCAAAATGGAATTACAATTGTTTGCTGCATTGGCCTGGCTGATATGTGTGTGTGTGCGTGTGTGTCAAATAAATCAGCCTTATTTTGAATGCAATTTTGTATAAACTAATTTCGCAATTTCCAATTATCAAAAAGGTTAACACCAACACACACAAACAAACGCCCAGGCCGCCAGCTTTTGGTGTGTGAGTGTGTGTGTGTGTGTGTGTGTGTGTGATTACTGATATAAAGTATATAGTTAATATATCGTATATATCTACTTGTATATATGTGTATAATATATATAAGTATAATTCACTTAGTTATCGTTTTAGTGGATGCAACATACCGCGCTGTACCAGCAATCGCTGCGTCGCAACTTTCGTCCAACTGCCAGCTGCTGCTGATGAAATTTCTAATTGTAAACTCCACCCCCAAAGCCCAAACTGCCTTGGAGTTGATCCTTAAATATTTGTTTTGTTTTTTTGTATATTTTTGTTTTTTTTTTTTTTGCCATATTAACACATCAAGAAGAAATATCATAAGTATCAAGCAACTATGCTTATTCATATGGTTTACATCTGATTCGCTTACACCAAAGACGCTGGGACAAATATGCCCGATTTAATATCAACTTGTGTTGGGACAGTTAAGAAAAATCAATGAAACAACACACATTTTACAGACATTGGCCAGATTTCACACATATATCAATTGTGTGTAGATATCCAACTATATGCCTAATTTTAAGTAGAAAGTTGTACTACCATCTGAGGCTCTGGGGTAGAAACCATGACTCTTGAAGAAATACATTTCCTGCTGGTCAAACCAAACATACATAACAATTATGCGAGTTTACCATGATGGCAACTGAAGTGCTTTCAGCGGGTATATATCATGTAATGCTTTACGCTCAATTCTTTTCTGTTAATTCTATATTAGTTGAACTCGAATTAAGCACATTTCTGCACACATATTTATTTATTTATGATTCTCAGTATGGCAATATTTAAACTAAAAGATAATACAAATTCTATTTAGGGAACGATCATTTAAATGATAAGACTTATACTGTCCACCGTCTAGTTTGAGAATATTACTATTCTAACTATTTCTATTAAAGACAGTAATCGGTTAATCGGAACAATGATGTTGAGAATGGATTTTTACAACAATAGTTTTCAGCTGACTTTTTTGGAGGATTGGTAACTGTTCAAGTTGAAACCGTTCCCTTTGTTAACAAAAAGGATTTCCTGACTTGAGCCGCTTTCCCATCTTCATGTTTTTTAAATCTAGGTTGATATTAAGCAACTTTAAGTTGCCTACTTTTAGGTCGTTTTAACAATCATACGCATAGAAATTTAAAAAAAAAATGGCCTAAAAGTGGGCAACATACATTTTCTAAACAGGCACCAAAATTTAAAAAACTTGAAGATTAGAAACTTGTAGTTTCTAGCATCTAGGCGAAAAAGAGTATTGATCTGATCCACATGATTCCGGCTTGTAAACAGTAAACTGGGAAACTACTAAAAGACAGTTAACACTAGTTTACAGCGAAAAAGACCCATTGAAGTCATTATTTTTTAATGATGTATTTTGAATGCTGAACTCAAAAATGAATTTCAAAAAATTTGTATGGATACGTTTATGATTTAGAATTTTTTTTTAGTTTTTCGGTAGGTATCCATACCTTTTAAGCCATATCTCGAGTTACAAACTTTAGATGAAGTCAAGCAAGGGATTAATCAAAAGGTTATGCAATTCCCAATAATCTAGTCAAAGAACATTTTCCAATCGGTTTAGTAGTTTAAAAGTAAGAAGCAAAAATATTTCGAAAAAACGATTTTTTCTCAAAAACGTGAAAAATTTGATTTTCTAAAATCTGTAAATGGTTGAAAATAAAAATCAAAAAATTGTTTTTTTCTTTTATTCTTACAAATTGCCCTTTTACAAAGAAAATAAGGCGTTGATGACGAAAATCTGTGGATAAATAGCGAAGTTGTAAGCAATTGTGTGAAACAACTAGGGGTCAAATTTGACTATTTTACGTGTTCATTAAAAAAAATTTTTTTTTACTTTGCTTTTTGCTCAATGTAAGAGTTTCAATAGAAGCCAAATCACAGAAAAAATTAAGAGCAAGGCCAAAAACGAAGAAAAATAAAATATTTTCTAATAAATACATAAAACAATGAAATTTGACTATTAGTACTTGTACTAATTGCTCACAGCTCCTTTATTTATCCATAGATATTCTTTACCAATGCCTTATTTTCTTCGTAGAAGTGCTTTTCGTAAGAACAAAAGAGAAAAACAATTTATTTTGATCAGTTTCAACCTTTTACAGATTTTAGCAAAACAAAATTTGCACGTTTTTGAGAAAAAATCGATTTTTTCGAAATATTTTTGCTTGTAGCATTTTAACTACTTAACCGATTGGAAAATGATTTTAAACTAGATTATTGCAAATTGCATACCCTTTAAATTAATACCTTGCTTGACGACATATAAAGTTTCTATCTCGAGATATGTCATAAAATGTAAGGGTACCTACCGAAAAAAACTGAAAAAATTCTAACTCAAAAACGTATCCATACAAAAACTTTTGAATTTTATTTTTGAGCTCAGCATGTCAAAGTACATCATATAAAAATATCAGCTTCAATGGGTCTTTATTTTTTTTTATTTTTGTAAACTATTGTAATCAGACCAACCCAGCTCATCATGCTGACAAAGAAAGTGTATCGCGTTTATGACATGAGCAGGCAGTTACTGATCTGCAGATCGTTAGGCAAAGACTACAGGAGATAAATGTGGTAATCTTTTGAAACAGCCTAGACTGCTCGTGGATCTTGATAGCATACAAATATTTGAAAATCCTTTGGATAAGGTGGATTACTTTAAAAGAAGATTGTGTTGTAAGTAACTTTTTATCCATTTCAAAAATATTATTTATTCGTATTCAATATGTAAATTACTGCATGTTGGCAGAAGAATGTCGAACATATCGTTGCCTATCAGCTGAACTTGAGTTTGTCACCGCTCCTTAAGGTTTTTTTTACTACTCAAGTCAAGCTTTCATTCAGCTTGAGATAGGTTAGATTGGATTGATTGGCATCCAGCCTGATTCTTCTAAGCATATTTTGAATTATAACCAACACCTTAAAAAAAACAGAAACCTTTGCTAAAATAAATATATGTCAATACTTTCCTTCTCGTTTTTGCTGTTCCCATGATGGGAGACGAAAAAGCAGCTGCACAAGAAACTCTATTCTTGAAATTAAATTCTAAAGCAAAATGTTTAATGTAACCGAAGCTGCACTCTTAGGCCAAAGTTTACCTAGTTCTGGGATATGGTAAAAGGGTCCTGTTTCAGTGCATTATAAAACAGCTTCAGTACACAGTTTACAGGTTTTAAAATTTTGCCTTGACTTTTTAATTTTTAGTTGCTGAATCATATCACATATGTGGTATGATTTTCAAATTTAGTATAAATGTCTTATGCTGTGCTTAATTCGTATCCAAATTGTAGTTCTGCTTGTTTTAAGAAAAGAAAGGAGCAAAGCAGTCCAAATATGTGACCACCAATGCATGCAGGGTAGGGAAACCGTTTAGATGGGGGCAGTGGGAAGGGGAAATCATAACAAATTTAAACAAAATCTATAAGAAAATCAAGAAAATGAAAAACAAAGACGTTTGCTTTTTTTGTTTTTTTTTTTGTTTTTTTTTTTAATTATAAATAACAATTGTATATTTTTTAATAAAACGGGTGTTGTTGCGATTGTTCTTCTCAAGAAAAAAGAAACAAAGAAAATTGTATTTAGAGTGTCGATCTCCTCATTTTTTTGTTGTTTTGTTTTGTTTTGTATGTTTGTATTATCTGCCTTGTCTTGCGTTCGTACACAATTAGATAGTAAAGAAATATTAGCAATAATTATACAATAATGGATAGTTTTTAAAAAATATCACTTAAATGTAAATAATTTCCAGAACGCAACAAATTAGATCGAGTGTGTACATATTATGTATGTATGTATATGTATGTTTGTATGCATGTATGTGTGGTGCAAGAAAAAACCATAATTAACGTAAATAATCATAATCGACATCATTTTGTTTTTTCTTGAAACTTATAGTTAATAAAAAAAACGAAATACAATTGTTGTAAAAACGAATTTTAAGCCTTATGTGAGCGACACTTTCTTAATATTGAACATATGTTTATTGTATAATACAACGATTTCAAATAATCGGGTGATAAAGCTTAGGTATCTTAAATTCCATTTGTAAGCAACAAGTGGAGCACACGCTGTACGCATAACTTTGGATTATCATTTTCAACCAAAAGTAAAATTAAAATTCACATGGAATTTTGAAACAACGCATCTGCTTGGAACAGTTGGAAGCACCGCTGTTTTCTATCGATGAGTTTATTTGTTTCGAGATTTTTTGAATGTATCTAAAATCTGTGGGTTCACGAGTGATCAATATCTATATAATATATATATGGGTATGGCCGAAAAATGGTCTAAAAGTTTTTTGAAAAATTTTTGAAAACCCTTTTTTACAGGGACCGAAAATAACAGTTATGGAAGCGAAAAAATTTACTACAAAATATGGAGTACATGAATCTTCATAATTTTGAATGGCGAGTCCTTAAATGGGATAAATTTTTATTTGCAATTTTTATCACAAAAAAATTTTGAAATTGTTATATTATAATTTTTAAATAAAAATTTTGTTTTAACAGTTAAATGGTAATTTGTAAATAAACATTTTTGAATAACAGTTAAAACTAATTTTTATTATAAAAATTTAAATTAATTTCTATTTTGTAATTTTTGTAATAAAATTAATATTTTAATTGTTATGAAAATTTTTTTATAATAAAAATTTTTATAAAAATTACTAATCTAGTAGGTTTAAGTAAATCTTGTATACTTCTATCAAAGATATCCTATAATTTACAACCGCCTACTAGATAAGTAATTTTTATAATAAAATTTTTCATAACAATTAAAAAAGTAATCTTTATTATAAAAATTACAAAATAAAAATTAATTTAAATTTTTATAATAAAAATTATTTTTTAACAGTTATTTAAAAATTTGTATATAAAAATTAACATTTAACTGTTAAAACAAAATTTTTATTTTAAAATCATAGAATAACGATTATTTTTTAAATTTTTATGTAAAAATTAGAAAATAATTGTTATTTCAAAATTTTTATCCAAAAAGTTATAACAGTTACGGTCCCTGCTTTTTTTATTATAAATATTATGAATTTACAAATGTTCAAAAATTGTAAAAACAAAATTGGTTTAATCTTGTTGATTCTTAACAATTTGTAAATAAAAATTAGTATTGAATTTTTGTTTAAAAAATTTTTATTTAAAAATCATAAAATAACAATTTTAAAAATTTTGCAAAATTACGGAAACTTGCCATTCAAAATTATGCATTTTGAGCCACTCTATTTGATCGAAGGAATTCATTTTGAATCGTAGCTATTATGAGTTCCCTGAAAGTTGGCCGATTAAAAGTCAACCGATATGGAATTTGAATAATGTAATGGTAATTTCAATTTATGCTCTGCTTTCCCAATGATCCAATATACAGCTGTGTGCTTTTGTGGCTTACATTTCAATGACATCCAACTCGATCGCTCACTTAAGGTTTAAATATTGTTTTTTTTTTGTTGTTTTTTACACATATAAATGGCCACCATTATGAATTTCATTCAAATCACGGCAAAACAATTTCAAAGAAATGTGCGCGCCTGTGTTTCTTTTTGTTTCTTTTTGTTTGTTTTGTTTTTGTATTTTCATTGCACTTTGCTTTTATTGCCAAGTCCTGCGCTTAATTCGAAAATAGTATATGCATTTTTATGTAACATATGCTAGATTTTTAGTTTTAGTTTGTACTTCCAATTTGGTTAAGAATTCCTTGTGTATTTTCATATCTCTCCCCTGAACTGCCTATCTCTCTCTCTCTCTCTCTGTCATCCCATCCTCAATCTTCAATCCTTTCGCTTGGACATTGTCTATTACCGTAATTTGAACAATTCACAATAGTTGCACAATGCAAAAAGGGGTTTTTGTTTAAAAAAAAAAAACATACAAATTAATTTCACTTAACAAAAGATATTTGAATAAAAATTTGAACATGTTTCGAAAAATGTAACTTCCTTCTGGCTCCAAATTTTGAATTTTGTTGTTGGTTTGCATTTCGTTTTCATGTTGTGGGGGGGTGGGGGGGGGGGAGGGATAATTGTTCTATAGATGTGTGTGTGTGTGTGTGTGTGTGTGTGTGAATGTGTTTGGGTTTTGAGTGAGCTTACTTAACTAGTTTATTTTTTGCTTGTGGTTGAACTATTGCCCCATTTTTAATATGCATGAACTCGATTAATACTTAACTTTTAGCGTTTTTAACAACACACACAATACAAATGGTTTTGCTTAAACGGTTTTGCTTGAATTGCCATGCACATACACGTAATTCAACTATTTATGTTTTGGTTTCTATATAATGTAGATGTAACGCTTTGAATATATTTGCATATCTTTAGGTTTCTGTTTTCGTTTTGTTTTGAATATTCTGCTTGGTAGTTCACTTTTGTTTTTTTGATTGGTTTTTTTTTAGAGCAAGAAGTAGAACATAAAATTGCACTTAATACTATGAAAAAATTTACTAGATTTCTTACAAACTAAAAAAAATCAAATGTATATTTGCTTTAGATATTGATGGTTTGTTGTTGCTGTTGTTGTTGTTGTGTGTTTTTTTTCTGGTTTTTGCGATTTTTCTCTTTTTGCTTTGTTTTTGTGTATATAAAAAATTTGCCAGCCAAACAAGTTGCTGGTGACAGTTTTGTTTTTTGTTTTTTTTTTTGTTGTTTAACATAATAGAATTAACAAAGTCGGTTGTTTAAAATAAATATGTATATTTAGGCATAGTAATAATCATATTTAAATATTATTATTGTTAGTTTGCAAATGTTGCCCAGCGCAAATGTTTCAGCAACATTTGCACGGCAGTTGGCAACACCAGCACAACAACAAAGAGATACCGTTACGTTTTTACGCTTTTTTTTTTGTTTGTTTTTTGTTTTTGTTTTTAAGGTGCACGGTTGATGCAGAGTAAATAAGAAGAGACCATTTTTCATTTGCATTTGTTTTTGTGTTTTTTGTGTCGTGGCCAACAACAACGACCACAATCTGTCTGATGTCTGGTGGGGATCGACTCTCGGCTTAGCCCTGCATGAGCACATTCTGGTTTGGGTTCAGCGGCTGCTGCTGCTGCTGCTGCTGTTGCTGCTGCTGCTGTTGATTGGCAGCAGCTCGACTCCAGGCCAACAGACCATTGGCCGCTGCCACCACCACCTGCTCCTCGGGATCCGATTGAGTGTTCCCATTCGACTGGGGACCCACAATCACCGAGGTGGCCACACTGCGTATGCGCACTGGACGATTACTGATGGCATTGGCCACCGGATACGGATGGACTTGTTGGTGGGCTTGTCCGCCATAGCGTCGGTTGGTCCTGATGGTCAGCGTGGCGGGTAATTGCTTGCCGGCGGCCACCTCGGCAGCCAGCCGCACCACAGTTGTTGTCATCTTAGCTGCTCCCCCTGTTCCACCCCCCCCTGTTGCTGCTGCTGTTGTTGTTGTTGTTGCTGCCTGGGACTGTTCCGCCGACGCTGACGCCTGATTGGCGGCCTCCGTCGACGACTTCTGTCGCTTTCAGTCGCCAAAGCGACTGCAAGCCTTCTTCCACCGACATTGGGTGCACCACTGATCGCGTCGCTCCATGCCATAGACCTTGCGGCACTTTTTGTTCTCGCCACGGGTGCGACGACTCGGTGAGTTGGGCGTTTGCTTGGCCACCGCCTGCTGAACGGCCACGTGCTGCAGCGGCATGGAGTTGGTATTGGCAACCAGGTTGTTGTTGTTGCTGGCAGTTGTCTGTTGCTGGCCGCGCATATGCGGCTGATGTTGCTGCTGCTGCTGCTGCTGCTGGAGTTGCTGCTGCTGCTGCTGCTGCGGCGGTGCCTGATAGTTGGGCGTGATGGTGACACTAGAGAGGTGGTGTTGCTGCTGCTGCTGTTGGTGGTTCTGTGGCTGCTGCTGATGCGCCGTTATGGTGACATTCTGCTGCGTTAGCTGCTGGAGCATATTGTTGGCACTGCTGTTGCTGTGGATGAGCGGGCTGCTGCTGTTGCTGCTGCTGCTGCTGCCGCCACCCCCGCTGCCACTGCCGCTGCCCGCATAATTGTGATGGTTGTGATGCTGGACGTAGGTCGGTGATGGATATGGCGCTACCGAATGGGACGGACGAGACGACGATTGGCGTGGATGCTTGTTGAGCGTGGGGGACGCCGTGACAGTGATGGCCGTTGACCAGGGATAGGTGCGGTGGGCCAGCGGCGAGGTGGGTATGCAGCTGGTGTTGTTGTTCTGCAACTGTTGCTGATGGGTGCTGGCCATGTGGTGATGTATGCCGCCGCCGCCGCCCCGGCTGCTATTGTGATGTAGCGGCTGCTGCTGATGCGTTAGGTGGTGATGTGGACCACGTCCTTGTCTGCAAGTAAAATTTAAGCTTAAAACTGTTCCGGTTGTCTCCACTTAAGCCTAGACACTCACTTGAATTTGCCCACGAGCTGGTTTTGGTAGTCGGGATCCTCGTACGGCGGACGCGCCATGTCCCGGTGGCTGAGCGTGGGCTCCGGGGCTAGACTAGGCTGAGGTTTGGCCAACTCATCATCGTCATCGTCTTCTGTGTAATAGAATTCCTCCTCGTTGTCGCTGCAGGAGTCATAGTCGGCTTTTTTGCTGTAAAGGTAAATCACAGTTATGGATTGAGTAATCAATATTTTGAAAACTATTCTGATTTTCTAAAAAATTAAATTTAAATGAGAAAAAACCGCCAAGTATTTTTTTATCGTTTTTCCCCAGTATAATGTTTATCGATATTTGCCCAGTATTATTTTTATCGATTTGTTTCGTTCTTACGTCTTACGTGATTTTACTACGTTCTATGTTGCGCTGCTGCGCCAGAGTTGCAACAAATTTTGCACAAATAAAAAAGAAACACACACGCACGTTCTGTGTCAAATCAATACGAAATCAACAAAAATCAATTGATTTTTGCTACCAACTGCAGACGAGAACGCGCTAGCTGTGCTTCTAACCATTGTCTGCATCTTGCCGCCCCAGCTTTCTCAATCCTAAGTCAGCAGAACACAAAGCAATTGTGGAAAATTTGCGCGTCGTCTTTGCCTGTCTGTGTGTTTGTGTGTGTGCGTGTGTCTGTGTGTATCTCACGGCCTACATTGTCAATTAACAAAAGCAAAGCATTGTGATTTTAACCCCTCCACATAACACATATAATAAACTTAAAAGATGTCCACTCCACGACCCACAACGACTGAGGAGCAGCCACTTAAATTCTCCGCCGCCGCCCTCTGCCCGCTCAGCAATTGCCAATTCGCGGGCGTTGTGATTAGCGTTATTGCCGACGAGCAAAAGTTGGAGTTTACCAACAAATACAAGAACAGCTGCACCCTGCTTTGTAGCTACGACTCCCAGGGAGTAATACTAAAGATTGTCTTAGGTGAGGCGCATGAGTGAATCTTGATATGAGTGCCATTTTCAACATCCATTTTCAGACACTGATCACGGGCACGTGCTTAAGGAGTACATGATAGGTGCGGACACAGATGCGGCCCAGATGGGCAAACGCAGCTATGCCATCTCCCTGGAATCGGACAATCTGGTTTTGCGCTTTGCCAGCGATCAGGATCAACAGCTGTTCCGAAAGGTGGTGGAAAATGTTAAGCATTTGAGGCCCAAGTCTGTTTTTTCGCAGCGCACCGAGGAGTCGTCCGCCTCGCAGTACTTCCAATTTTATGGCTATCTCAGTCAGCAGCAGAACATGATGCAGGACTATGTGAGGACCAGTACCTACCAGCGGGCCATACTGGGAAATGCGGTGGATTTTCAAGTAAATCTTGTTTCACAACTGCCCTAGCTCTGATCTAAATTGTTTGTTCTCTATTCCCAGGACAAAGTTATATTGGATGTGGGTGCCGGCTCGGGCATACTCTCCTTCTTTGCCGTGCAGGCGGGAGCGGCGAAAGTCTATGCCATTGAGGCCTCCAATATGGCACAATATGCCCAACAGCTGGTGGAGTCCAACAGTGTGCAGCACAAGATCTCTGTGATACCCGGCAAAATCGAGGAAATTGAATTGCCGGAGAAAGTGGATGTCATCATATCGGAGCCCATGGGCTATATGCTATACAATGAGCGCATGCTGGAGACTTATCTGCATGCCAGGAAGTGGCTCAAGCCGGAGGGCAAGATGTACCCAACGCACGGGGATTTGCATATAGCGCCCTTCTCGGATGAGTCCCTCTACTCGGAGCAGTACAATAAGGCGAATTTCTGGTATCAGTCAGCCTTCCATGGTGTGGATCTCACCACGTTGCACAAGGAGGGCATGAAGGAATACTTCCGCCAGCCCATAGTGGACACCTTTGATATACGCATCTGTATGGCCAAATCGGTGCGGCATGTTTGTGATTTTCTCAACGACAAGGAGGATGACCTGCATGTGATCGGTACGATTGGTTTGAGTGTTGATAAATCTCTCAGAACTAATCTCCCTTTATCTCTCTCTCTCCATAGACATACCCCTGCAGTTTCACATTTTGCAAACGGGCATCTGCCATGGCCTGGCCTTTTGGTTTGATGTGGAATTCAGTGGCTCTAGCCAAAACGTGTGGCTCTCCACCTCGCCCACGGCCCCCCTGACGCACTGGTATCAGGTGCGTTGCCTACTGCCCATGCCCATCTTCATTAAGCAGGGCCAAACACTGACGGGGCGTGTGCTGCTTGAGGCCAATCGCCGGCAGTCGTACGATGTGACCATCGATCTGCACATAGAGGGCACTCTCATATCCTCGAGCAACACATTGGATCTGAAGAATCCGTATTTTCGGTACACGGGTGCGCCGGTGCAGGCGCCGCCGGGGACCAGCACTCAGAGTCCGTCGGAGCAGTACTGGACGCAGATGGATACGCCGGGCACGCGGAATAGTAAGTGCCGCTCTCTATTTGGTGAACTCATGTATCCTCATTGAAACTCCTCTAGCTACTAGCATGCTCAACGGCGGTCTCAGCGTTAATGGCATGGCCGATGGAGGCATGGACATCACCCATGGACTCCTGCATACGCACTAAGTCACTGTGCTCCGCTACAACTGGCTGAGGATTCTACTGTTTGCTCTAAACCCGCTTAATTTCGTTGATTGGTTCTATCATCTTTCCCCTTTTTTTAACTAACTAATTATGTATTTATTTATTGAACAATTGTAAATTAATTTGTGTACTCTTGTAATTCAGCTGTGTTTAGGTTCCCCCCCCCCACTTCCTCACCCCAAACACACACACTTCGATCTATTCTCTATGTACTCAAAATTTGTTCTAGGCATTTGTTGTACGTATTTTTAAATTGAAAAATCAAACAATCAACAAAAGCAAAAGGCAGACTAAAAATTGTAGTTGTTTAGAACACGCAGCATAATTTACATTTACATTTAAAATTGATAAGCATAAGCTAATTTTAGCCCATAGTCTGTAGTGTTTTTTAAATATATGTAAAATGTAATAACAAAATATGTAACCATTGTCCCACGGGACAGCAGCTTCAGGAAGTTACTTAGTTAATGCCAATTGCAGCTTTGAACAAAACTAAAAAAAAAACAAAATGCGTTGATTATGTTATTACCCGATTGTTTGTACCTCCCCCCCCAAACTAGTTTCAATTTGTACTTTTGATTTGTGCGTATGTGTGTGTGTGTGAGAAATTGTAACAAATTGCTCATAGAATTTAGTTGTTAAGCCATAATTATTTATAAATTATATTTGAGCGGAGAGATTATACATATATGTTATACAAATTTCACAATTCTCCTATGTTTCCATTAAGTTTAGGTTCTAATCCTTAGCTGCGAGCCTGCCAAAATGCATAGTTGACATTTATACGTACATAATATACAGCATACATACTTAGTTATAGATGCATACATATATATATATATATATACAAACATATACATACATCCATGCATTAGTGCATTCGTGCTCATCCGAATATGTGTACTGTACTCTTTTTCTAGTGTAGCCGAGCTGTTCGTTTGCCAACAACAACAGCAACAACAACCACACCACCAACTCACATACAATACATACTATATACTACATAATATATATATATATATATATAACATATATATAGGGCATTTATGCAGAAAAAAAAAGAGAACAACAAACCAATTTCAAAGCGAAATAACACAACGGCCTTTCATTTTTCCCCATTTACATAGGAAACAAGATTCGCCAGCGGATCGAGCGTGGGCGCTCTGGACCTTGGCCTCAAAAGTGCAGCGCTATTGCGCCACGCCTCCAACCCACTTAGCATGCAGGTGCGCAAAGTAAGCGGCGTTGAGTGTGACCTGCTTACCATATACAAACATATATGTACATGTAGAAGTGTTCTAGTTTTTAAAGAGAGCTTCAATTGCAAACTCACAGTGGTCGGAAATTCAAATTGAGTTTAATTTTATAAACATTATTATTAAATGGATTTTTGTAAGGTTTCTTCTAGAAATAATTAGGGGAGCAAACAGTTTGGAAATTAGGACTGGTTCGCAGAGGTTTTAAAAAGCCAGTTCGGTTTACGAGATGATTTTTAGGGCTAACAGTGGTTCAGGCTCCGTGTTAGAGAGTACCTAGAAACAAATAGTGTGTACCTTTAACCTCACCTTGGTACATTTAACCTAAGCTAATTCCGAATTTGCATTTAGCCTGTCAAAAGCTAAGGGACTAAAATCTCAAAGACAGTACCAGTAATGGAAAATTAAACGAAATTGAAATTTCAAGCATTGATTGTCTCCATTTGATGAATTCAAACATAACGAAATATGGCTTTTGGGTTGAAATTCCATAATAAAATGGAAGAAAATAAAATGAATTCATAAATTTTGATTGAATTTGCGCGCCTTGTATTGATATCGATCAAAATGATATCAAATGCTAACAAAACTGATCTGAGCGGATCGTGCTGTTGTTAGTGTGAAAAGAAATCGTTTCTCAGATGTGCCACAATTTATTAAAAAAAAAATGTTTAATTGATTTAAAAGGTGTATAACAATAATTAAAATATCAGATATACTGAATCAAGTGTTGGCAATTTGTTTGTCTACAAATTAATAACAAATGTGGCTTATCGCAATAAGCCAAAGTTAGTGCAACTAAAACTTAATCTAGCGGATTCTGTCAGTGCATTTCAAACCATATTGCCATATTAAATAAAGAAAACTCAGGTTAGTGCAATGAATAAAATAAGCAACCTTTTATGTATGTATGATTGATGTATGTATATCCTGATTGTCTTTTTGCCAAGAGTTGGAAACTATACAGTTTTCGAATCACTTGGTTTACATATGTGATTTTACAGTTAAAGGCCTATGTCCACTCGACGCGAAACGGCCGCGAAATGAAAAACTCCATATAAAAAAAACAGCTGCGGAATTTTTCAGCGTTACCATTCCATATTGAGTGTCCACTCCGCGCGAAAAAAGACTACGTATTGCCATTACGTTCTGTTAGCAATCACGTAGCGATTAACATACTGTTATCGTTTCATTTCGCGGTGACGTATGTAAAGAACGATGCGAAACGATATTTGTGTGTGGAAATTGAGTAAGAAGAAGAAGATTTAATTGAAAATGAGCGCACCAAAAAAAGATTCGGCCAGAAAGCGCCGCCTTATGGCATTTACTTGGCAAAAGTGGTAAGTAACGGCACAATAACCGGAACAATTAATTTAAATTCGATATATTTTTAAAGTAACGGAATGCAAGGATGCTTGGCTAGCGCTGAAGGACAGCAACCGGTACCATACCATACTTTTTTATTATTTTGTTTACAAACGGCTTTTAACTTTTGAGTGCAAAATTCCAGCGCGTTAACAGCACAATGTTACTTCCTACCGTTTATCGATTAAAAAAATCGGTTATAAAGTTAATAACAGCAGTTTAACAGAGTCTGTTAAGTATCTGCGAAATATCAACTTTTTCGCGTGGAAATTTCCGCGTCGAGTGGACATAGGGCTTTAATGCATATATTTGACTATGGATGAAATTTGCGATTTTTTCAATATATTGCTTAGTTTTTTATAATTCTGCCAAGTTAGATCAAAATCGGACGCCTATATCTTAAAGCTGCAATAGAAACAATCGTTGCGAAAACTACTTCTTGTGAGAAATTATGTTTTGTTTTTAATGATAACCTCTTTAAACTTGAAACCTATTAATTTAATATGCATCAACATAATTCTGACAAGTTTGATCAAAATCGGAAGAATATATTGTATAGTTGCCATACAAACGATGGGTCTGAAAATTGGTCTTCGTTGGAAAACCCTTTTTTGTTTTGATGATAGCTTCTTTATACTTTTTAATTGCGAATATTATTAGCTACAGCACAATTTTGGCGAGTTTGTTTAAAATCGGATAAATATATCGTATAGCTACCAATCTTTAGGCTTGGAGAGATCAGCTTGGGAAATCCCATAACTAGCCTTGCTCTAAGTGAAAATTACATTTTTGTAAGAAAATAAGTAAAATGTTTGATACGACTTGCTCAAAGGGTAATCGCCATAATAAACAAAATGATTTTGATATATACGCGTTTTCAGAAAAAATCTCCTACAGGGTTAAGATCACTCAATATTGAGAGAAAGCGAAATTTAAGAAACAGCGTAAAAGTTTACTTGAAAGACTTTGGCGTGATGTTAAGAAAATATTTTCTGTGCTTAAATTTATTATAAAATGCGGTTCATCGACGGTATTCTTAGCGCAATATTACTTTTCAATTTAGTGATCAGTTTGAAGAAACTACATTGATTAATTTTCATTCTTAAAGGTGCCGTTTAGAAATAAATCAATTTAAATATGAGCGCAAAAGTAGGCTACACAATTTAGCGGAAATGAAAACATTAATGCAGTCCTGCTGAAGGCAGCCATTAATCAAATAGTGAAAATTGCTATTAAATTGGACACTAAATTGAAATTCTGTCTTGAATTTTGGATGATAAGGTTTAAAAAAAGGGTGATAAGGTTTACCAGCAATAACTGTTGATATTTGTATGTGTCGCACCCACAGTGAGGCCTGCTCTTTCCCCACTCTCATATTGTTTAACCACTGTTTTTGCCTTACATTTAAAACATTTATAGTACAGCTGTTTATGCACTTACCCCAAATGATTATTCCTAATGTGACGTTCAATTTTGGGTTGTGTGAATTCCACAATATGGCAGCCTTTCCAAGTACAACGGAATTTTTTCGACTGAAATGAGAATAAAAAAAATAGGGTTTCGTTTAATTAATATAAATGAGAGTGAAAGTAGGTGCATTATAGGGTTAAGCATAGCTGCGCGTACTTGACAATGATATGCATTGAGTAGCGTCATGCGAGGCGGCGACAACGAGTGCCTTTCCGGGCTGGCCTCACTTTCGCTGGCGCCATAGCTCTCGTAGTCACTGCGTTCCACGTAATAGTTAAGCGGCATTGTTTGCATTTGCATGTTGCCGGAGCGGTGGTCGAAGGAGCGCGCGCGTCTATCAACCGGTGCCGGCCCGGTGCCAAATGCTACTGTGTTGGTAATGTGGACAATGCAACTGGCTGCTTGTCATGGCTTAGATTGGCGCACACGAGCAGCGGCAGCATCAAACGATGGGAAACGAGCCGAGCAGCGACAGCGGTTCCGGCTGCACTGATAACGCGCCCGGGTGGGTGTCCTTGTCGAGCAGCAGAGCCGAAGTGGCCCAATTGCAGCGCCTCGACTATTTACTGGGTCACCTCGCCTCGACTGCTGCTGCCTTGACACGGTTTTTCACTTTTCATGCGCCTGCATTTATGCTACGCTTTATGTTGAAGGTTAGGGCAGCGCCGCTGGCAGAGCTGTTGACCCACTTAAGGCGGCACGGCCAAACACTGATTGCGTCCTTGTGCAAGTGCAAATGCTGCACAAATTGAAAATTGAGTTTTTGGCTTTCGTTTGGCCTTGCGGGCAAAATGATTAACGATTTGTTTACAACATTTGCTAAGCCTCTTTGATGGCTTTATTTGTTGTGGTGGGTGGAAGGAAGGAGCGAAGGTTGCGGTACAGTAAAGCAGGCGAAGAAGAAGTGACTCAGTAATGCTTCACTTTATTTAAAGATAAGGATAATGTGTCTTCTACGAGATGAGCAAAAGCCATATGAGGAGGATTAAAATGGGGTCTGCTATGATATAAATGTCTTACTACCCACACCTAACTCGCATCGACAAGCAATACGTCGACAAACTACAAATAAACCGGATATGGCTATAATATCGTTTTTTTTTGATAAGAGAGATATTCTCTATTATTTTACCCGCTTCGTAAACTAAGCCCAAATCCTTTGTTGAAAATATGAATTCGAATAGGCAACGGAAAACGATTTATTTACCTACGATTATGAAAGTTTTCAAAGGGTATTGTACAGGGTTGCCCATATTCGACGGACCCATCTGGCAACGCCATAACTTTTGACAGAGATGTCAGATCGCTTAATGACATACCGCGTTTGAAGCGTCAGTCCAAGCAGATTTTTACCATGGAACAATACACGCACGGGCGCTGATTTGAATTTACATTCAACGAAAAGAAGTAAAACAATGACAAAATTTCTGTCCGATGAGCCCATTTCAATTGAATGGGACCGTAAATAACAAATTGCCGTATTTACGCCACTGAAAATCCTCAGGAGATTCGGTGCCTCTTCATGACGAAAAAGTCACAGTTTGGTGCGGCGTTAGTGCGAAAACGGTCAGGGCCGTTTTCTTCCAAAATGAAAATGGCCATGCTGTTACCATCAACCAGAGCGTTATCCGATGATGAAATTTGTGATGCCAATTATTCGTCGAAAGCGTATGAGGCAGTTCTGGTTTCACAAGGTCGCATAACAACGATTTTCTAAGAAATTGCGGGCCGTTTGATGTCGAAAAGTGGTGATTTGGACTGGCCACCGCGTCGCCCGATTTGACGCCGTGATTTCGTGGGGATATTTGAAGTCAAGGTTTACGTTAACAACAAGGACCGTAGAAGAGCTCAAGACAACATTCGTGAAGAATAGCCGCTATCGGCCGAAATGTTGGCGAAAACGATGGAAAATGCTGCAAAAAGGGCAACGCCATAACGCCAGGGCGGCCATTTGAGAGATATCATATTCAAAAATGATGTAAACAAATCTACTTGGAACAAATTAAATGATTAAGATTGCCAACCGCCAAATTTTTATTTTTTCTTTGATTTTTAAAAAAAAAGGGGTCCGTCGAATATGGGCAACCCTGTATTTTTTGCTCCATCACGTCTGGATTTTTTGTAATTTGAATATATATATATTTATTGTTTTGAATATCCTTAATGTTATCGTAAAGTACTATTCCTTAGCTTTAAAATAAATTATCCTAAATAATTTTGTGATTTTTTTAAACGAAGATATAGCATTTTGAATGCGTGTGTTAGAGTTTACAGAATGTCTGTCTTAATTTTGCTGTCTAAAAGTATGCTAAGTTAAAACTGAATATCGCCAGGTAATTTTTTTAAAATTATAATCAAAGTTCTCAACGACACCCATAGAAAACATTTAGTCGATTCGAATACTTGCAATAAAAATGGTATATCTTCGTTAATAAAAATCGCAAAATTGCTTGGGATAATTTATTTTAAAGCTTAAAGAATATATATTTTCGATAATGTAAAGGGGGGTAAAAGCAAACGTATAGGTTGCCTACAAAATACGCCTTAAAATTCTCAAAAAAGGCTCTTTTACCAACTATAGACTCAAATTGCCAAAAATCCTGACGTGATGGATCATTTTAGTAAATAAAATCCACTTTGAAGTACTTGCGGATTTGGACCCTATCTTTGACCTTTAATTTTTTTTTCTTTTGTGCATTTCGTATAACTTTTCCTTAAAGTTTACTCTAAGTCATTTAAATAGACGTAAAGTTTGGATATATTTGTTAGCTTATTTTTAGCTTTACCGCTGCCCACACTTTTTTCACATAATATACACAGAATGTTCAGAAAATTCAAGTTTTTTCAGCTCTTAGAGAGCGAAAGCTGCTAACTGCGAAGCGCCACATAATCATAAACATAAATAACTTGCGCTACTTGAGCGGCGTAAATTGTTAACGCACGTGGTTGCCACACACTCATATGTGTGGGTGTGGCAAGTCTTTGTACCGTTTCTGTACACACTTTTCGTTTTAACTTGGTGCAATTAGTGGGCTCCCATAATTCGTTTGCGGCCAGCGAACTGAGGCAGGATATGGCGCATATCCTGAACCCATAAATACACACATACGCGCACAAACACACGAATTGTGGCCATTTGTGGCAGATGTGAGTGTTGCCAGGCATTTGCTGTTGTTTGGCCTGTTCCGTTTCTGGTTGTGCAGTTTTCGGCAGTTGTGACCCGCATATTAATATGAAGTATATAAACTTAAGTGCTTCATCTGGCTAATTTGGCAAACTTGAAGCTTTACAATCTTTTAATTAAATTTCTATAATAAGCAAACAAGTTGCAAATCATTTGGGACCATCAATTCCTATTCCTCTTGCTGAAATCGAAAAGTAAATTAAATCAGCCTGAATTATGTCTACGTCTTTCGCTCTCTGGTTTGTTTGGCTGCGTGTTAATTATCTGTGGGTCTAATGAGCAACATTTTCTGAGGGCGGAGTAGGTAAACGACGCTTGTCTAAATAATGAAACAAAAACCATTTTGCCCGTTTGCCGGCACAAAACTCCAGCTGGCAGCCAAAGAAAAAGGAGGAAGGGAATAATAATTCAACCCTGGACTCCAATTCCTACCGCACCATTTACTGATTTGATGCCGCACAGCAGGAACGGCCTGCTTCGAATGGGGGGCGGGTATAGCATGAATCTTGTTTAAGGCGGTGGGAGAGCCTAAGTGCGAGAGTAAAGTTACGTGGCATTCCCGGTTTGTCGTTGGCGGTCTGACCTTTTTTTATTGTCTGGCGCCAGTTCCAGGCATATTTAGGGTTTGGATATACCAAAAAGCTTTTAAACAGGATATAGATCAGGCAGAGCTTTTGTAAACATATCAAACATGTTTGGTGAAACTTCCATTTCCGGGTCCCACACAATTTGTGTGCACCTTATCAGTACTCTTTCGCTGGCATATAATTTCCTATGGCTTTCACATTCAATGAACATCTACTTGACATCCCATCCACACCTGCTACGTGCGTTGTATAAATAAAAGCTTCGCTCTTTCTCTTGCAAAGCATAAACAACCCCAAACCCCAACAGAATCGAGCCAAAAATACCGAAACCGAAATCGAAAATGAAACCAGAACAGCTGTGGAAGGACAAACATGAAATTGGGTCAACTGTATACACATAAGTCGTTGGTGTACATAGCTTGAGTTGGGGGTTGGCCATGTCCCTGTCCCTGCCACATGAAAACGTCACCAGAAGAGAGAGAGAGAGAGAGAGAGAGTGAATTGTTGGCACTGTTAACTTGATAAAAACTGGGCCAAACAGAGCAGTGAGTACTTAACAGGGATAGAGAAAGAGCATAACAGTCTGGCCCCCAAAAGAGAACCAACTCGAAGAGTGTCAGCCTGGAAATATGTTTATTTTGATTTCTGTTAGGCAAAATTTGGGTCACTGGAAAACTTGTTATGTTGCTGCTGCAGAAGCTGCCCATTTTATAGAGCGGAAGCATAAATTATTGACTTTGGCCAAAAATAGCACAATTCGTGTGAATTGGTGGAGGGTATGGCTGTAAAAGGTTTCTACTCATCCCCCACCGCCCCTCACCATAAGATTCGACTAATGGGGCTTAATTTTTGGCAAATTCAAATTGCACACACGACATCTCGTTTACATTTCAACACTCGCGTGCCATTAAAGTCAGTCCCTAAGCCAGCGCACAAAAGTAGGCAACGAAAATCATGCTCTGGCCTTGGGGCGGATGGAGGGTCATTTGTTTTTTTTTTTTTTTTGATAAGCACCATTAAAGCCGCTTAAGCTCGTCATGGCAATAATTCGTTATTCAAGGAGGAACCTCGCAATTGATTTTTTGCTCCTCGCATCTAATTTTGAACTGTTGATGGAAAAGTTGTGGCCACATTTTGATTTGCATGTGGGTTGAGTTCTTTTTTTTTAAGTTCTTATCGCAGTTGCCAACAGACAGTCATGCAAGCGAAAATTGGGTCACATCAGATAAGTAAGGCAGGAGAGAGAGAGAGAGGTGTTTTTTTTTCATTACAAGCGTAAATTTTGTTATTTTGTGTACTTAACGAGTTGTGGCAAATGGTGGATTTTCAACTGATTTCCACAATTTGATTTTGCTGAAAAACTAATTTGATGTAGCATAAATGAGCACATACACGTCTGTCATAATATTTGTATGCATTTGCAAACCAAAAAAATTTGTCTAAATTTTCAAACAGGTTTTAATAATCTGAGCAAATAATTTGTCCAAATAATTTGAGCATACAATTCTAGCAAAACAAAAAAATTGTCTTAATTTTTAAATTGTATCAGCTTGGAAGCATACAATTTTATATGCGCAGCGAAGCTATATATGTACATATATAGCATTATAAACAATGCTTATAAAAAAAAAAGTTTCAAATGGAATGAAATAATCTGTGCAAATAATTTGTTTAAAAAAAAATTGAGCAAATATTTTGTTCAAACTATATAAATTTATTTAAATTTTCAAATATGTTTAAATAATTTGGGCGAATATTTTGTGCAAACCAAAAAAATTTGTCTAAATTTTCTAATAGGTTTAAATAATCTGAGCAAATAATTTGTGCTCATAATTTGTGCAAAACAACAAAATTTGTTTAAATTTTTAAATAGATATCAATCTGTGCAAATAATTTGAGCAAATAATTTGTGCAAACTTAAAAATGTTGTTCAAATATTCATTCATAAAAGTTTAAATAATTTGAGCAAATAATTTGTGCAAACCAAAAATAATTTCTACAAACATTTTTCTGAAAATTTTAAAAATGTGATTATAATTACTTTTTGTTGTATTAAAATGTTGTGGTAGAAAATTTGGCATTAGGTTTGTCTAATTTACCAAAACGCATAATAAAAAATATCAGGCAAATGATTTGTCAAAATTTTTACACTTTGTCACGAATTTAAATCTTATCAAATATTTATCCAAATTGTATGCCAAAACGATAGAGCACAAAATTTGAGCAAATAATTTGTGCAAACTAAAAAAATTTGTTGGACTTTAAGTTTTGTCCAAGCGCACTCTACACCGTGACTTTCTATATTGTGCATCGTGTAAACATGAAAACAGTGTATCACACATTTTTTTATAACTAATGACAACCGCCTTTAATCATCATAAAAGATTTGCCGAGAAGCTAAATGTATTACATACAAAAATAAAAACACACAAAAAACTTGGATACGCAAACAAGCACGTTATTTGTTTTAAAGTAGTTTTACCATTCAATATCTGTTCATTACCCAATCATAACGAAAACGATACGATTTTGAAACCAGTCATAACTGAGGATAAAAAATGGGTTGTTTGCAATATCGTGAAGCGAAAGCAATCATGAAGAAAGAGAGATGATCCGTCTTAGGCCACATCAAACCCCGATTCACCATGTCCCAAGGGTGACATGACAATGCTCGACCGCGTACTTGTATAGTCAATAGTTAAAAATTATTGGAGCTGAATTGTGAAGTGATGGCACATCTACCATATAGCCCCGACCTTGCACCTTCAGATTATCACTGGTTTCGATATCTAAGAAATTTTTTAAATGTCCAAACACTCGTTTCTGCTGAGGCTGTAAGGGCAAGAAGTTCTACGAGAGTGGAATCCTGCAGCAGCTTGAAAGATGGTCAAAGGAGTTCGAACAAACCGGCGAATAAATAATAAAATAATTCATATTCTGTATATAATGAAATCCGACTCTACTTACTTTCCTTCCAACCCAATAATAACCGTAGATATACGTGTCACCTATATACAGACATCAAATTTCAACTAGAAATAGAAATGTAATACAAAAATCGAAAGATATATATTGCTGAATCAAAATATCGTCGAAATGGGTTAATGCTTCTATGTTTCCTTCATTAAGAACGGATTTGGCTAAGATTGACTTCAAAATGCAAAACAAAAGTGTTTAAAGTTGATATGAAGAAACGTGTAGTAATTTAAAAGTGTTTTCATTGCTTCACAAGCTTTATCTTGTTTATATATCTTATCTTGTTATAATGCAGTAGGTTTCCCCTTGAATATTGCATTCAAAATAGAGACAGAATAATTAATTGTCAATTTTAACAGTGTACTTTTGGGCTTTATAAACTCATTTCACTCACTAATGTCACCCATTTGTGTCATTTTAAAAGATAAGTCGCTCCAAGACTATTTGTTAGAAAATAACAAAAACACAAACAATGCAGATTAATTGGTAAACGACTTTGAAAGTATGCACATTGTTCGTGTACAAGTATGTCCTTAATGCCATAAGGTATGTACACATATGCATAACTGATATACGGAACACACGCGAAATTGTCATTGCCATTTAAGTGCAGAGGGTGAGTGGATGGTTTTCTATGATTGAGCATGATGTGACTGTCACAACGATGACAACTGAAATTGAGTTTGAGTGTTCATTCATGACAATGGCAGACACAACACAAAACAGACGTCGACTTGGCAAATGTTGTTAGATATTAGAGCTACAAGGGTTACACACACACACACACACACACACACATTTTCATTTGCCAGAGTTATGTGAAAAGTTCTTGTGTCAAAATACATTTTGCAAAACTCAACAAGCTGAAGTGGATTTTCCGCTCAAAACGAAATAAATTGCCATGGCCAAAGCACAAATACACATTTTCAACTGTTTGGAATGTTTTAAGATATTTTTAAGAGCATCCTGAAAGTATGCAACACTTGAATTTACCCAGTCAAACCAAAGTTTACCAATTACACACTTGCAATCTCAATCAGTTCCTTTTTCAATCGAAACTAGTTTTAACCATCTGCAGCTGGCTTTGATAACACAGCGGGAAATATTCTTGTCGGGAGTTATTGTTTAAAAAAAAGGGCTTTAAATTTGCTATAACTAATCAGCTGTGAGCTTTTACTCGCAACTTATGGTAAAGGTATATGGTAAAAAAATAGTTTCCTGTGCAAAGATATGGTGATATACATTTTGTGAACCAAACTAAATTCCTATAGAGTTGCACTTAGTTTGCTGGCATCAGTTGGTAAAGAGACTGGTGTGGTTTATACCCTGCTTTTTTCGCTAAGATCGCGATCTGTCTAACAGAGACCACTTAACCACTTATCTGCTAACAGAGACCACTTAACAGGACAATTTTCGTCAATTTCACAACTAAAAGTATTTTTTGCAGCGACTCAAATGAACATAGTGAATCTTCTTAGTGTCTTTGTTTTTGTTATTGTGATTCGTGCATACATACAGGGTTGCCCATATTCGACGGACCCATCTGGCAACGCCATAACTTTTGACAGAGATGTCAGATCGCTTAATGACATACCGCGTTTGAAGCGTCAGTCCAAGCAGATTTTTACCATGGAACAATACACGCCACGCGACCTCTGAAATAGTTGAAATTTACATTCAACAGAACAAGTCAATTGTGAAAACTCAAAAAAAAAAATGTCCGAGAAGCCCATTTCACATTGAATGGGACCGTAAATAAGCAAATTGCCGTATTTACGCCACTGAATCCTCAGGAGATTCAAGAAGTGCGTCTTCATGACGAAAAAGTCACAGTTTGGTGCGGCGTTAGTGCGAAAACGGTCATTGGGCCGTTTTTCTTCCAAAATGAAAATGGCCATGCTGTTACCATCAACCAGGAGCGTTATCGCGAACATGATGACCAATTTTGTGATGCCAATTATTCGTCGAAAGCGTATGAGGCAGTTCTGGTTTCAACAGACGGCGCTCCACCGCACACAAGTCGCTAACATCGATTTTCTGAGAATTGTTTCGGGCCGTTTGATGTCGAAAAGGGTGATTTGGACGGCCACCGCGTTCGCCCGATTTGACGCCGGACTTCTTCTTGGGGGATATTTGAAGTCAAAGGTTTACGTTAACAGCCAAGACCGTAGAAGAGCTCAAGGACAACATTTGTGAAGAAATAGCGCTCCGGCGAATGTTGGCGAAACGATGGAAAATGCTGAAAAAGGGCACAAACCCATCAACGCCAGAGCGGCCATTGAAGATATCATATTCAAAAATTGATGTTAACAAATCTAACAAATTAAATGATTAAGATTGCCAACCGCCAAATTTTTTTTTCTTTGATTTTTAAAAAAACATGGGTCGAATAGGAACTAGGTGAAAGAAGGATTATTTTTATGGCGGCTCGGTGATCGCTTGAAACAGTAACAAATCGACAATTTATTGACGTTAAAGGAAGCCTAAGGCAGTTTATCTCAAATTGTTTTAATATACACGATTTGTGGTTATAGCTTTTGTATGCTTCTTCAGTTTCTGACTCATTCTGTCATTTCCGAGCTAGCTGAAAAGAAGGCTAATTTTTCAAACCGCCTACTTTGGTCCGAAATGTCTGAATAAGTTCACTCATATGTTATAACTTGTAGCTTTACGCACACCATTGAAAAATAAGCTCGAAGTGCTGATTAAAAATGTAAATACCCAATAACCACTGCAATTGTATAAAAATTGCGCCTGAGTGATTCGGCCCCAGACAATTGCGTTAGACTGCAGTCAAAGGAATTCTTTTCCTCTATCAAATCAATTTCAATTTAAGTTTATATTATAAACGGAAGCGATGCATATTAACTGAGTGGACACTCGGCACCTGTGTCTTGTGTCTCATGGTTCTTGTGGTCACATGCTTGATAGAATTTCCTATCTCTGGTGTGTGTGTGTATCGATGACAACTTCCATCCACGCTCAATTTACCACAACATGGTGCACTTAACAACTTGCCCAGCTTTGCAGCTTCTCCTCCCTCGCATTAAATTGCTTATCAGTGAAAATGCTCGAATTACCACCGCCGCAGGCTCAACCCTAACTGCCTTCTGCCTCTCAGTTGCCCTTATCAATGGCCATTGTCACATCCAACAACAACAACAACAACAACAATGCCTAAGCTTGCCTCACAAAATCCAATTATGACATAAAAATGTTCGTAAATTGTAAAATGTAAATTTTTGGCTCAACACAGAAAAGGATTTTCACTTGGCCCACAGTGAGTTAAATTGAGATAAGGCAAAGACTGAAAATTATTATTTGACACACGTAAATTTTGTGGGTGATAATAAAATTTGTGGCCCTTTGCATTTGCCGTTGACTTTTATTGCTGCGGTAATTGCCAAATGGAGCTTGAATGGGTTGACAACCCAAAATGGGGCAGGACCGGGAACTAACCCTAAAAGTAATTGGCTTATAATAAAATGTCAAATTGTGTGACATGAGTAACATTTCTTTGCACTTGGCTAAGTGACAGACCAGCAAAGGACAGGAACCATACTGCATGGCAGCTCATCTATTTTAGCTCTGACTGGAGACCACTCACCCAAGCTGGCGCTTCACTTGTCCTCCGCATCCACATCTCTGCCCTTGATTGACCCAGAATGCAGGCAAGTAAACTAAGGGGTCGGTCCCATTAACTGGGTCACAGCCCCAAAACTGTTGATGGAGATACAGTTTGAGCCAGAACGACCTTGCAAAAACTGCAATTGCGAGGCACAATTGCACCAAGGCCTTGAAGCATAAAAAATACTAGTAACTGTACTTGCCCGAAGTTATGCTGGCAGAGATAGCAAGTAAACCAGGTCAAGCGTAGGCAACTTTATATACACACATGCTCATGCACTTGGGATTTATGCTGGCTTTGAGCGACTTTTGACTTAAATAGAATTTTGCTCCAACTAACATTTCATTTCCCAACTTTGCTCTAAATTGCCACAAAAGTCTTGAAGAACGTCAAGTTAGCTTCGTCCTCCGGAGGCACATTTCAATTTAGTACTCAAAGGCAAACGCATCAAAAACTGTCCGGAAAAGAGCCCTGATGTACGACACGACGACGACCCCTTGCAGGGGCGACAAGGGGGCGGCACGTGCCGGAAAAATGGTCACATAATAACTCCCCCAAAAAGGAAAAACTGCGACAAAAAAAAACGAAAATGTTTGCTAGCAGAAAATAATCAACTTGTCCCAGGGCATAAGAGAAAATGGTCAGAGTCTATCACTTTCCCAATGGACAGCAAATATTGGGACATTTTTGAGTGCCCGTTAAAGCATTATTTTTCAGGTATTATGCTTTTTAATATATTTTTTTTTAATGATGTTAAGGGCAGCGCAGAGCGAACTGCGTTTAAAATTCTATTTGACTTGATGGAAAAACCAAGTCATAAGCTGATTATGGTCAGCAAATTTGAAGCTTTTAAAAGCAGAAAATATTGAACTAAGACTTATTCAAAATGCAACATATTAAATATCAAATACAGATTCTGTATGACAACGGAGTTGGGTAAGTCCTTGCTGAGGCAAACGACATGACAGAAATGGGTTAACATGGACTTAGGCAAATGTTACAAATAGGGGTTGAGGTACACATGGACAATGTTTTACACTGTACATATACAGGTATAAGCAATGTGAATTGTTAAAATATTATATCCAACTGTTGCTAGCGTAAGGGGGTCTTCTACCTTTGAAAAGGGTTTTATGAGTGTTTTTTTTTTCAAAAATTCGGGAAAGAAAACCATAAGAGCTTTTTCAGTTTGGTTTTTTGTTTTGTGTTATTAATCAATTAAATAAAAAAAATTGAAAAAAAATGTTGGAATTCGAGGGCTGTTCAAAAAGTTATCGGTCTGCCAATGAAGGTCTCAGAAAAAAATGTGTAGGGGTGGTGGCAATGATTCCGATTAGGTTATGATCAGAATTCATGTAGTTCTGGCCCGTACCTCGATCATAAAAATAATTTTTTTTTGTCAGATCGCTTTAAAATTTGTTTGATGTTCAGTCAAAAAATAGTTATCAATTTATGATCATGTCCGATGAAGCTCATTTCACAATGGGACCGTAAATAAGCAAAATTGCCGTATTTACGCCACTGAAAATTCTCAGGAGAACAAAAAGTGCTTTCAATACGAAATACGCTGCACATTTTGGTGATCGGCGTTATGCGAAAACGGTCATTGGGCCTTTTTTCTTCCAAAATGAAAATGGCCATGCTGTTACCATCAACCAGGAGGTTATCGCGACATGATGAAAAAATTTTGTGATGCCAATTATTCGTCGAAAAATATGTCAGGCAGTTCTGGTTTCAACAAGACGGCGCTCCATCAGGGACAAATCGCATAAAATCGATTTTCTGAAGAAATTGTTTTCGGCCGTTTGATGTCGAAAAGTGGTGTATATTGGTCTGGCCACCGCGTTCGCACGATTCTGAAGCCACCTTATTTCAACTAAATATGGTTTAAATAGGTACGTTCCGTACAAATTAGTGAGAAAACTTTTTTGTTATCAATGGTAGCGCCTTTCAAAACTTATTTTTTCGCCGATGTTAGCTTTCTATTTTTTTTTAGATAAGACAATCTTGGATAAAGGTGGTTCGTGCTTGACTTGATGGGGAACCACCGCGTTTTTAAAACAGGCTATATTTTTATTTGTTTTTTTCTTGGGGGGGGGGGGGGGCCTTTTTTCCCCTATATTTTTGTCAAGACAATACAGATGTCGTCTATGTCAAGCACGATTCTCAATTTAAAATTTGACTCTCTCTCCCTCGAGTTTGATTTTTCTTGTATTATTCCTTAAAGCAGTTTTCATAACAACTAAATGTGGTTTAAATAGGTTACTCAATGTTAATTAAAAATTAAAAATAACTTCGTTTAATTCACGTTTATCTCTGAACAAATGTTCTTGGGAATAAACAGACAATTGATTTGAATTTAGCGCCTAAAAATACATAAGGAAAGTTTGCTATCTTTGAATAACATCTCTTCCATCCCCTAAATACCAGCTGCTGCTATTGTTAGTTATTTCAAAGTTTTGATTTAGTCTGTAAAGCCATTAAAATCGAATTGGCAACTGTTTGAAAACTTTGTGAGTTGCCTAAACTGCAACTCCAAGACCGAAGCCAAAAATGTAGTCACTTTCTATGCCCCTCAACCGACTCACACAGGCAGACCAAATTTCAATTCCATTGCCATTGGACTGAAATTCAACACGCATCAAAAAAAAAAAAAAAAAAAAAATACGAAAAGTGGAAAGCAATTTGGTTTTTGAACAAAAAATACGTTTCGTTTTGGAGTACGAGCGCTGTATTATACATAATTCGCTTTCCATTCTATTTCCTTTTTTGTTTGTTGCTTTGCATATATTATGTGGTCTTGTGTTGGGGAGGGCTGGGGCAAACCCTTTTCAATTTTGTGCTTGGAAGGATTTTAAATATTCAATTTGTTGCAATTTGGAGGACATAATCCTCAGTCAAACAGCTGCTCCACTTAAGATTTTTGTTTTATTTTAGAGCAAAGTTTCGACATAGGATGAACTTTTCTACTCTTTCAAAGTGCCAACGCGTTTAATTGCAAATGATAGCGGGCCATGCTTCAAGTTTTCTCGTCTTTTGAATTTCTTGGCTGCTGCTTCTGCATTTGACCCAAATGTGCAGGATTTTCATTAGACTTATGACAACAGCAACAGCCAGCACTCGGGCGAAAGTGTCGCCTTCTTGCCTCTTCCTGCTTAGATAATGCCAAATGCCGGGAGATTTTTAATTAGAATTTTCTTTTCGTTTATCCCCGTTGTACAACCATTTTCTCCCCTTCACTTATTGACTCGAACAATAACCCCAAACTAACGACGACAAGGGGGCTTTAGAACTTTCCAGTTCAGTTCAAGTGAAAAAAAGGGGAGCTGTGTTTTTCAAATTGTGAGTCAGGACCTGCAAGAGACTCCGACCCCAAAAATTATTAAAGCAATTTAGCAGCTTAAATCATTTTAATAATTTTTGCATTGCTTGCCAAGGCTCTTGAGGGCTTAACTTTTTCTGTTTCCTTTTTGTTTTGTTTATGATTAAGTTTGCCTTTGCTTTCCGTTTTTTTTTTTTTTTTTGTGGTTATTTAATACGCATTTCTTAATTAATTCAATTTGCATGTGGTTTTTTTCTTCTTCTGTTTTTAATGTTAAGCAATTGTAATACGATATGGGAACAAGATGTTCGTGACTGTCAGAAGTCAAGTAAAGTTGAAAAGTTGAGGCCAGCGGGCAGTGTTCTCTGCAACTTAATAAATGAAAATGTGGGATAATGGTTATTTATAAACTTACAAAAAAATCAATCTCGGATATTCTAACGCCGAGCAGAAAACGATAGATTTGATCTCAGTTTGTCTTATACTAAAACGAAGACATTTGTGCCCCGGTAATCTTATAAAGATTTAATCTGGAAGGCCATAATTCTCACTTAATTAAAACCCAAAGCATTTCAAAACTCAGTTTGGAACTACAATTCTAGGTTGGGTGGGGTGAAGTCATAATTGTGGAGCACCTTCTTGTTGAATTTGAAATGGATACTCTCCACAAGCGCTGGATAATTATTCTGTTTGCTTTCCATTTAACTTTTTACGTAGAAATACAAAGAAATATAAAAACTTTTATTGTCAATTTTGGTGAGTCTTGTCCGGAAATCGAACACAGAACTTTGCACCGAGCACCGATTTGAATCTCATCCCAACTCGCTGCTCCATCGCACTCGATTATGCTGATTATATTTTTCTGCATGGCGTCCTCTCTGCTGGGAGAGAGGAATCTTCTTTTAAAATTAACAAGTTTTTTTTCTGTACGATATATGTCAGTCATTCGATCCGGGTTCCTAAATACTCGTATATGTAAAGCGTGCATCAAAAATAAGACATCCAACTGAAAACTATCGATTCGATTTGTCTAACTAAGCTGTCTAGATTATAAATATTTAATTGGTTCAGAGAGAAGCACCGTCTATCAAAAATGATTTTACTCTTGCAGAGATAACAAAAATCAAATCTAGCAAATAAATTTGCATAGACAATTTGACAATTGTTCGAAAAGTTTGCACAGCAAACAAAAAAAATAGTAATAGCATGGACAGCAGCTGCCTTAGTTAAAAAAGACGAAAGTAAATAAAAGCCAAAGAAACCAAAAAAAATCAGTTTGCCTGCCTGTCTGTCTGTCTGGTTAGACAGCAGTTGCCACAGCAATTTTCATAAATTTTCCAGTTTTCAGCCGACTAAATTTCCGCATATTTTTGTTAACGAAAATTCCAAAAAAAAAAAAAACGAACCGAAATTGCAGGCTGCTGATGTAATGGCCAGCGCAAGCATTTCATTTGAATAACTTTGTAATGGCCAGGGACAGTGTGAAACAACCTGAGCCTGGAGTTGCTGGCCAGACGGGCTCATGCGGCGTATGGGCAATGTGAAGCCGAAAAAAAAAACAAAAATAAAAAACGCAACAACCATCGAACTTAAATTGCCTTTTTGGTTCAGTGGGCGATTTTCGTTAGCCTTTATGGAAGGCGGGTGTTTGGCGACACGCCCATTGACATGAAATGCTTCAGTCTCTGATTTTTTTAAACTTACTGCGCGGGAAATTGTAGAAACTGCTGGCTGGATGATTTTCATTGCACTTACCTGAAATCAGAAAAAGAAATCTTAATTAAAACTCACTGTAACAATTGTCAGATATTGATATTAATAGAGATATATATCTGTGATGTCACTCAATTTGATTTGGCTTTGTCTTTGGAAAAATCAATTTCCACTCTCACTGATGAATTTCCATTTTGCGACTGAAAACCCCCCGGGGACTGGTTTTTCCGATCCACCCTGCTGTCACAGCTAAATTCCAGGTATTTGGATTTGGTTTTCCCCCGTATGTCGATATTTTCAGTGAATTTCAAAAACTGTGTTGTGACACTCTCTGCTTTTTTTTTTTGTGTTTTTGCGCTGACATTGAAGCCGCGTTAAACGCAACGCCGAGGCCATGGCCTGGCCTGGCACCGCAGGCAAATTTCATGGCAAAAACTGGCACAGCCGATTCTTTGTTTGCCGCTCGCATGAGAATGCGGAGATAGCCTCGTGCGCCCGTTTCCAAGTTTACCATGTCGGGGTCAAATAGTTTGCCGACTTTCGTGCGCAAACAAATTGCGAATGCGACGGCGGCTGGGGGCCTATAAATATGCATTGCATTTTGCTTTCTTGCTCCTTTAACATTTCATGTCACCGTTCATTTACCACAAATGTCAGGCATTGACATGATTTGACGAATCGGCTTACTCAACTTGTTTTACATTTGGTCTAATTGGACCCAGTTTAATTGTGAGTAATTACGGGCAACGATTGCATGTCGAGGCGAGGTTTTGGGTAGTCACTTTTCCTGGAAAAGGGCCACTTTAATCCAGCTTGCGTCCAGACTCAGAATGTGTGACTAAATGTGAGTCAATGTTTTTTAAGTCGGAATAACAATAACTTTAGTTAATTAGCAGCGAATGAGCTGAGCTGGGAAAGTGCAGCAGTCGACAGCCATTTGTCATGCGCAGGCAATTAATCAAAAGTTGAATGAACCCTAAATCAACTTGATTTTAATTGTTATCAAAGATGCTCGGGGCGATATTTGACATGACTAAAATTGAAGCGAAATTAGTCATCATTACACACGAAAATAAAAAAAATAAATAAAAAAGAAACAGCATAGAGAATCCATTGCCTACTTGTGGGCGTTGTCAAATGATGGATTGCCCGCACCGCTGGGATAATTGACCTCTAAATATACTTGGAACCGCAGCACACAAACACGCACAAGCAATGAAACGTATACCCCAGCCTCGAAGTAGGCTAAAAATATGGCACACACACACACAAGAGGAGCGGTCCAATAACCTTTTCAAACGCAGCTTGAATGCCATTGACACCGTTCCATGGAGGCTGCCACCACACGCTGTGCCAGCCAGAAGACTAAGAAGTAGCCCAGGCCACGCCAGGCTCATGAAAAGTCATTGCACTAGGCCCACGCACTTTTAATACCATTTGTTAAAGGGAAATTCTAGGGTATCTAGGGCTTATGGCATGACAGAACTAAAATCTTAACAAAATTCATAAGTTAAATCAACTTTGCCTTGATTTGCATAATTATTTCTATAACGTAGCTTACATAGCTCAGCGTTTGCTTAAAACGTGGAAAAAATGCGTAATTTTGTGGCAAAATGTGCGTTAAGGATACCCTGGAGTAATTGAAATAATTGAATATTGTTATATTACATAAGGTATGAGCTTTTGCGTGGTTCTGCTTGGTTATTAATTAAATTGGGATTAAAGGTTTTCACTATTAGCAATTTTGCTTCTATTAAAATATTTTTGTACGCCTTTCACGATTTGTTTTAGAAAACTATACAAAATAATCAGGCCGATCGATCGGAAGTGGTAAGAAATCTGATTTCCAAGAAAGTAAGAGATACTTTGGTTGAAACTAATTGCCATCAAGACAGTTGAATAGAGTTAAAAGGAAATTGAACGTTAAAAACCGAATCACACAATCAGATATTGGGAAAAGGGAACATTTACCAATTCCGATTCCGCATGATTCGATCAAAATCGAAAATGGGAACATGCCTAAATATTGTTATAAATTTTCAGAGCGTCGAGTTTAAAATTTGTCGCATACTTACAGACTTATAAGGTTTTTTTCTGTAATTTTTGGATTTGAATTTAAAAAAAAAATTGTAATATTATCTTGGCCAAATTTCAGTAATCTAGCTAAGTTGGTGCAAAAATGCCAAAAAGAAGATATTAACTGAGTATTAACACGTCTATAACATTTTTACTTTTGCTGTTTATTTGCCACAGCATCTGACTTTGACTTTGTTTTTGTTTTTTTTTTTGGCTTAATTTTCTGCTTTTTGTTGTTGTTGTACACTTTCTGTTTTTTTATGGCCCAAAGGCAGACTACGATGAGGTGCGTTGGCGTCGTCGTCTGCGTTTTGGGACGACTCGCAGGGCCCAGCCAGCAAATGCCTCGCTTCAAGGATCTTTTAGGTTGCCTGCGGTATTTTATTGTGTCATTGGCACGCATCGAGCGCAAAAAAAAAAAATTGAATGTTTAATGAAGAAAAATTAAATAGATAGCTAGACCACTGGGTAGAAAAAGGATTATGTCAGGAAAGGTACTTTCATCTCTCATTCCGGGGATGGCAAAGAAATTTGCTAATTGGTGTTCCTCTCTCTCCTTCCCCTTTAGTTACAGGTTGGCAACAGCACAAGAGTTTTTGACTTGTAAGTTGAATAAACTCAAGTCGCACGCATTATTTATGTCTGAGCCGCTGTTTGTGTTTGTTTGCGTGTAAAATTGTCAAATACGTCTAGACATTGAAGGTCATTTCGGATAACAGTTAAGGGTATGATGCACTTGAGACTACCCTCTTAACTTTAGGTATGATTTGATTTCATTTGCCTAGAAAATTAAATTTTTAAAGTGATTTCATTTGTTCTGTTCTTAAGAGGAACAAGCAACTCAACGCTTAACATACGCTACCAGAACGTGACAAACCTGAACCTGCTCGTTAATCTCTCTCCTCAACACCCGCAAACTCATAGATTCTGCCACGGCTTCGGCTACAAGTGCAGGGTTGACGATCGTTGATCGCTGCACGTTTAATTTCGTTTCAATTTCAATTCGTTTTGCTTGTGTGTTTAATTTAATTTAATTTCCTTGGGCAATCCAAGTACATTGACTTTTGCGCAACAAAATACACAACTCGTTTGGTGTTTGTTTATTAAAATTTAATTAAACTAAATTTAATTTGCATGCCAATGCAGTTAATTATAGTGCAATCTGCAGGGCTAAGTTGAATGACCTCGCAGAGTGTTTTGTCTGGCAAATGATTTTAGGGCTTATCAATGTGCTGGTTATCAGTTAGCTCAAGGCCAAATACACCTAAGCCGTTTATAGTAAGCTGCCTGTCACGACCTTCATGACAATGAACCCTCTTAGTCGCCCCCCCTACTCCCACCCTCCTCGTCGATAGGTATAAATATAAACATTCTGTCATGTGAGCGAGTGTATGACGCTGTCTAACAATTTGAACGAAAGTGCATATAAAAACATCTATTTTATGGCATGCCACTGATAAGATAGCCAAACAGAATTTGCATCATAAAATAACAAAATTGAAAACCAAACTAACCCAATAGAAATTGTTTACAAAGTTGTGCTGCCAACAAGTCTGCCGTGTGGTTTTTCCATTCCCACTCACCTCCTCCCACCCTAAACACTTATAATAGTTTTAAGTTTTTATTATTAGGTAGTTTGGTTTGTTGGGTTCGGAAGTGCAGACTTCAATTGCGATAAGTTGCTTTGTTTGATTGAACAAAGAGACATACCACATGGTAGATATTCGTTTCATTAAAACGCAATATTAAAGACAAGGGTCAATATCAGATAAGCGAACAATAAACCCAATTTCGATGTACTTTAATAGCATTTCAGGTGACCGTTCAAATACTTTGCGCAAAAATTCGGATAATACATTTTGATATTTCTATTAAATTATCGTATTAGTTGAAATCATTTCTATATTGTAGCACATCGAGAATTCTAAAATAATTTCCTAACGAGTAATCGATTATTTAAACGGATAAAAAAAAACTTCTTAGTAAAACATTTCCAACGACGGTTATGCTATGTCTCCGATTTGATAACAAAATTAGTGAAAGCTATAAAATGGGACGCTACGATAGAAACAAATTTTTCTCACTAGATAGTTTTTTGACCGAAAGCTATATGCTATAGTCATCCGATTTTGATAAATTTTTTCAGAATTGTGTGGAAACATATAAACAATATATACTATGATTGGAGACGCTACGATGGAAATCAAAAAAGTTTTTCTCACAGACTTATTTTGACGATCGTTCCTATGGAGCTATATGCTATGTATCCGATGTTGATACATTTTCCAGAATTATGTGGAAGCATAAAACAACACATACCAAGATTAGTGACGCTACGATGGAAAACAAAAAGTTTTTCTCACTAGAACTCGTTTTGTCGATCGTTCCCATGGCAGCTATATGCTATGTCATCCGATTTTGATAAATTTTTCCGAATTGTATGGAAGCATATAAAACTAATATTTACCACGATTGGTGACGCTACGATGAAAAACAAAAAATTTTTCTCATAGAGCTAGTTTTTTGACCAATCGTTCCTATGGAGCTATATGATATGTCATCTGATTTCGATAAATTTGTTCGTATTTGTGGAAGCATGACAACTTTCTATGATTGGTGACGCTCGTAAAACAAAGTTTTTCAAAGACTTATTTTCCGACCGATCGTTCCTATGGAGCTTACGATATAGTCATGATCGGCGGTGACATATTTGCGGCATGCTAAGCTTTAACTGGAGATTTTGGGGTGGATCATGGTTACAAACTTCGGAATTATATACCTTTCAAGTGTATAAAAATATGGAAAGGGAAAGCGAAATTGAATTGAATTAAATTTGAAGGATAAATCCAAAATATTTGTAATTCATTTAATTTTTTGTTGTGTTCCCCTTCTTAAAGTCTTGAATCGACGCAAGAATTATTCCTTGGCTTCTGATATTGAAACAGTCGAGACCGATCTAGCACTTAATCAAGTTTCGAGAGACCTTAATGTGCCGGCAACTCTATTTACTTGAACCTTACTTACCTATTCAAGTAATTCTCTCTAGGATATTTGGAATCTACATACAGAATGAACTTTAATAAATGTATTTACACATTTGTCGTAGGCTTATTACGCCCCCAACGAACATGAGTTGTTGCCGCAAACAAAATGGATATGAAATGTGTCGTTCCACCGATAAACGGACGTTGAAAAATACTACAATACATTGCTTTATGTCATGCCATTAAAATTTCACAAAACATAAAGAAAAAAAAAAAGGAAATACTGTATCGAGTCATGTCAGTTAATAATAGCTTACAAATTGTGGCAGATGACAACGGCAGGGGGGGGGCGGGTAGGTGGCTATGATTGCAGCAATGGGGGGGATACAAAATGCATGGAGGCGACTCGGCACTATGGCACCTGGCTCCTATTACATGCGCACTGCATTATTACACAGGCAGCAGCAGCAACAATAACAACAACAACAACAATTGCAAATAAAAGGTAATATTAAAAACGGCAATTTTCCGCGGCAAACAATCGCTCTGGGGCAGCTAACCTCAGCAACAGCAACAACAACAACAAACAGAGTTGCCTTCGTTTTGCGTGGCATATGCGAGTTGGAAAGGATTTCCGGTTTATGCTGTTGCTTGCCGCTCTGTGGCAGTGGCCTTTTGTAATTGTTTTGTTATGAAAATGCAGCCAAACTAACTAATGGCTGGGTCAATATATTATTTAAAATTACATTTGCCCAGGCCAGTTTTGATTGAAAACTTTCGGCTAATGTAAATGGAATTCCTGAATTTTATAAAGTTCCTTTGTCATGCACTGGCACATGCACAATAAGGTAAAGTCCACAAAGGAATTCATGTTAACTGCTGGCGCCCGATTGTATGCTTTAATATTATAGCCATATTTTTTTCAAAGGTTTCTGGGCAGCTGCTTTATGGGTTTATCAAAATTTATACCAAGGAATTTCCAATAAGTGCAATGGCAACGATTTCATAATTCGCAGTTGCATACGCGCCTGCAGCACAACGTGGGGGTAACCCTGATCAGTACACAAAATGCAAAAGAAAAGCACGCCAGGTGCCTACTGTCCAGGCTGTGCCTCCATAAAAGAAACTGGGGCCAGAGAATCCATTCAACTTGAACATATGCACTGAAAACGTGTGTTCGGAACAGGGCAGGAGGGCAGGATACACAGAGTGCAGTGCATTTACTTGGCAAATGGGCGATGGGCGGGTTAGCCATCACCATTGCCATCGTCATCGTGCATGTCGAGCGGTGGAGTTGCATTTACACAGGTTTTTCGCTGTTTATGCTTTTTTTTTTTTTTTTTGCTCTACTGCCTTTAACCTCAAGTACAGAAGTAGGCAGCAGTGTGTACGTGGTGCACAATACCTCCCCCCCCCTTATGTTGCAAGCCTGCTTCTGGACGCTTTAGCCATGGCTTTGTTTTCGGTTTGCGCTTCGTTTTTCTTTTACTTGCCGCCTTTTTAGCAACGTTTACGTTGTGTGTTGTTGCCCCAGCGAAGTTTGTGCCGGTTGTTGTTGTTGCCGCTTATCCTGTATGTCATTGAACCCTGGTTGTAAAGAATCGGCAGGGAACTTTATGTATACCTGGATTGCATGTCAACTCGGAGCAGGGAAGCCTGCCTCTCTGCACTTGACTTTGCCGAAAGGGGAAAGAGTCAGCACAGGACTTGGCTTTGACAAGCTTCTCGCTTAATTTCCAAGGCAACAATTTCAACAGACTTGCATATAAAAGTCGACCAAAAATCAACTAAGGCAAAGTAAGTCAACAGAGTGCAAGTTGTTGCTGCTGCTGCTGTTGCATATTTTCATTTTTATTGTTTTTACCAGGCGCCATGGCAACACTGGCAGCCAGATTAGGTTGTTCAACAAAAATTCCTGCATAGTGAGCAGAAAGAATTTAGTTTAGCAATAGTGTTGATATTTGTTTTCTTTTGTGATTCCCTCGAATAGGATTGGATATGCAATAAGTTCTCAACCTTGCACATTTGGTTAGCCGCAATAAAAAAAGGGCAGTGTGCCCAAAGCACTTCGACATAGGCACACACTGCACTTGGCTCTAATCAATGCGAAATACACAAACAATTTCGGTTCTGCCTCTACCAAAGAGCGCAGCAGCAACACTTTTGCAAACTCTGTTTGTAGACATTGACTATGTCTGATCAATGAATTCTATGCTAAAAGATTACAGAACTCTCATCTTCTAGATAGCTGCAATGTGTTGGATAAACACATATTTTAATCTTGTACTTTACGTTTTTGTCAGATTAAGTGACAGATATAAGCGCTTCCTTTTTTTTGTAGTGTAAAGTCCGTTTCAGACGGTCAAGCGACAAAGTGTAAATGAGAAGTAAAAGAGAATCAACAAATCAATATTTGTTTTTGGACTGGTGCATAATTATAAGAGCACTCATCAGAAACTACAGGAACAAAAAATAAAAAAAAATACATGAGCAACTTCAACGATTATCCCCTATTTCGGGTCCATGCAACAACATTTTTATTTAGGTACTTAATAATGTGTTTATTCACTTCTCTATTCAATTTAAATATGCAATTCAACATCCTACAGGGTTGCCCATATTCGACGGACCCAAAAAAAAAAAAAAATTTTTAAAAAAAAAAAAAAAAAAAAAAAAAATTTGGCGGTTGGCAATCTTAATCATTTAATTTGTTCCAAGTAGATTTGTTTACATTAATTTTTGAATATGATATCTCTAAAATGGCCGCCTCTGGCGTTGATGGCGTATTGTGCCCTTTTTCCAGCATTTTCCATCGTTTTCGCCAACATTTCGGCCGGGCGGCTATTTCTTCCGAATGTTGTCCTTGAGCTCTTCTACGTCCTTGGCTTGTTAACTTAAACCTTTGACTTCAAATATCCCCACAAGAAGAAGTCAGGCGGCGTCAAATCGGGCGAACGCGGTGGCCAGTCCAAATCACCACTTTTCGACATCAAACGGCCCGGAAACAATTTCTTCAGAAAATCGATTGTTATGCGACTTGTGTGCGGTGGAGCGCCGTCTTGTTGAAACCAGAACTGCCTCATACGCTTTCGACGAATAATTGGCATCACAAAATTGGTCATCATGTCGCGATAACGCTCCTGGTTGATGGTAACAGCATGGCCATTTTCATTTTGGAAGAAAAACGGCCCAATGACCGTTTTCGCACTAACGCCGCACCAAACTGTGACTTTTTCGTCATGAAGAGGCACTTCTTGAATCTCCTGAGGATTTTCAGTGGCGTAAATACGGCAATTTTGCTTATTTACGGTCCCATTCAATGTGAAATGGGCTTCATCGGACATGATAATTTTGTTTTCACAATTGACTTGTTCTGTTGAATGTAAATTTCAACTATTTCAGAGCGCTCGCGTGGCGTGTATTGTTCCATGGTAAAAATCTGCTTGGACTGACGCTTCAAACGCGGTATGTCATTAAGCGATCTGACATCTCTGTCAAAAGTTATGGCGTTGCCAGATGGGTCCGTCGAATATGGGCAACCCTGTACTAATTATGTTTACAATTGTTGTCAGAAAATATTGGTTTGTGTCGAATTTTTTATCTATTGATATCGCTTTTTTTTCGATATTAAAAAAGAATCATTTCGATATGGATATTTTGTTGGAAAAATCGATAATATCGACATTTTTGATATTTAAAAAAAAAAGCTTTTACTTAAGAATAAACAGATCTATACCGAATTTAAAAGATAGGTTTTTCGATATATCGCTATTATTTCCGGCATACCTTTGGACCTTTGGTAAGTATATATTAAAAAAATTAACAACAGATCAAAGTCTAAATAGTACAAAATATGAAAAAGTTTATAAATAAATAAACCAATGAAATTTCCAACTTTAATACATAAATTTATGTATATAAATACGATGTTCTTAACATAATTTGTTTTTCTAACCTCCGGCTAATTCGTTCCCTAATGTACACATCACGACGTAATTTGGCAAAGCTCTCTGAACGGCTCATAATTTCATAGATAAAGTTACTATTAAAAAAAAGAACAAAAACCAAACGCCTGCCTGTTGCTGCATCAGCTTTTCGCTGTGTGCCTACAGGGCATACTTATTCTATGATAACTTCACCCTCCGCCTACCCTTCGCACCCTAGCCGTTTGCCGACATGTAAAATGATGCGTAAACAATATTCTGACGCATCATTAAAAACGCCTGAACGAGGCGGATCGAGCAGCAGCAGCCGTCCAGTTGGGAATCAGTTCCATGTCCATATGAGTGTGCTTGTGTGTGTGTGTGTGTGTATAATGATCGTGTTTTTACACACAGCGAACATGATGATGATGACGCATGTGGCCGAGGCACTGCCCTGCCTTAACATCAACAACAGCAACAACAAAACAACAACAACAACAGCTAATTCAATTTTACTCGCTTGGACACGGACCGAAAACGGGAACGGGGACGTATCCACCTTCATGCGCTGCAGCAACCCAGTTGAGTTCAATTGCCTCGGAGAGTACGCAGGCCGTCCTCCCCTCTACGGCTCGGCCAGTTCTTCAGCTCTGTGGGGAATACATGGACGTGGACTGGTGGTTGTTGTTGTTATTGCTGCTGCAGCGTGCTCATTGCTTATTTATGCTGATCTCTGTAATGAGATATAATGCCGGCCGGTCGGTCAAGAAGACAACAACAACATTGAAGAAGAAGCACCTGATCGAGGAAGAGAGGGAATTTCTTTTCTAAATTTTACTAAAAGCCCTCGTATGTACCCATATACTTTACCATTGTGTACGAGCCACAAACATCATGATGATCATCATCAGCATCATTATCAAGCTGCATTCGTGATTGTTGTCGCATCACAACAACAACAACAACAACAACCACAATAACAACTTTGATAAGTCGTGCTCCGCCTGCAATGGCGACAGAAGCGTAGCAATCTCAAAACTCAAACAAAGATTCGCTTGGCAAAGCCACTCACGTATGGCACAACAACATCTCAGAGAGAATCAGCAACAGCACTGACCTGGACAAGAGTCGAAGAAGTGTTGAAGTGACGAAGCGGATCCTCAACACGCTGACAGAATCAACAAACAAAAACATTATGCATACAGCTGATTCAGATTGGAACGAATCGAGATGAGGCGTAGGCGGTCGCTTGCCTGAACTCCATGCGTGGATATTAATGACCGGCCTCGACCCCAAGCAAAGAACAAGAAGCAGCAGAAGCAGCAGCAGCAGCGAACGTGCCCAAGTAATAAAGAAATCTCTGGCCCTGTTGGCGGGGGCGATGTGTATGCCGGCTGCTTCTTGGAACGCAGGCAGAACCAGCGCATAAATTACTAGTAACCACATCGAAGTTCCCTGGGATGGGCTTCCACATCTCGGTTGGCAGGCAGGAAATGCCGTTGCACCATTGACATGGCATTGAGTCAACCTCAGGAGCCACACCCAACAGCTCTTGCCTAAGCATTGATTACACAGGGCAACAAAATGACAACTTTTGTGAGGTCTGGCCTTTTCGATGCAAAAAGCTCTTGTTTGCGAGAAATCGCGGAAAAACCATTTTGCTGTTTTTTTAGCTTATGGAAAATTATAAGGGTCACACCAAGCACAAATTTGTAGGTTTATAAGTTTAATGCGGTATTACATACATCAATGCATGAATGTTATTGTACATTTGTTTGGCTATTAATGTAAGAGCTATGCTAAATCGAGTAGCCTTTTTATATTTCCTATACACATTTTGTGAATTAATCAAGTAGTCCTGCCATAAAATTTAATTCACTTTTTCGTGAAAAAACGAGCTGATAAAAGTGCAACAAAATTCGTAAAAATAGCGGATATGTTAGGCTATATGCTAAAATAGTTGTTTTAATTTAACGATTTATGCACTAGGTTGTAGATGACGGTTTATTTTGAAAAATTTGCTATAAATTGAGAAAAAATTATCTTCATGGTCCAATTTAGTCACTTTCTGGTTTGCTGATGCGGCTCACTTGATTTTTTATGGCTGCATTGATGTATGTAGTACCGCATAAAACTTATAACCCTACAAATTTGTGCTTGGTGTGACCCCTATAATTTTCCATAAGCTAAAAAAACAGCAAAATGGTTTTTCCGCGATTTCTCGCAAACAAGAGCTGATGGAAAAAAACCAAGACCAGTTTTGGAATCAGGACACAGAACAGGAACAGAATTTTGCATCCAGAAGGCCAGACCGAAATGGCTGTTGCCCTGTGTTATCGTTGGTCAAACGAATGGCCGATATTTGCTAGAGAAAAGTAATGCTGTCTGTTTGGTGGAATTTAAAAAGATGAGAATGAGAGGAATGAGATCCGAGAGATCAAAGAACCACAGGGCAATGCTCAACCGCATTCATCTTTGTCGTCATGGCCCATAACCGCGACCTTGCACTTTAAAATTTTCATTTAATCTCACATTCTATTCTGATCGGGCTGTCTTAAAGCATTTGGTCCAAATTTTTGCCAATAAGGACGAGAAGTGAAAGTATGCAGCTGCCCAAAATATGCTTAATGGCGTTCCAAGAAACGATGTTAATTCTTTTTATATAATTAAATCACTGTTGAATTTCTTGTCTTTTATAGGTAATTAAAGAAAAATGTCTGAAACTCGCACAACCACAAAAAAAAAGGTAATTCCGACATTTTTTGTATAATCTCTCTAATCTCTTTTAACATGTAGTTCATTTAGACATTTCCCTCATTTAATTGGACATAAGTCAGTCGTATTTACATTATTTCCATCCTACAAACTGCCTTTTACCTGTATGTGCGACATGTCAAAGTAACATTTAAGCCGCTTGGATGTTTGTCAAATGACATTTTAAGCAAATGCAACTGGCACATAGCAATAAAAAGTCTAACATCAATAAATGGCACTATAATTTACATGTTTCACGTGTAAATTGCACGCAATGGTTTTTTTTAACCACAGATGGGGATTTATGAGTGTTTGGCACAGCAGAAGTTTTATTTAGCAGGTAAGTCGAGAGGGACTGTGGGTGGTTGTCTGAGCTCCATAAAGCAATAATTCGCTAGCTGTATTTATGTGAGTATAAACAAACCAAATAAAAAGCTGAGCTTAATTATGGTTGCAGTTATGACTGCAGTTGTTGTTGTTGTAGTTGTGGCTAAGGCAAAATGCAAGTGGGCACAAAATTGCATGTGATATGAGTGGAAAAAGCCGCTCAATGTACGACTCAGACAGCTTGACGCCAATCAGAAAACAAAAACCCCCTCGTAATGATGATGATGAAGCTTTTGCAATTGTGGCCAGTTGTATTCAACAACTTTCAAACAATAGCCATTACCGCGTAATGGAAATTCCCGTTGCAAAGTTTAAATAAAGATAGAGAGAAAGAGAAAGAGCGGGGGAGGGCATAATTAAACGCAAAATGTTGCGGTTGGATTTCAAAGGGTTTTGTAATGAAATCATAAACAGAACACATAAGCACACTTCTTAGAAATTGTGGCTAAGGAAATGCAAATGACAATGGTCTGTCATTCTGTCAGCAGCCGCCTGTTGCACACCCGCAACATTTACAACAACCACAAATTCAAATGTAAAGAGATAACATTTAAAAAGCTGCTTAGCAGTGCTACAAGCGATTTTTTCCGTTGTTGTTGAAGCTTAAAGGCCAATGGCAGGTGCCAAGTCATCTCACCTCATCCGCAATCGCCATCTCTGTTGACTTGTCAAAATTGCTGACGTCTCAACGCAAACCAGTCAAAAATTCAACTTGACACGCCACCTAGCGTGCTGCATGCGCAACAACAACAACAACAACAACTACAACAGCAACCGACACATATAATCCTATTAACCTTTTGACTGCAATTAATCAATTTTTTGTTGCTGCTGCCCAAAATCTCTCTTAACACAACCAAAACAAATTGGCCTGTTCAAATTTTAAAATTGAATAAATTGAAAAAAAAAAAAAAATAAAAAAAATAAGCAAAATGCAATTAGGAAGCTTATTTTTTTTGGCAAAAATTAATTATGATAATATTTAATTTATACAAGGAGAAACATTTAAATGAAATGCCTGGCATATGTCCGCATTTTCTATTATCAACACTCTTTGGTATTGTGCTAAGAATGGCAATGTTATGCTATTGAAAAATATAAAATTTAATAGATTTTATTAACCAGTTTTTGGATTTTAATTTTTTGTTAAACTAGGCAAGTGTTATGCTTAATTGTTTGAAGTTACTAATCACTGCTGACAAATCAACATAGTTGAGACTGGAACTCGGTATTTTGTACTCTTGCACCATCCGACACGCTTTCAACGTACACTTAGAATATAAAATCAAGACTTCTGTACTTAAACACTGGAAATTCAAGTATAAATGAACTCAAAAGCTGACTTTGTTCGGAATTTACAAATCTAAAAAAACAATATTTTTATTTTAAGTTCGATTTTTATTTTATTGAGGTCATAAAGCACCTAAACAAGGCACACAGCAAGAAGAACCTCCCTCTATCCTCTATCCTCAGTAGACTTTTCCCAACGACTGCCTGCCAATATATAACCGACGAGTTAAATCGATAGAGCTTTATCGGAACCGCCCTGTTCTGTTGCCTATATCTTATAACTGCCATAGAACGTCTTATAACGTTTGGGAAATTGGTCTAAGTGAGAAAAACGTTTTGTTTTTATTTTAAACGTTCTTTATTTCAGCAATTATTATGATTATATGCTTTCAATCAAATCTACAAGATTTGGTCAAAATCGGCTGACTATTTATTATATAACTGATCCGGGGGAAAATGTAAAACCTTTTTTGTTCTTAAAATTCAGAGTCTTGATTTTTATATCCTATATTTATATTAATATATTTATTATAACTTAACTTATATTTTTCTGCTTGTAATTGGCTTCAGCTTCAGTATGCCGGTACAGAAAGGTTTACCGTTTCGTCATATATCAAGATCCATGCCAATTAGCTGCCTTGATATATATGCATATATGTATTTGTATCTACAATTTCCTTATAAAATCATACCAAAAGATAATTGAGGTGATGAAAATGTTTTTATTATGATAATGCAAATTTCGTCTATTTTCACATTTTATGCATTTATATTTTTGGGCAAATTAGTGGGTTTCATTAATTTTTGGTTGCCTTGTATTTCGCTTCGTCGTTGTGTGAATTGTTGTAGATATATTTTTATGTTATTTTGTTTTGTTATATCGCTGCTTTTGCTGCGGTGAAATCTTCAAGGCCATGCACATTGACTGACTCGAGTTATTGTCGATTTGTTCGTTTTGTGCTTTTATATAATTTTTTTTGCTGTGTGTGTTTTTTTTTTTTTGTTGCCTGTGCTTGCCATCCATTGCAACCTGTCGCAAATATTTCGACGCATTTGTTATGCTTAGCTTATTTCATTATGATGACTGGCCGTGTTTTGTGGTTAGACTTATTTATAAGTGCTGCAGTCATTCATCATGCCAAAGCAAAGGCAAATGCTTCGCCCACATGCCGAGCAGGAAGTGGGGAAACGAGTTACACTTCAAATGATTTCTAGTAGTGCAAATCATGGACAGCAAAAAAAAGTACTTCATACTTTTTGGCTTGACCGATTGCATGAGGCGTCAAGGTTAAGCGGTATTACCCAATGCCATTCCGGTTATCTTTTAGAATGTGCGATATCAAAATCATAACACGAATAAACTACCACCTGCATTTCAAACTGTTTGAATCTTTGCCAGGTGACGTGATCTCTGTGTCTCTGTTTTTTTTTTATTCAGTTAGCTGAAAACCGATTAGCTTGAAACAAAGACTAAACACACTTCGCCGTTCTCCTGGCTAAGTGGCAATTTATCATTCGATGTTTAAATAGTGCTCAAAATATGCTGATGATGCCAAATGAAAACAGGAAATATAAACAATGCATAGAACCAAATGCAAAATGCAAAAACAAGCAGAAAGTCATATTTAAATACTAGACAATTTGTATGCCCAGAGCGTACGTCGACGGCACTCGAAAATTGCGGTTAATAATACTTGAGCGTAGTTATTTCAAATGTAAATATTTGCCAAAAGCGAATGAACGCCAGCGAAGCGAATGAACGCGATCGGTTGAATGCACTGTGGCCTGGAAACAGAAGTCGATGATGGTTCTAAATTTGAATTATTTATGTGGGCAGCAGTCACAGCAGCAGCAGCAGCCCCCATAATCGGAGAAGGGCTGTGGACCTGGACATTGGCCGGTCAATGGTTTGCCCTGACACTTGTTATGCAAATGCCATTCAAATTGGTTTGCTGTAATGTATCCCAAAGATACTTCGTATAGCTGAGAGTTGTCGTCATTGACAGTCAGCAGTTAGCGGTTAGCGTCACAAGTTCTGACGACGACGACGACAACGACGCTTTCCGGCATTGCAAGTCTCGCACCAATACAGATACGGATACACACGCGCTGAGAGATACAATTTGCCGGGCAGGCGGTAGCCGAAAGCGCATTTTATAAATAGTTGCTGCTGCTGCTGTTGATTTTAAAATGTATGAAGCAGCCGCAACAGCAACAAGAATAAGTTGTTTGTTGGCTTTTGTCATTGCAAAACAAAAAAGGTGAGAAACGTAGAGAGCGAGAGAGAGATGGAGAACGGCAGTGGGAGAGCCTGGCAGAAATACAAAAAAACACATTCGAAAGTTTGAAGGCAGAGACAAAGACAAAGCTACCCTGTGCAAGCGAGTGCGCACTATTCCCGGCGATCGTTTTCAATTTTCGACGCCGGCGGCGGCATTGACCGCTAGAATGCAATCAACCTAGTCCAAGGCCAAGTGGCCAGCGGTTTTTTTTTCGCATTATTTTTAATATTATTAAAGCTGTAGGTGTAGGTGATCATGTGTGTGTGTGTGTGTGTGTGAGTTATTTGCGAATCAAAATAATTATAAAGAAAATGTCAAGAAAAAGTAAATAGTCAACAAATAGACAAATAAAATAAGCCATTTCTCGATAAGACTTTCTTGAAGAGATTTTTCTCTTCATAAGATTATCTTTATTAAAAAGTTGAATGAAATATGAAACTTGATTGGTAACCACTGAGAAATAACTTCGAAAATTAACCCATCCGGTTGTTCGAACTGTTTCCCTTATAGCACATCCAATCATCGAAATAGACTTAATTTACTTTTTGGAGTACACTTTTATTCTACAGGGTTGCCCATATTCGACGGACCCATCTGGCAACGCCAGATGCAGATCGCTTAATGAATACCGCGTTGCAGCGTCACATGGAACAATACACGCCAGGAGCTCTGAAATAGTTGAAATATACATTCAACAGAACAAGTCAATTGTGAAAACTCAACAAAACAAAATTATATGTCCGATGAAGCCCATTTCAATTGAAGGGACCGTAAATAACAAAATGCCGTATTTACGCCACTGAAAATCCTCAGGAGATTCAAGAAGTGCCTCTTCATGACGAAAAAGTCAAGTTTGGTGCCGTTAGTCGAAAACGGTCATGGGCCGTTTTTCTTCCAAAATGAAAAGGCACTGTTACCACAACCAGGAGTTACCGACAATGAATTTGTGATGCCATTATCGTCGAAAGCTGGGTTCTGTTTCAACAAGACGCGCCACCGCACACAAGCCAAACAACATTTCGAAGAAATTTTCGGGCCGTTTGATGTCGAAAAGTGGTGATTGGACGACGCTCCGTACCCGCCGTCTGGGGGATATTTGAAGTCAAGGTTTACGTTCGCCGGCCGTAGAAGACCAGGACAACACGGAAGAAAACACCCGAATGGCGAAAACGATGGAAAAGCTGAAAAGGGCACAAACGCTCAACCAGAGGCGGCAGAGAGATATCAATTCAAAAATTGATAAACAAACACGAACAATAAAATTAAATTCCAACCGCCAAATTTTTATTTTTTCTTTGATTTTTAAAAAAACATTGTGATATAACCTGTATTTTATGAAGTTTGTTTTAATTGCATTAGTTGTCTATTTCTATTTCTATGTAGCTTTGCCCTCTGCCAAAAAATAAGCTCTTCAGGAGAGCAATCGAATAAACTCAAAAAAAATTCCCAGAAACCAGTCTTTTGTGTCTCATTAGCAAGCAATCCTACAAATTATTGAAATATTATGAAAACTGCAAAAATAAAAGCGTGAAGCGTCATCATACTCCAAAAGTAATTTCTATACAAAATTTAAAGATGTTGAATCATTAAAGAATGCTATCAAACACGTCTGAAGTGAGTTATAAATGTCTGACCGGATTTACAAAGTAACTTCAAGAAAAGGTGGCTAAGGTAGTTAAGCTTTAAATATCATAAAAATACATATTACTAAGATTTTTTAAGATTTTGTCAGTTATATGAATTATAAGTGCTTGAGTCTATTTTATTGTTTAACAAATATAACCATTTTTTAAGGTTCACTCACAAAATCAAATATTTAAAAAATATATTTTTGAACACGCGCTAACACGACACGGTACAACATAACATGATGAACACAAAACAATACAAATTCTACGAAAATAATAATAATAATATCGAAGAACTTTTAAATTCACTTCGAAACATGTTTACATTATTTTAAAAATAGTTATTCAAAAATTGTTGGAACAAGTTCCAACTCATTTAATCATAAAAGCATTTTGCTAAAATTTTTGCTTTGATAGCAAATATACCGACCAGCTACCACGTTTTGATTTATGCTTCTCAATTAATTGAGCCAGCGGCAGCAAAAAGCTTTTGCTGACCAACCGGAATCGGTTACGGAATCGAAATCGGAATCGGAACAACGCTGTGCGGATGTTGCCGCCGACAGTTGTTTTTGTGCCATATTTTTGCATTGATTTATTGTCTATGCCACTAAGTGCATTAAACTTTAACATTTTGCTTTGAATTTAAGCCAATTTTTGGTATAATTTATGAATTGAACAAGTAATCCGAATAAAAGAGAAAAATACATGTTGTGCTGTCTAGACAAATCCAAGTGTCATTATGCTAATTAAACCGACTCGAGCGTAAATTACTGTTGCTGATGTTTTCTTTGCTGCCTTTTACTTGTAGCATACTTTGGGGAGCATGGACCTGACTGCTGCTCTGTCGCCGTTGTCGTCAGTGGCAACAACTTTCCAATATGGTCTAATGATTATCAGCTTTTGCTCATTAATTCTTATGTTGCCTTTGATTTGAATTTCCAGACACATTGCAATTTGTATTGTCAACTCACTGACATGTCAAGACTTTCAAAGCCCACACGGAAATAAAAATGTTCGAGGGGATTAACGAAAGTTTGTCAGGCAAAAATTGCTAAAGGTTTTATACTTAAGCAAAAATCAATTTGTTATTTATTAAATTTTATTTCAATATAATTGTTATTAAGTTCGATATGTAGACCAAATATGCTATTTCTGTGTCGCTGTCGATGAAGTATAAAAAAAAGGTTTGCTGTAAACCATTAAAAATAAATACTAGTACACTAGTAATAAACTGTTTTTGGATGAATCATTGAATGATTTTCGTTATTCATTTACATATCCTTCATATCAGTTCGATATTAAATTGACCCTAGTTTTCAATCTAATGTAGCTGAAAAACGACAAAAGAATATTTTAATCTTCTTTTCTTTTGTTTCTGTGCACATTAAAGTGAACCTCAAATCGGCAAATGGAAAAGGGGGGGTCTCAGCACTCTCAAAGTTTATTTTTGTTGTATAAATAATAATTGTGAAAACCAAAAAGTTTTAATTCAATTTTATATGTGCGCGACAGGGTTTTTAAGCTTTCAAAAAAATTACTTATACGACACGTATAGCAGCGCACAATATTTGAACAACAAAATCCGTAGCACACTTCGATCGTTGTCGAATGTGAAAAGTTTAAAAGCCAAAAATATTAAAATTTTGTTTTGAATCGAATTTAAAATCAAATCAATGCCGAATTAAAAAAAAAAAAAAATTAATTAAGGCGTATGAGTAATTTTGATACTCCGATTAAATCTATTTTTAAAAATTTTTAAACGAAATTTGTAGTATATTCCGTTCGATGACAAATTTTGAAATTCAAATGTCGGTTCATGTTTTCACATTAAGTGAATTCGAATACGGTGAATTTTTGATTTTTTAAATTTGTTAAGGGTAATCGGTTTTAAACATTAAATAAATTTTATCTTCCTATGCTGTTAGTCTTTTTATGGTTGGGCTATTGAGTCCTTATTTTGAATCGAATTTTACAACAAATCAACGACATAAATAAATACATATAAGAAAATGGGCAACACTGCGTATGAGTGATATAAATAAACTTAAGAGCCTCCTCGTGACACTAATAAAATATTTTTTTTTAAATATATATTTTAAATCAACAGCCTGAGGCTGAGAAATTGACCTTAAAATTTCCATACTACATATGTAGTTACTGCGCTAAGGTACAGCGAGACTGATAAGTGCCAGATGAAAATACATAATGATCGAATGAATGCGAGTGTGTACAGAACTTTAGTCAATACCCTCGTTTTGTATACTCACTGAAGTCTTTTGCTGTTTAGCCAATTAAACTCACACATTAAGCTGTCCAAAGTGATAAATAATGTACTCACCTGTAATGAAAACAAAATGAGAACGGTTTAAATTGAGCAATTTGAATATTAAATCTATTTTGCCACAGAATAATAATGAATGTGAAATTGACTGTTAAAATGGGACAGCAAAAAGAAAAAATCAATATTTGCATGTTGATAAATTGCTATCTTAAAAACGGATGAGGGGATAAATTTCCCCTGAGATGACTTTGCCCATCTTTTAGTATTGGATTTAGTTGGGAAACTAACCTTGAAACAATATTGATTAGTTTAGCAAATTCTCCCATGTAGTTTTATTTTATGTTTGTGGCAAAATGCGTGTAATTGGCTGCATTTAATTAGAGGGCTAAGACAGAAAAACCGAGAGACCCTTAAACAATTTAAAAGGAGCAAAAAAAAAAAAAAAAATGCTGGCTTGACATTGAAGCCTGCGCAGTGCTTGCCGCCATTTTTTGTGCTCGTGTTAAGGGCGAGAGAGAAAATGCGCGGGAAAACCGAAGCACTGCAAGGCGACCCACTGAACCACTCTGATGACGTTTTTCTGCTGCTTCTGTCCAAAGGTTGAGGGTGAAGGGTTTTAGGTTTTTTTTTTTGTTGCTCGCCGCAACCCTTAAAAGTGTTGCCATATTGATTTTAGTCGGGGTGTGTGTGTGTGTGTGAGTGTGCGGGTGCTGAAGCTCTGCCAGCGTAGCGTTTGACTGCTATGCCAACCTGACCTTGAATACATTTGCCATTTCTATATGCGCTGCCAACTAATGTGTGTGTGTGTGCGTTTGTTTATTTGTTTGTCGGTATGTGAGCAATTGAAGCGGTTGCTAACTGACTTTGCCAGCAATGGCAAAACTTACACCACTCCAACCAAACATTTTACTGATTTTTTTTTTCTTTTGTTGATATATCAAATTGAATTTCATTTGTTGCCCTCTCCTTATTTGTTTACTCAATTTTTCTTATATTTTTGACATGTGTGCTGACTATTAACAATTCTGTTTTTTTTTTTTTTTTGGAAAATTTTCTGTCATGTTTGCTGCTTAGGTGAGAATTAATTAGTTTTGACTTTGGGTAACAATAATGCGGAAAATTTGTTTAACAAATTTAAGTATATGATTTACGAGGGAAGAAACACAAGATCATTTCAATAGGCAATCATGCCTATTAGTAATTTCCAAAATTTCTTGGTTCAAGAATTTTTAAAATTTTAAATAAATTTTTTAAATCCAAGAGCAAAATATATTTGAAATTTAGTACAGTCACACTAGGAAAAAATATACGTTAATATGTTCTAAACAAGCGGTCACACTACAAATTTAATATTATACCTCTGTATCAACTTGTCTGAACAATGAATATGAATATATTTGAATTTCTGCAACTACCCTCGATTCAATACTTTGGCAAACGTTTTAGCTTTTCAGAATGAGTAAACGATGAGATATTTATAGAGACTTGCGACGACCACCTGTTCTCCGGTTTCCTCTTTCCATCTGCTGCCGCTGCAGCTCTGCTCCCCCCTGCAGCTTGTGAATGTAATGCATTTTTACTGCTTCCCGCCCACAATCAGGCAATGCTTGCAGCAAATGTCAACATTTGTGGCATTAAAAGTAATGCGCCTACTTTTTCATAGGGGGGGTTAGAGCGGCCAAGCATGCAACACACAAACCGAGACACGTAAAGCTCTGAGGCGTGCCGATGCTGCTGCTCTGCTTTAATTAAGCCGCCCCACAAATGCAAATGTCAACAAGGTTTGCCTGCCCACACGGGCTTGTTGCGCACTTACCCGAGAAGAGACAAAAGTTTTCCCTGACACAACCCCGTAAGCGGTATCTATTCCATCTACCATTTTGTTTATCTGGGGATGCAATAATCATTTTCACAATTGCAAAACAACAACTATTTGTTTGCCAAACCCGTCTAGTTGTGGAGTGAAGTTGTTTGGGCCGCTTGCATTTTGTTTATCCACCCCTTCGCCGCTAGCTCACCTCGAAGCGTATAATTAACCAAACACAAAACAGAAAACTTGCAAATAAAAAGTTAAAGTCGCTGGCGCTGCTTGTTTGGCTTTTAATTATGGCGCTGCGGTGACGGCAACAATAAATTTTGATATTCACTTATACATATACACACACACACATATATGCGTTCTATACTCGCACGTTTGCATATTCATGGCATTTGGCATTATTAATTCGTTTTGCGCAATGCGAAAATTAATTAGCCATGAAAAGTGAATCGACCGCAAAACAACAAACTCCAACAGAGCTGCATCAAGTAAGTATATGTATGTATGTATGAGCAAACACAACTAAATCCGTTAACAGCCCTGACAAAGGCGACGATTAATTTATGGCACGTCTTCGCAAAATAAATGGAAATTTAAGTATGAGCGAAAATACATGTGTCGCTATTTGTAGCATTGATTTATCAACAGTTTAAACATTTGTGGTTTAAACCGGACACATTAATTTTTAAATAACTACAACAGAGATATTAACAAGTCAGTATTTGGAGTATTTAATTCCTCTAATCCTCCACAATTGTGTAAAAATTGTCTGTCACCAATTTTAAATTCAATCCTCTTCCGATCCCGAAGATTTTTTTGGGACCCGCGGGAATTCCGAAAATTCCGGTCCCGCGCCCATCTCTAAACTAAACCGATTGAAATATGTTCTTAATCGCGATTATTATATATTTCATACCTCTTAAATATGTAACTCGAGATATGCCCTAAAGTGTAATTTTCCATCTCAAGAACATATCCATAAAAAATTTTTGAATTCGATTTTCGAGCATAATACTTTTTGTAAACTAGTGTAATCAGGGAATTTGAAAAAATTAAGTAAAATGTCATTGAAAAGTATACAAAAAATCAATTCCATACTTCATAATGTATGGGTATGCCCCTCAACATCAGCTTGCGCACGAAACAAATAAATATTTAGCCACCCCCCCACCCCCTTTTGGGACCACCCTGCTGTGTTGATGACGACGTCAGCAATGAAACAACATAACGCCGCGGCCGACGTCAGAGTTGGCAGCGACAAATTGCACACAGTTTGTGCATCTGTGTGCGAACACGTGCCGTTAAACCTCCTACGTCGCTGGCTACCCCTCGCGAGCAAATGCATCATCATCGTCGTCCACATGCATATACGAAACGGAAGTGAGTTTGTAAGTGTGCGCATGGCAAGCGTCTGAGAGATAGGCTGTGCCGAGTGAGAGGGAAAATGCATTTTCATGGCAAACTGTTATTGCGTAACATTCGTTTTGCCGGCCGGCGCAAGCAGCCTGCAACAGTGCGGCATAATCCGCTTATAGTATATGTGCAGTATATGAGTATATGGTCTGTAACCTAGAAAACCGCCAACACGGACACCACGGGCAGAGAGGAAAAAGTACAGCCACGCCAACAGCTTGCAAGGGCTGCCATTTTGCTCGTGTGGCAACAGCAAAAAAAAAAAAAAAAGAATATTTAAGGGACTAAACTAGGCCATTTCGCCGGGCTGCCCTTTTGTGATCTAATTGGGGCCACTTTAACCACATTTGCATTCGTGCAAATGTGTGTGTTCGCGTTCTGTCTGGCAACAAAGTTTTCCATTTCATGCAAATGAAAACGAAATGCAACTTTGTGCGGCTCGTGGCAATTGGGTTTGCCAAAAAAATGTTTCGCAAACAATGAACAACTTGCTCTTGCGAATCAAATGATTGGCATTCTGTAATTTGCATGCTGTTTGCCGGTCTTGGCCACAATTTCATATTAAATGCGGCCAGAGGAGGTGTGACAACTCAGCCAAACTGTGTCAGAGGCGCGGGACTGATGCCAAATACAGCGATGCGCGTTTTTGCCTCTGCCCAAAGCGAACGATGAAAGATGACAAAGCTCAACTATGGGACAATTGGGGATATGAAGCGGACAGAAATTTGGTTAATTAAACATACAAAGTATTCAGTAAAAATGTTAGAAAAAAAAGAAAGGATGGAATTAATACAGTTTTGTGCTTCACATTTCGTTCTTGGGTATGCATCATATTAGTGTTCTCCTGAATTTTCAACTATAGGGTTGCCCATATTCGACGGACCCATCTGGCAACGCCATAACTTTTGACAGAGATGTCAGATCGCTTAATGACATACCGCGTTTGAAGCGTCAGTCCAAGCAGATTTTTACCATGGAACAATACACGCCACGCGAGCGCTCTGAAATAGTTGAAATTTACATTCAACAGAACAAGTCAATTGTGAAAACAAAATGTTATCATGTCCGATGAAGCCCATTTCACATTGAATGGGACCGTAAATAAGCAAAATTGCCGTATTTACGCCACTGAAAATCCTCAGGAGATTCAAGAAGTGCCTCTTCATGACGAAAAAGTCACAGTTTGGTGCGGCGTTAGTGCGAAAACGGTCATTGGGCCGTTTTTCTTCCAAAATGAAAATGGCCATGCTGTTACCATCAACCAGGAGCGTTATCGCGACATGATGACCAATTTTGTGATGCCAATTATTCGTCGAAAGCGTATGAGGCAGTTCTGGTTTCAACAAGACGGCGCTCCACCGCACACAAGTCGCATAACAATCGATTTTCTGAAGAAATTGTTTCCGGGCCGTTTGATGTCGAAAAGTGGTGATTTGGACGGCCTCCCGATTTGCGCCGGCTGACTTCTTCTTGTGGGGATATTTGAAGTCAAAGGTTTACGTTAACAAGCCAAGGACCGTAGAAGAGCTCAAGGACAACATTCGTGAAGAAATAGCCGCTATTCCGGCCGAAATGTTGGCGAAAACGATGGAAAATGCTGCAAAAAGGGCACAATACGCCATCAACGCCAGAGGCGGCCATTTGAGAGATATCATATTCAAAAATTGATGTAAACAAATCTACTTGGAACAAATTAAATGATTAAGATTGCCAACCGCCAAATTTTTATTTTTTTCTTTGATTTTTAAAAAAAAAAAACATGGGTCCGTCGAATATGGGCAACCCTGTACTTCATATAAATAAGACTGCTTTTCAAAAGCATTCAGGTTTCAGAGCTTTTCCAAAGTGTTTCTATTCATATGAACTAAAGTGCCGAATTAAAGTTTAATGTGTGTCCGGAATGATGCCTTATGTACTTATTATACGGACTTAAATACGATTTTTCGTTCCTATTTCCTAAAAAAAAATTCCCGTATCAAGAGTGGATTTTGGTTAATTGATGACTATTTCGTAAGTAAGGCCAAAATAGACCTTAACATGTCCAAAATATTCTTAAAGAATCACAAAATCAAGTATCGTACTTTAAATTAGAATATAGTACTTGAATCAAATATTTTGTGAAATGTGAATGAATTATGAATATTAGTTTTTACTTATTTGTACATTCTACTTTAACATAACTTATGTGGCCATCCTCACTTTCTTGTAAGCCAAACCTATTCTTATCGATTGTTAAAGAAGTTTTTTGTAACAATTTCATGTGGCGCCGCCCATTGTACCAAGTGAACAAATATAGCTAGAAAACAAAATCGAACCAAAACTGCAACAAGCCAGAAACAGAAAAAAAATAAATAGAAACGAGGCCAAACGATGAGCGCTGGCTGAGGCATTTGGCTCAAGTGTCCATTCCGTTCCGTTGCCGTGCACTTTTTGTCACCTTGAACATGAAAACTGCTGCGGTTATGTGAGTGTGCGTGTGTGCGGGTTTGCACTTGGCATAGTTTTTCTATACTATTTTATTGAAACTAACCAAATGATAAGTTTAGTTTTTATTTTCTAAGAAGGTAGCCTGACTCAGCTGAAGCTGCACGGCGGATAAATGGAAAATTGCAAATTGTAAATTATGCACAGCGTCATTTTATTTATGTTTATTATTATTATGGGAAGCCATTGAAATACTTATGTGGCTGTTGTTGTTATTTGTTTGCTTCTTACTGCGTAAGGCAAATTATTTTTATTGCATTTTTTTTTCATTTTACGACTTTTTCATTTGCATTGCCTCAGTCACATTGCTGCTGCCGTTTTGCAATTATGATAAATTTATGAGTTCGTTTCTCCCACACTCACTCACACTAACACACAGACAGATACGCACGAATGAGCATTTGTTTGGTATTGTGGCCTGGCACTCCTGCAAGTGACTTTCTGACGTATTGCGGTTGCAGAAGTTCTATGTTTAGATTCTCCATCTTTGTTTTTCTAAGGTTTGGTTATGCTTGGTTTTGACAGTTGACGTACATGTTTTCAAAAGTTTAGTGGGAAGTTGAGCGCTGATTTTGGGGCCGGTCGGCTCCGGGGTCCTCATGGGGTTGGGCGTGTCTCGGGTGGTGGCGGCCCCGTCCGGTCGTCGGAGGTTTCGGGCCGGGGGGGCGGGGGGGCGGGCACCCGCCGCGGGGGGGCGGCGGCGGGGCTCCGGGGTTGAAATATAAATTTGGAAGAATTTTCCTATATCTATATGGCGTTTGTATGTTTTCAATTGGGTATTAAAAAAAATGTGGCATTTGAGGGTTAATAATGTAAAGTTATTCTATTTGCAAATAGAAGGAAAACTGTCGGGGTGTGGGCAAACACACTCAAGCAAACTGGCTGACAATCAATTTAAGGTATAATTACATTTGTGCCCAGCTGTTGTTCAGTCATTACTCATACGCCTCGTGTTGCCGTTGTCCAATCAGCCGACGCAGCAGCAGCAGAAGCAGCAGCCAAGATGTCGACGCTTTGCAATTGTTGCGCTAATGCCTTACAAATTGCACACAGAGTATGGCAGCAAATGGCTTTTAGCAACACAATTAACTTTTAATAATAACTTAATAATGTCGAGCGGTGAGTGGCAAAGCGGGAGCATGAAAAATGACTGATAGATAAATTTAAATCGCTTCCTAATCAGAATTCAAGGTTGCCTGCCATATGAGTGAAATTAATACACAAGACGACGGCGAACTGACGACAACAACGATGTGGCCAAAGGCGGATGGGAAGGGGGTGGGGGGGCTTAGTGTGAGGCGAAGGTGCTTGCCAATCTCCGTGTGTGCCTGTGTGTGTGTGGCAAGTGAATGTTGTTTCAAGGTTGCTGCAGAGCACTTGAAAAATTGTACAAAAATTTAATTAAATTTTGCCATATTTCTGGTTTCTTTTCATTTGGTTTAAAAATAATGCAAAAGCAAAAGGTGCTGGTAACGGAGGCAACTTGTGACAGAGCAGCAAACAAAAATCATAAATATAAATTTAAGCTTATTTAAAATGGAACAGGCACAGAAAGACAGGCACAGCGGCAAAGGGTGAAAATGGGGCTTGTTTAAAAATATATGAAAATGCAGTTGTTTTGTGGGTTGGGTGGCACATTTGTCAAAAAACGCCACACACACACACACAACATACAAATACAGCCGCACGTGTGGCGCGCCAAGTTGGCTGGCAGCGAATGCAATTCTGATATTGTTGTTGTTTTCAAGAGCTTAATGCCAGCTAACCGCACTGCTGGCCTCCCCCCTTTCAAGCCACTATCCCGTCCCTCCTTACCCCCACTTGGCACACGCCGCGCTGTCTGCTTTGTTTTGCACTATAATTTGTGTATTCTGCTGTGGGTTTGCTTTTTGATGTTATAAAACAAAATTAGTTGGAAAAAAAAGTGGAATTTGAAAAAAGCTTATAGTACACATAGAACATGCAATTAGCTGCGTCTACAAAGTGAATGTAGAAGCGTTCGGGCTTATCCAGATTTTAATGAAGGCAGCGAATGAGACAGCAAAATGGGATCATGCCATGGGAAAATTTTCAGCAATTGTAATCTATTTTGTGTCAGCCTGGACTTTGGTTTTGTGCCAGATTTTTTTAGCAATTTGAATTCTTTTCAATTTGCCAGCCTGGCCAAGGAAATTGCATTTCGAACAGGTAAATATTCGACTTCTTTACATTTGTGAACTGTGCCCATCCACTGGGCAAGCAGACGCATATGAATTTATGACCAACCATTTAACCACCCATTGCGGTTGGACTTGGCCGGGCGGCAGCCTTGCAATTGCAATCTGCAGCCTTGATTAAAAGGCAAAAGTCTGTGGTTGTGGCTTTGGTTGGGTAAGGCTGCAATTGTCATTGCTGTGGTAAATGCACATAAATCTGCATTTAAAATAATTCTCCACACGACGATGATGCTGATGACAAAAGCTGACATGGCGTATGAGTAATTTGAATGATTTTATTTTATTCCATGAAGGTTAATCATCCGACATGCTGTGCCTGCACTTTGGCGGCTTTACATGCAACAGTGCGTATGAGTAATTTCGCATACTGATCGAGCACATTACGTATACGCCACGTGGCCACCTTGGAGCAGCCGCACAGTTTAGGAATGCCTCTGCATTTCAGCCAATCGACAATAATTGCCAACAATTAGACATTAATTGCATTCACTGCTGTATTTCGCTGACAATGCCAGCTGAGATCATTTTGCGGCTCGATCTATCTGTGTGCTTATCTGCTTTGTGTTTGTTTGTTTGTTTTTGTTTTCTCGCATTGAAGACATTGAAGATTATGCGGAAATATTGCATATATCTTTTTCAATTGGGGTGTGTCATTTGTTTTGTATGCAAGTGTGCACTTACTGCCTATTCAAATGTAACTCTGGGCGTGTCCCTGTACTCTGACATGAATTCAAATGTACTGTCCAGCGGCAGCAGCTGGAAATGTGACGGCTTGGTCAATTTTGTGTTACAATTATGCAACAGGTAACCAAAATTGTTGAAAGTGAAAGCACAGTAGACAAAAGAAAGAGACAGAGATACGGGAAAGATTAATGGGTAGGATAATCGTTAAGTTGCAAATTGGAATCGTACTTCTTCTTCCTAACTATTTTTCTAAGGGCCCCAAATTACTTTTTCGCAAGTTATAATGAAATATATGAACAAACCTATAAAAAACAAATCAAAATTAATTTCTAAAAATGAAAAACCTGAGATTTGCCTGGGAGATATCACCGAAAGCTCGGAGATATTTGTAAGAAAGAATCAGCCGTGGATTTTCAGTCATCGAAGACTGAATAGTATGAGACCCCACTTTATTCTCGTCTCTACAGCTTCTGCAGAAGTCATTAAAAGGTGCATCTAGTGAGTACCATAGAACTTGGCATAATTTGTTGGGCACAACAAACTCAGCTGATTGAGTGTAAAATGACTGATAACCAACAAAATTCAGAAAATTGATATAAGTAAAGGCTATAAATTAATTCTCCTCATAAGTAATGTTAACATTAATGTCAATGTTGATTGACATTAATATCAATGGTAATGTCAGCATTAATGTGAATGGATAATTACATTTTTAAGTTAATGTTAATTTTTATGCTCTGTTTATTGATACACGGCTTTAAAATGATTTTCCACCTGAAAAATGTGAACATTAATGTCAATGTAAATTGTATTTCTAGTACTCTGATAATTGATATAGGTACAGACTTAAATTCACCCTGTCTAAGGTCTATATCGAAGTCGGGCCGTTTTTAAATTACGCTCTCGTTTTTTCCCGTTTTTCTATATAATGATGATGTACGACTTTGTTACGTGTTTGTCAATGGTAAATCTTTATATGTTATCCCGCCGGGGTCTATAAACATTGATTCTCCCAATTAAACTTTCCCCATATTTTCTCGCTTTCAACTATCTCTGCCTCATGACTCACTCAATTGGCTAATACGCTTTGTACACAAACTTGCACTGGAGCTTTGTTTGACTCATCCGTTTGAGCAAAAAGTTTTTCTGTGTGGCTTGGGCCTTATGTTGGCCACATTTGTGGAAATAAAACAAATAACCACCGTATGAAAATCTAATCAGACTTTCAAGGTTAACAAATGTTGCTGCTGCTGCTGGTTGCTCGTTTTCCGTTTTGTGTGTTTGCTGTTAAGAGCCCTTAAAAGCGCCAAATGAAATAGACAAATAGGCGGACACAGAATGAAATAGTTGTATACACCTACGTATATTCATACAAACGTATACATGTGTCTATCTAACTGGTTGGGCATATATGTATGTATTGTACCTAGATTGTGGGCAAACAGAAACCAGACAACATTTCAGTGTCAATGCTAGTTAGCAGTTGCGTAAGCTTCTCTTTTTGGCCACCCTACTTAAAGTTCAAACATAATTAATTAAAGAGCAAAACGGGGAATGGCTGAAATGTTAAGTTGTGCGTTGAGCGGCCAGGGAGGTGCGGCACTGGGCGGTATTGATTTTCCGTAATGTGTGTGTTGTGTGCGTGTGCGTAAAGTTAACGAGCTGCTGACGTTGCCCTTTGTGTGATTGATGCGCTGTTAGTGCTGGTTGTTGTTGTTGTTGTTGCCCCAGGGCGAGAAGCATTTTCGACATTTATTTGACTTTTTTGATATTCCCCCACATTGCGTATGAGTAATGAATTATGTGCAGTGGCAGGCGAATTAAGCATACGCCGTGTGTGTCGAGTGCCAAGAATAAGTTGCATGACATTTACATAATTGTGGCAATTAAATTCTATATACAAAGCTGCAATTAAAATGCAACCAATTTGCATAGGCGACGCGCTCCGTTTGCCATGAGAACGCAAAGCGACCGCATTCCTTGTGCCAGATGATGTGCCCCGCTTACCTTCTTTTTGCGCTCCTCCTTGAAATCAATGACAATGCCCTCATCCGAGGTGGACACCGATGTTGTGCGTATACGCGCATTGGCGGCATCATGTGGCGATAGAATAATGTGACCATGATGAGCATGTCCATCATCGCTTAATGGCGGCGAGGCCGAGCCGGAACTCCAGGAGGCCGACGAGCTGCTGCCGGGACTCGAGCCCAGCCATTTGTCCGAGTTGTGAAGATTCATTAAAATCAAAGCGGCATGGCATTCGTTCATCTCGTCCATATCTTTGCACCGATCACTGCCGCATTCGTGGGAGTCACTGGGCGGACGCTTGCGTGAGCTGAAACGAGGAGGAAAGAGTCAGAGAGTTAGCAATAATAATCAATTTCAAATTACAGATTACATTGGCCTAGTTCTGTGACATCATATTAATTGCACACCCCCGCTGCTGCACACATCAAAGCAAACCGCCGACTCGTTGTCGCACAACAACAATGCGGCAAGGTCTTTTTGTTTAGCGCTAATCGCCACAAGCGGCATTTCAATGCAAAACAGCGCAAAACTATTTTTCCATTTAACTAATTTCTGTGGCCCTCCATTGTGTTGTGGCTCAAATCAATACGAAAGCATTTGCAACTTTAATTTAACCTTGCAGCCACCTTCAAAAGCCAAATCAACAAAAATCAGATATCCTTTTTCATTTTGCTTTATGAACAGCAGTTTTACGCTTAAATAAATTTAACAAAGGCAACCAACGGCAATGGCAAAGAAACTCGCATAAGAATGCAACGCTAAGAGGGCAGGGGGTGAGGTGGATTGAAGAGAAGACAATAAAGACGCGACAGTCGCATCATAAATTCAAAACATTTCAAACGGAAAAACTGATTTGGAAAACTCATAATCAAGTTGAGTGCGTAGCAGCCCATCCCCCACCCATCCTCGCAGCAGACATAATAGAGCCAAATGCCAACAATTGAGACGTCGCCATGATGGGCGCGAGTGGAGTAGGATTTTCATTGAACACTTACTCCGTGACGGGATTAAAATATTGCCAAGTAGCACCAGCACCAAGTGGCCGACAACGATTCACTCATGGAGTGGGAATTATATTCAAACGAGAAGGCAAAGCTAACTTCGTCAGCGCCGAAGTTTTATTACACTAAAACTTTACTCCAACTGATTTAACTGGAAAATACATATAGGATAAAGATATCAGATATTCAAAATTTTTAAATCATTGATAATAAAAATTTGATACCATAAAAAAAAAATTTCTTAGTAAAACACATTTTCCGACCGATCGGTCCTATGGCAGCTATATGCTATAGTCAACCGATTTTGATAATTTTTTTCAAAATTATGTGAAAGCATATAAAACTAATATATACCAAGATTGGGGACGCTACGATAGAAAACAAAAAAGTTTTTCTCACTAGAAGTAGTTTTTTGACCGACCGTTTATATGGCAGCTATATGCTATAGTCATCCGATTTTGATAAATTTTTTCACAAATGTGTGGAAACATATAGAACAAATATACACTACGATTGGAAACGCTACGATGGAAATCAAAAAAGTTTTTCTCACAAAGACTTTTTTTTCCACCGAACGGTCCTATGGCAGCTATATGCTATAGTGATCCGATTTTAATACATTTTTCCAGAATTATGTGGAAGCATATAAAACTAACATATACCAAGATTAGTGACGCTACGATGGAAAACAAAAAAGTTTTTCTAACTAGAACTAGTTCTTAGACCGATCGTTCCTATGGCAGCTATATGATATAGTCATCCGATCCGGCCGGTTCCGACATATTAGTTGCGTGCAGTAAAAGAAGACTCTGTGCAAAATTTCAGCTCGATAGCTTTAAAACTGAGAGACTAGTTCGCGTAGAAACAGACAGACGGACAGACCGGACGGACGGACGGACGGACAAGCGGAAATGAACTCGGCTCTTCTCCTGATCAAGAATATATATAGTTTATGGGGTCGGAAATGAATATTTCTATGCGTTACAAACTTCTGGGCAAAATTAATATACACTTTTCAAGTGTATAAAAACGGGTGTTCCAAAGAAGCAGCATTTTGGTATACCAGGGTGCACAAAAAGTATTCATGACTTTGATGTGCTGCTGGTTTTTTGGAATCAGAAAGTCCTTGAAATAGCTATTATAGTAACTTATTTTTGCTTGTAAAAGCATTCAAGTTTTCTTTTGTTTATACCCAAAAATGTTTGCAGTGTATATTCCTAGTTCATTTCTCTGTCAGTAGCACTTTATTTCATGTCTCTCGCTACTCTGGTGCCCAAGATATTGCACTATCAAAAAATGCTTATAAAAATGGATTTCAACAAAAAGTTTATCCATACAAACTTTTCCAAGCATTTTCACCCACTTTGGAAAAGAATTTGCTAAATTATGTTTCAGAGTGCACGCTCGCCTACATATCGTAACGAAGGTCTATGTCAATCCTTAGATCTCTTGGTTAAGCGGTTCAGGCTTGCGGGCTGATATGTCAGTGAATGAGTAAGTAAGAAAGAGATTTATATATATAGAAGCTTCCTTCTTCCAGTTACATAAATTTGCACAACTTAATGCTACCCTATAAACACATTTGTACTGTGCTCTGTTTTCTTTTCAACATCAAAATATAAAACTGGCCCGAATTCGGGGACACCCTGTACAGAATGAGAGCTCCTGCTGCTGCACGGTTAAGCCGCTTATATTGATATTATACAAATATTGTTGCGGTTTCTTTTACTTTATAAGTTTGCAACAACTAATTTGATTGGTTCCTCTTGAAGCTCTTGAGACCCTTCCCTTTCTCAGGTGATTGAGCGAAAACGATTTCATTATCATTGACTTTTCTTAACAATTCCTTATCTCTCGTCCCATCTGCAGTTGCTGTTGCTGCCACCTTTAGCACTAAAATGTGGAAAAGCATTTCTTGCTCTGTTCCTCCGCTTTCGCTATGGATCGCTCCATTGTGCAACCTCAAAAGCCGCAGGCTGCTGTTGCTGCCGCTAAGTGAATGCAACTCCATCCACAAAGAGTTGGCCATAAAATTTTATTACTTTGCTACCAGGTTTTGGTCTTTTCTTTTCTTTGTGTCGTCTAATGCACGCGCTTCTGCAGCTGGACGCTTGGCACCTTCTGCGTTGCGCCCCAATTAAATTTACTAAACTTGACGATAAATTGTTTTCTGTTTCTCGCTAATCGCATAAAAGTAAATTTGCGCATAAATCGACTCTGTTGTTTTTGGTTTTTTTTGTGTGTTTGAATCTGTGTTGCATTAGCAGCGGTCAGCGATTGAGATTCGCCGGCCGGCCGGTGCGGTGCACCGCGGTGGAAGGCGCGTGCCAGGGGGATATGCTGGGTATAGCCATCACGATGTGGCCATTATATGCGCGCACAATCGGTACCGTTAGGTTCAGCAACAAAGCAGCAAGAGGAGAGAAGAAGGCATAAGGAGCAGGCCGTTGCTTTCCGCCCCATTGCGCAGCATTTTGCCGCTTTGGCCACTTTAATAAACTGCAAGCTGCAGTTGGAAAATTGTTGGCAACTGCTGCTGCTGCTGCTGCTCTGCTCCTTTTTGGCTTATTCGCTGCGTGGCCAGCACGTAAATTGCCCCAGAGATGTGGCGGGACTGCACTGTGGCGCGTGATTGAAATGCGATATATTCGCGCCCGATTTCGTGGCCAGTTTTTGAGCCTGGGAAATGCGCGGAAATGCGCCTTGATTTTCACTTGGTTACATGAGATGAGCCTCCAACCTCAAGCGAGCAACTTTGGCCCGTTTGCTTGCTTAGCTGCATTTGCTGTTTTGCTGTTTTGTTCGCAATTATTTGCCCATGTTGCTGGCCGCAATCAGCGGCAACATTGCATGCTGCATGCGGCACAATAAGGTGTTGAAAGCAAAATTACATTGCAATGCTCAGTGACTGTCAGGAAATATGCGCGAGATGCGATATGCCCAGCCGTGGGAGTGGAGCGGGATGGTGGCAGGGTCTCGTTTGCATGTGGCACAAAAATTAGTTGCCTTGGCAATTTGTGTACCATTTTGATGGAGCCAGCACTTCGATATGGCTTGATTTGTGGTTTCACTGCAGCAGCGAATGCAATTAAAGTTTATTGAATTAGCCACGTGCTGGCAAACATTTTGCAAATTGAAGTAGAGTGGGTTGGGGGTGGGCTCAAGGGGAAATGATTACTGAACAAAACTTTCACCCAGTTGTTGTTGCCACAGTGAAACAAGAATTATATCGAAATCCGAATGGAAATTGAGACAAAGTGACTCCATGAACTGCAATCAGTATCAAAACGAAAATCTAAACCCCTTTCAAGTGACAAAAACAAAAGTCATTGCCTGATTTGGCCATTTGAAGGCGACAACAAAGTTTTGCGTCAACTTCATTGAGGTTTTCTATTTTAAAAACAGCTTTGCTTATCAGTTTGGACGATAAGCAAGCGAAAAAAGCAAATATATGTATATTTTTAACTTTATTTGTGACAACAACACAAATAACAAAAGAAATCTAGACTTGAAATGTAAAAGGTGAAGAAAATCATTACTTTTGCTCGGTATTCAGTTTAACAAAATGAAACCAACTTATACTGATACATTCAGGGTCCCAAAAAAATTATACAACAAATTATACATCGCGGAAGTTTCTTTTAACCGTACAACAATTCTCGGTGTCACTGAAATCTACTTTCGTGTTTTATAAAAAAGTGTATCTAAATACACAATCCAAACAATTTTTAATAAACATATCTGGAATGTTCGACAAACAAAGAATTGTAGTGCTAATAACTGATAACCTAAAATTGTAATATTTAATTATCCAGAGATGCAACCTTATTTAATCAGATCCATTATCATAGACATAAGCCTTTTAACTGCATTTTAAAATAAAAAACTAAAGTCTCTCAAAGAGTCCAAAATTTCAAGAGATTTCTGTGACTCCCCTGAATGAGACTGTTTTAATGACCTAAATAATTATTAAACTAGCAAGTTGTTGCTTGTTCGAGGTCATATAAGTTAAATTTTTTGTCTGGCTGGTCGCCTAAAATTGACAAACAGAACAATGTAGTAATGTCTTGATTGTGGAAATTATTTGTGTTGCCTCGTAAGCAACAGGTAAAACTAAATGTCCTTCATGAAGGCGCGCGCTGAAATGTAGGCAATAATAATTGTTTAAAAAAATGCTCTTAAAAATAGGTTACTTTTTTTTGTTGAGTATACGTCAGGGAAACAAGAATAGCTGTAATAGTTCAGAGAACACTTGAAACATAAACTAATTGATTCGAACTTTAATAACACTGTGCAACATTTTTACGGTCATCGATTCTGAACCAATTTTTGAGAACCGCCACTAAAAGTACTTGCAAAAACTAGAAATTCTGCATTATTACTTTTGCCAAATTGGTTCGGGTTTCGATTTTATGCTATCATCCATTTTTTTCCTCAAACTGGATTTTGACAACTTTTTCGATATTTTGATACGGCTATATCTCGTAAACCGAGAGAAATTTTTTTTTCTGTCTTCAGCAAAGTTGTATGTATCGAATGGGAGAAAAAATATGCGAAACAAACTTACCCGAAGAAATTGCATCTTGTGCCTCAAAATCGCAAAAATGTCAATTTTTTAACAATTTGTCTACAGTTTTTGGTTAATATAGCTGAACGCTGAATATCTGTTTGCTGTCAACTTGAATTTAATTTTTTTTCTTGTTTACGCGATGTATGGTTGCGTCTTTGGTTTATCATTCGTGTTTTGTGCAACGAGACAATAATAATTTAGAGCAGCGGTGGGCGCGATATTTCAGTTTGGGAGCATTCCAAAACAAGATCAATAAAAAACGAGCCTCGACTCCAGACGCCTTTTGCAGCCCAAGTCTCGGTCACACACACACTGCATATATTTTGTTCTTGTTTCCGTCTGTTTTTGAGACTTGACGCCATGAATTACATGCATTTTGTTTTGTTTTATTCCTTTGCGAGCGTCGCAATTGCGATCCCGTAAAGTTGGCGGCAATTGGGCTTGTCCATCGCTGATTTAGAGTGACAGTTATTTTAAAAGCAGAAAAACATTCAAAATTGCAAAATGAAAATTACCAAGTGCCCAAAAATAAATGATTTTTGTTCCGTTTGTGGTCATATAGTGTTGAAAAAAGACGAAAAGGAGCGAAAAAATTTATTTAGTGCGGAATTCATAGAAGCTTATACTGAATATTTCGATGAACCTGATTTAAGTGCTGAAGATTATACGCCAAGTCCCAGCAAGCTGAAACTGTTCACACCAATCCGACCAATTTGCACGATGTAGATTGGGTACCCGATTTTGAAGATGATGGACCACAGAAATAGATATGCCATTGAATCCTTTATATTCAGATTATAATGAAAATGATAATGAAGACTCAGATGATGATTTTGAACCACCCACGAGAAGATTGAGATCATCAGAACCAGGGTCATCAAATTCAATGGATTTCAACAATTACCATATTTTCATCTCTATTTCATACACACATAATAACAATAAACTCATATTTTCTATGTAATAAAAGCCATAAGATGAATTGAGAAACATTTGTTTCATTCGAAATAAAAAAAAAAAAAATCACGACATATTTGTGGATGTGTTGTCGAGTTATTGACCAAAAATTGTAGAAAAATTAAAAAAAAATTGAAATTTTTGCGATTTTGAGGCACAAGATGAAATTTTTTTGGGTAAGTTTGTTTCGCATATTTTTTCTCCCATTCGATATCTACAACTTTGCTGAAGACAGAAAAAAAAATTTTTTCTCGGTTTACGAGATATAGCCGTATCAAAATATCGAAAAAGTTGTCAAAATCCAGTTTGAGGAAAAAAATGGATGATAGCATGAAATCGAAACCCGAACCAATTTGGCAAAAGTAATAATGCAGAATTTCTAGTTTTATAGTGGCGATTCTCAAAAATTGGTTCAGATTTTATGTGTTGCACTGTGTAATTGATCAAATACGACTTGCAAAGTCTCGCAGATGGATTCTCAGTTTATCACTCATACGTAGTGTTGCCCTTGCTTACATTTTTAAGTTTAGGATTAGGAACCAGCATTCGCCGCATGTTTAACTGCTCCATATTTATTTGTAAATGGATCACAGTAAATTGTAATGAATGACACAAAACCTTTACATTGTGCTGACCGTGTAATCCTTTGAAATTGAATTTGATCATATCCAAATTAAAGATTAATCGCTTCCAAACAAGATGATCAATTAAATCGAAAACTGCTTAAGAAGATTACTTTTTTAGTCTGCTAGCTGCTAGTTTCAGCTGCAACAGTGCGTATGAGTAATAAAACTTTCATTTTGTTCCCCATCAGCAACATTCAAACTGAATAACAACAACAACAACTATTTTTGGTGTTTACGCATTTTTCGTTTTCGTTTACGTTTTTATTTGTAGTTTTTCATGACGTGCGCAGACATTTTTGGTGCGTATTGTTTTTGGCAAAAGCCAACGCAGACAAGAAGTGCCTGGGAGGGTTGTTGTTGTTGTTGTTCAAGGCAAAAGTCGCTGTTGCGTGAGGTGAGTCAATTTGCCTCTGAAAGTTTCTCACACGGCACATGGCACAGTTGTTGCTGTATTATTTGTTTATTTTATTTAAACAAGGCGACCTCTTTTTTTTTGTTGTTGCTGTTAATTTGGAGGTTTCTTTTGGGGCCCAGCCTTGCCCGGCGCGTCGCTGACACACATTCTTTTGGCACAAAACAAAATAAAACAAATAAAAGCCTGGTTTATGGCTGGGCTGTGGCCCATAAGCCCGGTAGCCGCTCCGCAAAACCAAAAGAGAGCGTGAAGAGAGGAAATTTGACAACTGCAAACGCAGGTGTTGCCCGCCACGCACACAAGTTGGCCAAAAGGCGGAAATTAACAAAAAAAAAAAACAACAGCAAAAGGTAAACAGCGTGAGGCTGCCTTTGTGCGTAACTGTAAAATGTGTGCGTGAGCGGCAAATTGCGGGCTGAGGCAACCGCGCATGCGCATTGGCTCACATTTTTTATCACGCCATTTTTGGTCTGTTTTGCTGTTTTGCTCCGCTCTGCGAATGTTTACTTATGGTTTATTTTGATTTGAGTTGTTGTTAATTTTTGCTCATAGATAAAAACGGCAACGTCAGAGGGACAAACGTAGTAAATAGTTTTGCGATTTGTTATTTCATTCTTATTTGTTCGAGTCGTAGTTGTTGTTGTTTTGGGGCTATTTGGAGCACGTGCTTCTGTTTTTTTCCCCCTGGTATGGAAGATTAATTGAACGGCAAGTATTTTAATTGATTTTGAGTATTTTGGGGGCATGGCATGAATGAAACTTGTTTTGAATTTGGCAAAGTATTCAATTGTCTTTGTAAATAACTTCATTACCATTAAACATTTAACAGCTTTCCTTTCTTGCTCATGGAGACCCGTTTGCATCGTTTAAACAGCGACTACCTATTTGGGCTTCCTTTTTTGAGGCTCATTTGCACAAATTACTGGCATTGCGACAACGACGCTGGCAAATGCAATTGTCTAGGAATAGAAAAGAAAAAAATCCCCAACGAGAGACATTGTCACCACATTCCGGCAACGGAAGCCAGTCGGCAGCAGATTGGCTATCGCCTTAGAGGCCCCGGCGAGCCATGTCCAGTCCGTGCCTAAGAGTCATGAATAAAAATCGTATTAATTCGCGACAGTGTCGATTTGCCAGGCAGCAGGGCCAGAAGACATCAACTTGAACTTGAGTAGGAATCGAGGTGCGCTTATTAGAAATGCGCGGACATGAGCCGCCTCTGGCCGCTGTCAGCCAGTTTTCCCCAGGCGAACGGCCTCTCCTAGTGCCTGCCGTACGCGGGTACTTGACTAAAATACCATTAACCATGGCCATCTTGCCATTTCCACTTTCTATTGTTTGCTGCTGCCTACGGATAAATCGACGAAATTCAATTGAAAAAGTAAAGTTTCCTACACTCCAAAAAGCCAAAGCGAGAAGAGCAATAAGCCAACTGACAGCCAAAAGGGCGTAGCTAGCTGGCAGTTAATGTCACACAGTTATGGACAGACACACCTGCCACATGCAGCTCTTGAACACAATTGTCTGGCGTAGTTGGAGCAGCTGTTTAGCATGCAGTGCGTCAAGTAACTAGGAAGCGTTGCCATTGTCGCTGACACAATTAAGCGGTACTTGGCCTAACCAGCCGGCAGCCTCAACTGTGGGAACTACGCGCTGTCACCGTCGCACAGTGGCTTAGAACTTCCCTAAGCTGGACGAGATATTAATCATAAATGTGATTTGAATTATGTTGAAGCTTCAAAAATTTAAACTTAGTTCTTATTTATTAGCTATTTTTTTTCGAAGTGCGCTAGCAGAAAGTAAGATATAGTTAAAAAAAAGAAGGCTAACATGGTGTTGCTGATTTATAAATTTTAAATTTTGAGGTAAAATAATGATGGGAGCTACGAAGAAAAAAATTTTCTCACTAAACTTATTTTGGACCGATCGTTCTAAGCTATATGCTATAGTCATCCGATTTTGATATTTTTTTGTGATTAAAACTAAATATCGATTGTGATGCTACGATGGAAAACAAAAAGTTTTTCTCACTAGAATAGTTTTTGGACCGAACGTTTATATGGCAGCTATATGCTATGTCATCCGATTTTGATCAATTTTTCCAGAATTATGTGGAAGCATATAAAACTAATATACCACGACTGGTTACGCTACGATGGAAAACTAAAAGTTTTTCTCTAGAACTAGTTTTGGACCGATCGTTCCTATGGCAGCTATATGATATAGTCTCCGATCCGGCCGATTCCGACAAATGTGCAGCGTATTTGTATTTAAAGACTTTTTGCAAAGTTTGGTCAAGATAGCTTCAAAACTGAGAGCGAGAAACGCATAGAAACAGACGGACAGACGGACGGACGGACAGACGGGGAAATGAACTCAGCTCGTCATGCTGATCAAGAATATATATACTTTATGTGGTCGGAAATGCTTCCTTCTATGCGTTACAAACATCGTGACAATTTTAATATACCCTCTAAAAAGAAAAAGTTTACCAATAATTATGGATTAATTCAGTTTCAAAGTGAACCACAAGGGTTTTTTTCAATTCTGTTTTTTTAACATAATTTCGGAACCTTGGAATATATGGAAACAAAATTATTGACCCTGTCTTAAACGACAGCTTATAAAATTCCTAGGAAAAACACTCGATAAATCATAATTTATTGCTCATACTTGAAAAGTGTGCACGACCGATATTTCGCTTTATTTAATATTTTTAGGGAACTGTAACGTTTGTACAGTTCGGTGGTCAGTTACGATATTATGAACATATATATTTTTTAAGCTGTAAAAAAGCTTTCCTATTTATATAGCTAACTATATGTATCTCTATCTGATAATAAATTGAATGAATTTGAAAGGGACCATAGTTTGCTTGGCCTGATCGGCTCGACTCAACAAAAATCAGCAAACCAGAATGCACTTGATTTTGCAAGTATGTATACTAAGTGTCAATTGGATTTTAAACACAATTTCCTTTACTTAGTCCACTATGCGAACGCTTTTGTATACATTTGGCCTAGTCACATTGGCCTCTTGTACGTGCGTTTGCGTTTACAGTTAAGCTTCGAGTAGCTGCACCGTGCACTTTGGCTAAATGGGTTGCACACACACACACACACAACAATAGCCAATCCCACAGGCAGCAACAAGAACGACGTTTCCTGCATTTTGATGACCCGCTCGCTGTGGCATGGCCAACATTTAATTCAATTAACAAATCGCAACAGCAACAGCCCAGCAAATAATGAAAAGCGCGGCAGGCACTTCAATTATGCGGGGAGAGGGACACCATCTTCAGGTTTAGCTTAGGACATTTTTGATTCACTCAGAGTCAAGGTAAAAATCCCTTCATTAGTTTAAAGTATCTTTAGGATACACGACCATGCTGACAGCGAGGGCGTACTCGTATTTGCATTCAAATTGCCAAGTTAAACGTGACACAACAATTTCAACGAAATGACAAAGCCCCAGGCCAAAAGGAAAAGGAGAAAGAACTTCAGTTTAATTGACAACACGCCGAAGGAAGAAACTAGGAACTGCAATTCAGGCAAACCGCAAGCCAAAATAAGCCAAATCAGTTTGCCCGCTTGAAGGCTAGAAATCTGTAACTGTAACTGTAACTGAAAATTACAGTGTGCGGTTTTCCTTACACAAATGACTTTTGTTTCAGAGTCTACGTGGATGGCAGTAAGTTGGGCTGTCAGTCGCCCGCAGCGTTTCTGCCATTGCAATTGGAAACGACTCAATCAAATTGCCGGGCCAAGCTGGGTTAGTTGCTGGCCAGGCACTGCAATTATGCGTCTCGCCGCTCCTTCTCCTTAAAATTCAACAATTCAATCTAATTTTTGCACATTTCTTGTTCTTAGAATTTGCGTTTTGGCCGCAGTGCAAATGTTGCGTGCACTGTTGCATGCAGCAAAATGGTTATGCCCCTCTCCGGCCCTGTCTAGCCTGCTATGCGAGGCCCGAGGCATTGGTCATAAGTGTGCAAGTTAAATTTTTATTGCCTGCGATTCGGAATCAGCAGAACAGCAGAAGAGACTGCAGGAACGAGGCGAACTTTAATTTATGCAAAACTTTCGGTGTAGTTCACCAAAGCTGGACACAGTAGCCACACAAAATAATAAAAAAAATTTACTAGCTGACGAAAATGGTTCATTTCCATTGCACTCTGCTCCGCTCTCGTGATGTGTTGTTTTCCAACAGCTTGTTTCGCCCATCAACGTCAACACGTTCGTTTTAGATAGTTGGATGCCGCCTCTCACGTCCTAGAATTATATGGCCCACAATATACATGTATGTATAATGTACATCGCTGCTGGCGGGGCACATTAATGCATTTGGGCATAAATAATGTGTATTACATTTGGGGGTGGGACGGGACGGGACGGGACAGGCGTTTTGGCTGTTAGTTTACCAAAATGCATTTTTAAATATAGCCACTAGGCCAAAGGCGGGCGAGAAGCAGAAAAGTGTTCAATAGTGTTGACCCTTCCTTTCAGCTAACCGCATTGATTCGTGCACTCGGCACAAACTTCTTTTTCGACTCTTAAACAAATCATAAACAACAACCACAAAGCAAATGGTAAAGTCAGAAACAGAAACAGCAACAGCCAAATGCAATGGTAATTTTTTCGGCACTTATTTTGTTGCTGTGCGATTTGAATGCAAAAATAAAATTTTACGATCAAACAAACTATTCGTGCAGAACATCGGGAAATTGTGTTTGCGTTATTGGCAAGGGATGGGAGAGGGCGGCGAGTGGAGCACTCGTACTCTGAGTATCTCTGGCCCAGAGTTTGAACTGGTGAATGCGAAATGCGAATGCATTTCAATAATTTGCTGTCGAGGGGCCGCCGCTTATGAAGCAATGCTTAGAAAATTATTATAAATTTTCTTACCCGCCTCGCGCTGCCCCTTTTCTCGCCACTTTATTTTTTTTTTTGCCTTGCTATTATCGTTTGCCTTGCTAGCTTTGTTTTTGTTCTGCTTCAATAATAATTTTGACCCACTTTTGCACTCGACTTCGGATTTTTATTGTACTGAAATTAAGTATTATTTTTGTTCTTTATTTTTGTATTCATTTTGAGGGCAAGACAAACAGTGGGTCATAATAATATTTGTACTTGTTGTGTTGGTAGTAAAAACAATGTGGTAAATATTTTTTAAAATTTGCCTAATTGCCGTTTTTTACCGTTGTTGTATCGGTACTTGGACTTGTTAAGCTAATCTAATCGGAATTAACCGGTTAAATATACAAAACAAAATGACATAAGGTTCAATCATAGGGCCGTTTCTTATGATCAAGTTTTTGAAATCTAGGAGGATATTAAGAAAATTTATGTTGCCTGCTTTTTGATATATAAATTTGCTATTGTCTTCAATGACCCGCATATGAATAAATAGTTTCCAGCTGGCTTTTCACATTGTAATAAGGTTTTGGGAAATTAATTAACCCAAGTGCAAAGTAAGCGAGGAATAGCAAATAAACAACATATATTTATATCACACACATTTTCTTGCTATAAATCGCAACGATTGCGGTTTTTTCAGAATAATAAACAGCTCGGTTAAGTCACTGTTGCTCGGCTTTATGGAAACAGTAAAAACGAGAAGGCAAAGCTAACTTCGACTGTGCCGAAGTTTTAATACACTTGAAAAACTTTACTACAGCTGATTTAACAGTTAAAATATATATAGGATATAGATATCATATATTTTAAATTTTTAAATCATTGATAATAAAAATTTGATACCATAAAATAAAACTTTTCTTAGTAAAATAAATTTTTCGACCGATCGGTCCTATGGCAGCTATATGGTATAGTCCTCCGATTTTGACAAAATCTTCCAGAATTATGTTAACGCATATAAAACTAATATATTCCAAGATTGGTGACGTTACGATGGAAAATAAAAAAGTTTTTCCCACTAGAACTAGTTTTTTGACCGACCGCTTATATGGCAGCTATATGCTATATTCATCCGATTTTGATCAATTTTTCCACAAATATGTAAAATCATCTAAAACTAATATATACCAATAATGGTGACGCTACGATGGAAAATAAAAAAGTTTTTCCCACTAGAACTAGTTTTTTGACCAACCGTTTATATGGCAGCTATATGCTATACTCATCCGATTTTAATAAACTTTTCCACAAATATGTAAAATCATCTAAAACTAATATATACAAAGATTAATGACGCTACAATGGAAAATAAAAAAGTTTTTCTCACCAAGACTTATTTTCCGACCGATTGTTCCGACGGCAGCTATAAGATATAGTCATCCGATCCGGCCGGTTCCGACATATTAGTTGCGTGCAGTAAAAAGAAGACTCTGTGCAAAATTTCAGCTCGATAGCTTTAAAACTGAGAGACTAGTTCGCGTAGAAACAGACAGACGGACAGACAGACAGACAGACGGACAGACAGACGGACGGACGGACAAGCGGAAATGAACTCGGCTCGTCGTCCTGATCAATAATATATATAGTTTATGTGGTCGGAAATGAATATTTCTATGCGTTACAAACTTCTGGGCAAAATTAATATACACTTTTCAAGAGTATAAAAATGCATGGTGTAATGAAAAAGGTAAAGCGCTCCATGATATAATCATACATTGAAAGGCTCACTTCTCAATTACATATCTTTAGTATGCAGCTAAAGCTTGAAGTGAAAGGTTGTTTCCACGCTGTTCGTCAGCTTGCTTGACGTCTAAGCGCACATGCCACACACAAAAAGTGCATGCACAATTTTGTTGTCAGTCCTAAATGGCTTTAGAAAATGTTAAACCCCCCCTATCAACAGCATTATTTTAGAAACCGACCAGTATTGCTGGTTTACGGAGTTCGTTACAGCAATTTAAAGTGGTGTGACACCCTAAGTACGAAAATCAATCTAGGACATATTTGACCAGAGATTACATTAACAAATCAGGAAATTGTTTCAAAGAAATTTAAATATTTTTACACTTGCCCTCTATCACTTTATTGTGTTAAGTAGAGTATACCGAATTCATTGAATTGCCTTAGCATGTGCTTGTTAATATTCTATCTTATTTTTGCAACGGTAAACTTGTTTGTAAATTAATTGTAATGTTTTTTTTTTTCTTTCTTTGCCCGCTGCAATTTTCTCATATTGTTTGTTTTTGCAATAAACAACGGCCACTGAAGCAACCCGGCTGCTCCCCTTGGGGCGTTCGCTGTGGTTGTTATTGTTAATCATTGCACTTACAATAATAACAATAACAACAACAGCAACTGAGTAACAAACCTGACGAATTGACGCTTACATGGGGGCTCTTATTAGTGGAGGAGGCGAGGGAGGTGTTTGGTTTGTAGCTCGCGTCCAGCCACCAGGCCGGCCGGTCTCATTCAGTCGAGCGTTGAAAATTAGCACTGACGCAACACATTCGCCGCGTAAATTGACATTTACGCGATAATTACGCGCTTATTATATTTATTACCTGTTTTTTTCCGCATTTAATTCTTTTTCTTTTCCATGTTCATTATTTGTTTCTTTTTTTCTGCTGCTGCAGTAAACAATTTTCATATAATTTCTATAAACGGTATAGTGAATTTCTAAAGGGGTTTGTAACGTACAGAAGAAAATATACAAATTGTGCATTATTGGTTGATTCATAATAATTAATGTTTTTTTAAAGTTTTTTTTTAAAAATATGCGAATAACGTTAACCAAACTGGAAATTAAAAGAAACGTTAACCAAAATTAAAAGTTTTTCGAGAACCCAAACCCGCTTACTGGTATTGTTAGAACCCCAAAAAAAAAGAATCTTCGAAGTCAAAAGTACGATACGGAATAAAAATTCTTCATCCTAGAGTGAATTTCTTAATTCAGCAATGTATTTTTTATTACTCTATAACTCCAAAATTGAAAACAATTGTAGATCGATTTCAAGTACAAAATTATAAACAATTAAAGAACGAACAACTGTAGGGTATAAAAACTTCGGCGAGTTAAATTAATCAATTCCGTAATTCTCTTATATTCTTGCTTATTTTGTGTTGCCTGCAGACAGCTTTGTCTGTCATTCAATTAAATTGCAGTTCCATGTTATATTTCCAATGGCTACCAGGGGAGCGGAAAAACCTTGAATTGCGAAAGCCATCAAAGGCAGCATTGAGATGTTCATACCAAGACGAAAGATGATTTCAATATAAACTCATTTTGGATGACAATAGCAATTGTTTGATAGTTATATTGATGATCACGTGTTCTCTGGGGGTTTTGTCCAAATATGAATAATTTTTCCATAAATGATCTATTTACACTGGCAATCATCAAAACAAAACAAAAAATGGGGGGAAATGAATGGAAAACAAGTTGAGTGGCGTAGGAAGGTATGTAAATTAATAAAAAAAAAAAAAAAAAACCAAAATAAAACATTAAAAACAAAATTCCGAATAACAAAAGAGCGCGCGCGCACGTAAGCGAGAAAAGCACATTTCTGATTAGGATGGCAGGCGACTTCAGGTGGGCGGGGGCGCGAGATATTACGCCGTATTACGAGTGGACGGCCGCGCGTGGCATTTGATGGAGCGAGAGAGCGGGCAGGGGCTTGGAGATGGGTCTGTGCAAGGTGAGCGAGTTGATTTCGGTTGTTATCATTACACGCGTGTGAATAAATGTGTGTATATGTGCGTGTGGCTGGCATATCTAAGACGTAGGCCACACACATATACATACATATATGCATATGTATATACGCTTACAGCTTATTTGTGTGCAAAATCAACACTTCCGCATTCGCATTCGAGTTTGAATTCAATGAAACAATAATAATAAACAACAACAACAACAACCACATGACATGAACTGGACGTAAACGTGGTTGGGAGCTGAGTGAGATAAACGGGAACGTTGCCGGCACATGTCGTATCTGTGTATCTCTGTACACTACAGGGTGTCTCTCAGTGTGGCAGCAGCAGCGTACATTGTAATTAATTAAATTAAACTGACGCACCGACTCTACGCGTTGAACTCAATTGAATTTTATTTGAATTTTATTACACGAGGACGACGACAACAACGACGATGGCGTCGACCATGTTGACTTTGGCTCTTGACGCATTGCAGTTTCGCTGCTTTGGTTTTTAGTTTTTTCCAGCTGTTTTTGTTGACTTTAACTGGGCGCGTTTACAACGCAATTGAGTGGCCTAACAGCCTCCTACTCCCCCACTTTAACCCCCTCTGTTCCCTTGTTTTAAGTGCCGGGTATGACGCGTCATATTTTTGTTTCCCCGTTTTTTTTTTTTTTATTTTCTTTATTCTGCTTTCTTTTTGCTTTTTGATTATTATTGTTATTATTTTTTATTATCAATTGAGAACGTGGCCGGCATTCGGTTTCTCTGCCTCGCCCGGCACACTTGTTGTTGCTAAATTGTTGTTGTTTTTGCACACTTAACTAATAGTTACGACTGGGAAGCGCGAAACTTATCAATTGAAATTGAAATAAAATACGCAGCAAATAGCAGAGAATTCAATACGATGAACCGCAAATGCTCTAGAACAAGGGTTGGGCATACGAATACACACACACACTATCTGCGACTAACCGTGATTTCTCTTTCTTTTTTAAAACTCTGTTTCAAAGTTATAAGAGTATATGAAGTTTGTATCAGAACCTATATATTGTAGTATATATGTTCTTGATCAGCATCAACAGCAGAATACGTTTGTCTGTACGTATAAACAATTAAATCTTAGTGAACTCAAAAATGACCAGTTGAACGAGTGAGTTGAACTCACACAGTTCGTTATTCACCACAATGAAAAGTTATCAGTTATATACAAACTTTGGCAGGTACAGAGTATATTACAATCGGGCTTGAGCGACTTTCTAACTTGTTTGCGGTTGTTGTTGTTTGACATATGACAGTCTGCAAGGCCAAAAGGCAACGTTTGGGCACCCTTGCTCCAGGAATCGTTCTTACTGCGTAATCAAATGCCCCACATCGACGCGACGTAGGTCGTCGCGACGTCTGAGTGTTCAGTAAATGAAAATTTGAATTATTTTGCAATCAGTTGTAGCAGAAAAAAAAAAACCAGCATTGTCCGACGCGAGCTGTCTGGGCTGGTGGAACTGTTTATGTAAGTCTATGCTAAACAGCTGGGCGCAGCGGCATTTGGTGTCTAGCCTGGCTGGGGCTAAGATAAGCCAAATGCCGGCAGTCGCCGAAGCCGCCGCCTGCTGTCTGTCCGTGACTTGTCGTCTTGTTCCGCTAATTTGTCGGCGCTTATAAATAATTGATACACTCTCGTGTATAGCCTAGTCTCCAATATTTATGCAAAATATATACGCTCACGAAAAACGGGTACAACCGGCAATCATTTGATTGTTTGGACTCTCTACTCACTTGTGCTGTGGCGTCAGCGTCAATGGCACCTCAATACTGTGTGTGTTACGACGACGATCGCCACCCATGTCGGCCAGTCGGGCAAAGTCTGTGTTACGATCCTGATCGGCCAGACGTGCGGAGCGTCGCGATTCCAGCAGTCGCACTTCTTCCAAACGCTTCTTTAACTCAATCGGTTCCTGCAAATCGAGACAAATGAGACATATTGTTTTGTTAATCTTAATTGTTTTGAAATGATGAGTCATTGGAATTAAAAGCTCTCTTATCATTTTATAAAGTATTCCATAGTTTCGTAGAATTTCAAATTGCGTTTAATTACTGCTTGGAATTCAAATTAATCCAATTGAAGCCCACAAAGTTAACTTAGAAGCATTAGTATACAGAAAAATAAGTGGGGAGCTTAAATCGAGTCTTAAAAAATTAATTTGATCCTGACCTTCGGATTGAAGTTTCAAGTAAAAAAGACTTGGATCAATCCCAGAATTCTTATTTCAAGTTCGGATCCTACTTGATAATCCAGTCTACAAATTTCTGGATTGGTAAAATCGTACTAAAGTCAATCTTTTCGTACTTGGTTTGAGAATATTCTGACATCATTCAGAATTGATTTTTATCTGAATATTTTACGATTCTTTTTTCTGCGTAGAAAATGAGAGACGAACAAATAGCTAATACACAAATCTGTTACACGGTAATATGTATGTTTTCTTCGCATTCGGATCGAATGACTATATCTTATAGCTGCCTTACGTTCCCTCGGAATTTGGTGAGAAACACTTTTTGTTTTCAATGATAGCATTCTTAAATTTTGCAGTTATGCGTTTTAGATGCTTTCTAACCGATCTGCTTAATTTGGTTCAAATCGGATGACTATATCTTATTGGAAAATGGGAAAAAAACATTTTGTTTGCAATGTTAGCCTTCTTAAACTCTGCTGTTATGAATATTTTATGCTTTCAAGCATGTCTGCATAATTTAGTCAAAATCGCGTGACTATATCTTATAGCTGTCATAGGATCGATCTGTTGGAAAATGGGGTTTATTGAGAACAACTTTTTGTTTTAAGTAATAACGTTCTTAAACATTGCAATTATATATTTAAAAGCTTATGGATCTGCATAATTTGTTTGAAATCGGATGACTATATTTTAAAGTTTCCATAAGACCGATCGGTAGGAAAATGGGGTTTAGTGAAATAATTCCAATTTAGAAGTGAACAATCAAATTCTTAATGATTCTGAATGTACCTAAAACCGGCATATATATATTTGAATTTCTACAGGTATGATCAGGTGGGGCTAACTCTTCCAATTGTGTTAAAATTTCGGCACATTGGCTTTGCATTGTCGATTCTTTTTAAATTTGAGAATTTTTTTTTAAGATAAACCTTCACACTAGAAATCGGACTACAGTTATTATTTTTTACCTCGGCGGTTTGAACTGTGGGGATATTAGAAACTAAGATGGACCTGTGTGCGCCACTATCCTACAAATTATTCGTAAAATTGTCACGCAAGTTTAGTCAATAGAACACAATGTTTAACTCAATTATACACTTTTCCCCAGAAATTGCACAGAATTTCAGTTTGAATATTCGATAATGACATGGCAATTAAGTGAATTTTAGATTAAAAATAATAGCTTCTCAGAAATGAAAGCCAATGCATAACGATTTCAAATGAACATTTCAAGGGTAATGATACACTCGCACATACAATCATTATAATTTTTTTTTTTTTCTTATAGACATCTTAGGGCAAACGAGTCAGGTAAATAAATATATGCAAAATGTTATAAATTCACGTGGGTGTTAATTGACAAACTGAGGAGCTCTGCAGGCGACCTTGAATGTTGAATGTTGCTAACAGCGAGAGGGCTTAATGAGGTCACTTGGTTACATGGCACGCCCTAAACTGTTCCCCCGCCTGTACATACATATGTATTAATAGCCATGCACATCTTTTTTTTACATAATCACCTTTTGCATTGAGACAGCTCAACAAATGGGCAACCTTCAGAATTTCAAAAGATTTCTCTACACAAATTCTTTCGTTTTGCAGTTTTTATTATGAAAACAATTCTTAGCAATTGATTGTGACACTTATTAGGCCAAACATCTGCATTTGGTTTAGATTATTTTTATAAAATTTATAGATGATGGAAAGCAGCTAAACTGTATTTATTTTGTCGCACATTTTGTTGGCTTTTTGGCAATTTGTTGAATGTGCGTTAATTGGGCACAAAACGCCGGCCGGCAGCAAAAGCTGGCAGTCGAGCGAAATGCGTCAGCGGGGCGGCGACGTATCTAACAGATACAACACGCACACAAACACACACACAAACACTCACACACGCGCGCGTACTTTGCTAATGCTTTCGTCAAGAAATTGTCGTGTTGTGTGTTTATTTTTAAATATTCAAATTTTATTCCCACGGGGCGGGGGAGAGAAAGCTTGCAAATTTGGGCTACTAGGCCTCAATCTGTTTATTTTTTTCCGTTTTTTTTTATTTGTTTATAACCGCAGAAAAACACTTTACATTTGGCGTAACCAAATAATCACTTGCACTTTTCCCGAGGAGCGCGCTTTAAGCTTTGACTCTTGGTTAAGGGTTGGGTGGGGAGGTCGCGCACTGTATGGGTTTTGGTTTAAGCGGATTCGCGGATTCAAATGGTGTTACTCAGGCTGGTTTTAGTTACTGCTGCTGCTGCTGCTGCTGTTGGGCTGTGCGAGACGTTCGCGCGCGCTTTCAAGAATGATTCTTGCTGCGCTTGCTGGTTGCTGCCGGGCCGCGTTTGAATCGGCTTTTTGGCTGGCTCGCACTCGGCCGGCCTCGTTCGGCTTCGTGGTGGCTCTCTCTGTTAGCGGCGTTTGCGCTCTCCATTTGCAATTTTCCGGTTACACACGGACAGCACACAGATGCACACCCCGACAGCGCTGGGACGTTTGTTTTTGTTTCTTCGCTTTGTGCTGGCTTTTCGCATGCTTTTGGCGAGTTTGTTTATGTGCCAACCTCCCTCTGTTTCTCTGCAAAAACTTGCACTCGGCTAACTGCGCCGTCGCGCTCTTTTACTCAAACTCAAATGTTCGCTTAACCTAACTCAAAATGGATCTCGAAAATGTTGAGTCTGCCTGAGCTGCAGGTAGCTGCAGTTACACTGAGGGAAAATAGATGTACTAAAATTTTGGTAATCGCAAACTTACAAAAAAACGTGCTTGAATTGAGGTACGATTTCTTAAAATGAGAACGAACAAACTCTTCTGAGTATAAGTATATATTTTCCAAGTCTGAAAATGCGTAAAATTGATGTATATCTTACGTACCAATTTTTTTAAGGCCCAGAAAACTGGATTCAAGTATTTCGTACTTGTAAAAACGTGTTAGATATTAGTAAGGTGTACTTGGTTTCAGTAATTTCAGACTCAGACTCGAAATACTGAGTTCAAGTGCGATACTTGATTTTTTCCCTTAGTGTACCTGTCGACGCAACTGCCCACCCCCGATCATGCCGCTGAGTTTGATTTAAGAGCAATAAACATTGACTTAAGAGAAATATTTCTGTTGTTTATGACGCGCCGGCCTGCTGACGATGAGATGACGAAACAGAGGCGGCGCTGCCTCTGCCGCCGCTTTGTTGTTGATTCGACTTTAAGCTGAGCTCATGCTGGGATTTTCACGCCTAGTAGTAGGGGATTTCTTTTAGGTTTATGCCGTGTTTATGACAAATGTTTTGATGAAATGAGGTAAGTCTGTTTTAAGGGCAAAGCAGCTGCTTCTTATCAGCCAGCAGCCTTATTTTGGGTTTTACTTTTGTGAATCCCATTAACCGCATTAACCAGTTCTTCAAGTAAAAGTGAAATCTTGTGGCTTCAAAAAAGGTCAGGCTAACCCTAACCTAAATTCTGTCTTGTTGATAAAGCAAATTTTTTTTAAAATTGCTGTCTGATAATGAGCTGCTTTTGCGGTAAGATAACGTGGCTTATCAGACTCCGCTCTTATGTTTCTATTTAACAACAACAGCAATAAGGAACAATAGTGGTCACCAACCGCACCCGAAAAGTGCTCAACTGCAGTCTGGCCTGGGAATACCACCTAAAGTCATGTGTGACTGCCTGGGCTGATAAGTGTACCCAGATAAGGCTCTATTCGACCACAAACAGACATACGTATTCGTGCATATGTACATATGCGACGACCGTGGGCTCGTTTGGGGCAAGGGCAGTCGGTGATTACATTGATTAAACAACAACAAGAAATGATCCCAGCTGTTGTTGTTATCTGTCAGATAAATAATACAGCGTCAGTGGCGCATGCTCAAAATTTGTCACTTGCCAACATCTTCCACTTGATCGTGCGGCGATTCCACCAACTCGAGCTGCCGTCTTGATTTTAAAATGCGTGAACGTGTGCCGCAAACCTGAGACGCATGCGAAATCAAAATCAACAAATGAGCTCAACATTTTGCATATTGTTGCGATATCGGGCCAATAAATGTGCCACTTAAGCGTTGTTTATAAAAACAGAAAACGGGGCAGGGAGGTGGTAGAAGGTAGACCAAATGAGAATTACGGTCGACAGTTAGCTTAAGTTATAAGGGAATTCGTACTTGATATGCAATATTGGAAACGATAGTGTCTAAAGTAATGAGAAGATGGTAAAGCAAACTTCGAATGTGCCGAAGATCTAATACACTTGCTAAAGCTCGATACAATTGATTTAACCGATAGAATATATACATATAGATGTCATATATTTATAAATCTTAAATCATTAAGAATCTGATTGTTGACTTATAAATTTGATCACTCTACCATCAAAAACATATAAGTTTACTCAGTAAGACACATTTTCCGACTGATCGTTTCCGATTCCGACCTTTAAAATATTTAATTTTGGTTATTTCTAAGTTTAGGAACGCTATCGTAGAAAACAAAACAATTTTTCTTCCCAAGTCCTATTTTCTACCCGATTTGTTTTATGGCAACTTTAGGATTAAGGCATCCAATCTTACACAAATTTGAAAAACAGTTATTTTGCGTGTTCACCTATATTCACAGGGGGATTTGTCTAGGATGTGTCTAAACGAGACTTTAAAAACTAACGGAAAGGAGGATGCGCCCTACATAGAGGATTTGTGTTTGTGGGGGGGGCGTCTGTAGAACAGTTACTTAAAGGTTTGAAAGCATATAATATTCATAATTCCAGATTTTTTTTTTTTAGATCTTTTTCGTAAAAAACAGTTTATTTCACTAAACCACTATTTCGACCGATCGGTCCAATGGCAACTATCAGATATTGTCACCCGATTTTGACTAAATTTTGCAAAGTTCTTTGAAAGCTATATTATACCTTGAAAACAAATAAGTTGTTCTCACTAAGACCTATTTTTGGACTGAGCGGTCCTATGACAGCTATGAGATATAGTCATCCGATCCGGATACACTTTACAAGTGTATAAAAGGTATATTGATGAGGTAGACAAAGATACAAACCTTCTAACTACTAATCAAAAATGTATACTTTATGGAGTTCTGTCTTGTACATACTTTTGCTCAACTTCATGATACTCTCTTTTTACCCATTTTTATGGATTCAGGGTATAATGAGATTTTGTATTGTACCGACCGTAAGTCTAATATGATTGTTATTCGATGGGAATCTTCCAGGTCAGTCGGGTTATTCTGCTGAAAGTGACTGATTGACATTTTGAGTAGCCTTGCACGTTGCCATAGGCATACCGTCATTTTTCTTATCGGGAAGGGGCTTGGTGGTAGTACCCCAGATGATCTTAAGTAACCAAGTCCCTGAGACATTGTTGTTAGTGCTAAACTACTGATTCATTTGTTAGCACTGAAATTTACCAATAAGCATGGGAATATCTGATCAGCCTGTCAAGCTGATCAAGAATTCTTCTTCCATCTTAACCTAAAAGTAATTGAATAAATTTCATTTTGAAGAAATGGCTGTCCTTTGATTTCATCTAATTTTATGCTGGCACCCAACACTTTGGAAATGCATTGTCACATTTTTAGAGTTAACCGTTTTACAAAGGTTCGTTCGTTGCCAGCCAGTTAAACCCAATTAAAGGCTATCTACTTATATATCTTTCGCATCGAGCAATGTCCAAATAAATAAAATGCCATATTCCTGTCAAATTAACTGTAAACCTCGTTGGCTGACACAAATTGTGTGCCTAATTTGTTTGCCTAGCCCAAAAGGTTCCACCTAATTGCCCATTACCCCGAGCTCAGACAGGCCTTTCCAATGACCAGCTGCCGCCAGATGACGAGGCTTGTGCAATGATCTCAGACTCCCCAACGAACTGCAAGCATTTTCGCAAGAATACGCCAAAAAATAAAAAGAAGTAAAGTTGCCCACGTGCTGTGCTTGGGCAATTTGGGTTAATTGTCTGTGTGTGTGTGGATCAACTCCCCATTGTTGGCTGACAAAGGCCGCCTAACGCTTTGGGTTTTGACACGCGCTTGCGCTGCCAATAACAAAAACAAATAATAACCGATCGGGCCTTGCAATTATGTATGTAGCAGGCTGACTCAGCCGGTCGGAACTGAACTTTGCTACATTGACGATAATACATTTCTCAGGCGTCATTTGACGCGTTTCGCAAAAAAAAAAAAATGAAACTGAAAGTGTGTTTTTGCGAAAAATAAAATCACAATTTTACGTAACATTTGGCACTTTATTTGTTTTTTCCACTCCTCAGACATGTTCCGATCAGGCCAGAATGGCCTGCACCTTGCCATCGAAATTGAATGACAAATTGTATTTAGATTGCATCGCATTTAGCATACATACATATATGTAATGCTATGTGAGTCAATAGCGAAGATACTGTAGATATTCCGGAAGTGTTTTGTAGTCTCTTTGAGTCATTCAACAAGTCACAGCAAATGGAATTCAATTTTGTGCGCCGTTTTGTGTTCAAATTGAAAGCCACTTAACCCATTTTGTGCATAATGCGAAACAGTTTGAACTGGCGACAGACAGCTGGCGGCATAGCGGAGTGAGAGTTGCCTCCTCTCTGTGACGGTTTATTAGATCAGAGATGCGGCTGCCTGTCGATTTGGGTGAGCCTAATGAAGTCTTAAAAAGTCATTAATGAAACTGTTTTGCTGTTTCTTTATCCGCTTAAGCATTTTGTGGGTCATTATATAAGGGGGCCGATAGTTGGACTTGCTTCACACATGTCGATTCGTTGTGCTTTCGCAATGGATGAACGGCCAGCTGGCTGGGCTGATGTTGGCCTGGTCAGGTCTGGCCAAAAAATAATAAAAAAAACACACACACAAATTTATGTGTTTATGATGCAAGTGGAGGCAATGGAACGAAGTGCTATAATCTTCGATCTCACGCCAGATGGATACTTCTACACTCGGGAAAAACGGGTCGTAAAAATAAGTACACTCATATTTGATTTTACCATGTTATTTATACCATGTAACCATTAAAAATGGTTAAAAGGGGTATCATGAAGTTGTGCAAATGTATGTAACATTCAGACGGAAACATTTTCTAGCATATGAAGTATTAAAGTTCTTGTTCAGCATCAACCGTTAAGTCGATAAAGCCAAGTCCGCCTGTCTGTCTGAGGTAGGTTTATAGTATAAACTTTTTACCAAACGCAAATAACTGTCAGAGCCACAACCTTGAGTCTTCAAATATTTTAACTTTGGACTGATATCAGTACAGGGTTGCCCATATTCGACGGACCCATGTTTTTTTAAAAAATCAAAGAAAAAAAAAAAAATTTGGCGGTTGGCAATCTTAATCATTTAATTTGTTCCAAGTAGATTTGTTCACATCAATTTTTGAATATGATATCTCTCAAATGGCCGCCTCTGGCGTTGATGGCGTATTGTGCCCTTTTTGCAGCATTTTCCATCGTTTTCGCCAACATTTCGGCCGGAATAGCGGCTATTTCTTCACGAATGTTGTCCTTGAGCTCTTCTACGGTCCTTGGCTTGTTAACGTAAACCTTTGACTTCAAATATCCCCACAAGAAGAAGTCAGGCGGCGTCAAATCGGGCGAACGCGGGGCCAGTCCAAATCACCACTTTTCGACATCAAACGGCCCGGAAACAATTTCTTCAGAAAATCGATTGTTATGCGACTTGTGTGCGGTGGAGCGCCGTCTTGTTGAAACCAGAACTGCCTCATACGCTTTCGACGAATAATTGGCATCACAAAATTGGTCATCATGTCGCGATAACGCTCCTGGTTGATGGTAACAGCATGGCCATTTTCATTTTGGAAGAAAAACGGCCCAATGACCGTTTTCGCACTAACGCCGCACCAAACTGTGACTTTTTCGTCATGAAAAGGCACTTCTTGAATCTCCTGAGGATTTTCAGTGGCGTATATACGGCAATTTTGCTTATTTACGGTCACATTTTTTAATTTTTTAAAAGCACGTTGAGTTTTCACAATTGACTTGTTCTGTTGAATGTAAATTTCAACTATTTCAGAGCGCTCGCGTGGCGTGTATTGTTCCATGGTAAAAATCTGCTTGGACTGACGCTTCAAACGCGGTATGTCATTAAGCGATCTGACATCTCTGTCAAAAGTTATGGCGTTGCCAGATGGGTCCGTCGAATATGGGCAACCCTGTATATTCTAAAAAGCTCAAAGTTACTGTTATTATGACTGAATCGATTTAGCTTGCTTTTCACCAACCGGTGCAATCTGATTTGTAACCAATCTTGAAGCAGTTAAATGCCTAGCTACATATTTTCAACCAACACACCGAATTTCGGATTCATATTTTAAACATTTCCAAAATTATATAACCACATGTCTAATTATTTCGCTGATTTCGAATTTGAAGTCGATCGGATGAAAAACAAATGATTCCACATAAACTTTCGGAAATTTTCTTCTAGTTGGGTGTGGAGTTATTAAAATTTAGTTTTAACTTGCATCACAAATGGAATCATCAGTCTAAGTTTTAACATTTCGTTAACTTAAGGCCTTGGGCCAGTCATTGCCAAAAATATTGACATCATAGTGTAAATATTAAAATATCACAATTTTGTTATTCTTTTTTTCACTCCAAATCCACAAGTCAACTTTTCCAACCAAACAAAATTGTAACGAAAAAAGCCCCCCCCCAACATAGAATTCACTTTGTGCTCGTTTCCAGTTTGTAAGTAGCACGTACGTAACCCAACTAACGGTTAATTTGCTTGGGATTTGTGTGGATTGTGGTGGATGCCAAACCAGAGCGTAAGCATAAACATAACTGTAATTGCCAGCGGCATAATTGCGTCGTAATTGCAGTTGGAGAAGCGGAAAATGAAAGTGCAGCAAATAGAAAATGGCCGAAAAAAATAATATATATTTTTTTTGTTTTTTAACACAGTCCGAGGCAAAGGCAAAGGCAGAGGTGACCCAAAAAAAAAAAAAAAACTTTAGATGCGTTACAATTTCTACCAAATTGTTTCAAATTTGCTTTCAATTTAGAAAGCCAGACGATTCTCTGTCTGTGGTGGGGCGGCGTAAGAGGTGGAGGAGCAAGCACAATGAAATTGAATTTGATTTGATAGCTGCGCGCTTTGGCGAGGTGGAGCAACAGCAGCAGCAGCCACAAGTGAAAGTAAAAACAAAAATCCGTAGCGCCACCAACAAAACCAACTTGGCTTTCATGGGTATTATGAAACGCAAGTCAGTCAACCAGCTGGACGTGAGGTGGCGATGGTGATGGTGGTGCTGGTGCTGGTTTGGAGGTAGCAGCTCGAGCCCCAACTGCTCTGGCAAGTCATGCAAGCGCCGCGGCGCAGACGCAGTCGCTGTCGAAGATGTTTGGCAGGTGCGCAAAACTTTCAACAGTCAAACGGCATTGACTTCCAATTTGAAAACTTAACTCTGATGACGTCTGATGATGTTGTTCGCACATTTGCCAAAGACCAGACAGGGCCGGAGGCTAGTTTAGTGGCTTAATTGCCAAACGAATTGCCCAAGGGGAGAATGCAAGGAGTTGGTTAATGTGGTTAAAATACAAAGTTTTGACATTCTAATTTCGCACAGTCCAAAGTTTGATTGAATTCAAGAATACCACCTAAATCTGCCTATAACTCGGATAAATTCCGACTTAGATTAATCGTAATGGATATTATCGATTCGTTGAGACCTGTATAACACCTAATGTGTGAGTACCATTCTGTCTATAACTCGAACAAATATTGATCTATTTGAAGCATAATGACATACTCAGGTGAACGCCAGAGTGTCAGGCATTTAGTTTCTAGAAAACGGTTGGCGTATCAAATCTTTCGCATAGACCAAAACATTACCAAATCTTGATGCCAATTCTAACCCAAATGCTAGGGGCATCTCGTTTAGTCTGTTGCCTGCAACTTCACATCAACAAGTACCGCTATGTTTAAGCCACTGTCTCCCGCATTTTAATGCGCCCCTCACGGCTACCCGCTGATTTCCAAACATTAACTTAATTTTTTCTCATTTGTTTCCACAGGTTTCTTTTTTTATATTTTTTTTTTCGTTGCTGCCACTGAAATTAATTATGCGTTTGCGCTCAATTTGTAGCCCAAGTAATTTGCCGTCACTGCTTAGAGGGGCAGGCAGCAACATTGAGGCAGGTGAAAGATTTGCGGGTGGCTCCCCACTCGACTCGACGCGCGACTCGGCTTGGCGTGAAGCGAAGTGAAGTGGCATCGTCGGCAGTTTCACAATGGCCTGGGGCACTTTTGAAATATCCCCTCCCCCCCGCGCTGCTTTTGTTGGTAGCCATGGCTTGGATTTGTTGTTGTTGGATTGCACTTCTTTTGGCCATGTTGGTTTAATGTTGGCCCAGAGCAGGTGGCATTCTTTGCTTAGCTCAGCAATAAAGATTTTAATTAAGCGATTGACTGTCGATCTAAATAAATGACTGTAAAACAAATTTGGCGAGCGTTTTGCCATTTGCTTGTTGCACTTGCCCACTAATGATAGAATGTGTGTGTAAGCTAAATGGCTTTCCAGCGATTCCATTAGGTGGGTGGTGGTTGGTGAAAGTGGCCAATCGGTTGGAAAACTAGCCTTGTAATCGAATTTTTAATTAAAGCAGAAATAAGGTTTACAAGTTTAAGTCCCCTTAAGTTTTTAAGTGCAAATTGTAGTTATTAATGTATTGAGTGGTCGCCGATAAAAAACGAAACATCTTAAATATCAGTTTCTTAAGCTTTTTTCGCCAGAGCTTTTGGCTTTAAGCAAGAGAAGTTGCTTATTGCATTTTATATTTAAGTCTAATGTGAATGTTCCAAAGTGAAACAAGTAAGAATTTTCGGTCAAGCCCGACTGTAATATATTCAGTAACTTTGTATTTACCTGATAAATATGTGGGGTCACTCAAACTGCGTAAGTGCTGCCCATCACGATTGCGTGCTTGACTATCGTTCATCTGATCGGGAGACTGTGTACGGTGGACCGATAAGATATGATGAATTAAATATTAGTCTAAAGGGTTCAACAAATTTTAATTGGGGGTGGCAACTCAACTATCGTTCATCGATAGCACCCTCGCCGGCGGGGGCGGGGGGGGTGTTGGCTGGTTATTGCTTACCTGTAGTGGTCACCAACTGTGTGCTGCCTCCGTTGGGTGCTTGACTATCGTTCTCTGCGGGAGACAGTGTCGGTGGCCGATGATTGTGAATTAAATATTAGTCTAAAGGGTTCAACAAATTTTTAATTGGGGGGTGGCAATTCAACTATCGTTCATCGATAGTCATACCCTATTCTGTCATCTATTTGAGATCAGTTCGTTCTTACGGATAGACGGACAGGAGTACATAGCCTTATCGACTAGGCTGTTGAAGCTGATTAAGATTTTTATACGTTATAGACTCTGTGACACTTCCTCCTGCACAAACTTCTTATACCCTTTCTGCCTTTGGTACGGGGTATATGAAGTGGAGGCTATCAGCCATGTTCTGAATTCCACTTCCACAAAAGTTTTGTGATTTGGAGACCAAATTTGGTCTAAAAACAGGTTTAAAATCACAAAACTTTTGTGTAGGTGGAATTCAGAACATGACTGTTTATTTATCGCAATTCTGTATCTTATTGTTATACTCTGTACCGAAGGTACAAAGAGTATATTGGGTTTGTGCAAATGTATGTAACAGCCAGAAGGAAGCATCTCCGACCCTATAAAGTATATATATTCTTGATCAGCATCAACAGCCGAGTCGATATAGACATGTTCGTCTGTCCGTCTGTCTGTCCGTATGAACACTGAGATCTCAGAGATGGTAAGAGATAGAGGTTTGAGGTGTATGGAACATATATTTCTTATACTTGCAGGCAGATCAAGTTTAGTTTTTTTTTTTGCCACGCCCCCTGCCTCCCCCGGAAATTGAAAAAAACCTCATATCTTCCACAATTTTGGAGTTAGGTTGTTCGAACCTTCTAGACTTATATTCTACTCATCATTACCTACCGAGCCTCCATACATCGTTTTCCGATCAGATGAACGATACTAGTGTTGCCACCCCCACAATTTGAAAAACACCTTAAATATCCCACAATTTTGGGTTTAGGTTGTTCAAACCCTCTAGACATATATTCTTCTCATTAATACTTATCGAACCCACATACATCGTTTTCCGATCAGATGAACGATAGTAGAGTTGCCACCCCCGCAATTTGAAAAACACCTCAAATATCCCGCAATTTTTGAGTTAGGTTGTTCGAACCTTCTAGACATATATTCTACTCGTCATTACTTATCGAACCCCCATACATTGTTTTCCGATCAGATGAACGATGGCAGAGTTGCCACCCCCACAATTTGAACAAAATCGAATATCTTCCACAATTTTAAAGACAGATTGTTTGAATCTTTTAGGCATATATTTTAATCGTCATTACTTATCGATCCTCCATAAACCGTTTCCAGATCAGATGAAAGATATTCGAATTTTAGCACTGCCCGTAATCGTGACGTGCAAGTGCTGCACAGATTGTGTGACCCCACACTTTAAAGTTTTAAGTTATATACAAACAGGTACAGAGTATATTACAGTTTTTTTTTACTTTTTTTAATTTGATTTCCCAAATTCAAAAAGTTAAAGCTTTTTGTACCAATGGTTTTTCGTGGAAATAATTAAAGTTTAAGTATTCCCAAACTTATTGAAAGCACCTAGCGTTCATTTCATTCAACAATAGTTCCGGGAACTATAGTGCTTGAGAAATTCTTCAAAATTAACTGCCATAATGCCATCCAGTGTGCCCGGTAAACATTATAAATTGCTTTACCAAACAAACCAACATACCATTTTGACTCAATTTTTTATGATTTTCAATTAAAAATCTCCCAGTTATTGTTTTGCACACTGCAAAACTGCATGGGTAATGTGTACCCCAGGTGGCAAAGTATCTATTAGATGCCGTTAACTGTAACTGCAGGCTTTTTATTCGCTGCCAACACGCAGCCAGGCAAATGCGCTTGTCAGCGCTGTCGCTTACATTTCAAAATTGGCTCTCGGGCTTTCATATGATGTGTATGCGGTTTGGGTTTTGGTGTGGCATATAATTACGGGCAGGCGACAGGCGCAGGAAACGGCAAATTAGAAGCAAAAGCCAGCAAGCCAGTTGCATTATCCTGCGGGCAGGCAGCGGCGTCAACGTCCGCATTAGCTTAGGCTGCGATTAGCCTCAGTTTCCATTTTGACACGCGAAATTTTGGTGGCAGCGTCACACGGAAGTTGGCCTGATGTTTCTTTCATTGGAATGGAGCCATAAAACTTAATGATTTTCGAATTAGCTGGTGCTGTTGTCGCCGCTGATAAGCAACAAACTCAAAACACGACAAATGTCAGCCAGGCAAGAGTTGGCTTTGGCCAACTTTTTATGCGCCATGAAGAATAGACATATTATTATCTATGGTACAAGATGGAGAGCTTGTTTGCTGTCTTGGGAGCCGCAACTGGGGCATGCAATTATGCTCAAGAGAACTGTGCCAAGGCGGCCAGTAAAACGCACTCGGAAAAATACACCAACATAATAATTATTTTGCCTCACTTTTGACATTTCGCTCCGTATGTCCGACTGACTGTCTGTCGATCTATCTAAGCAATTGTATCTCTGGCCAGAGAACAATGAGACATAATACTAAATTAGCATTAACCCGGAAACTCAAGTGGACACGCAGCTGAGTTTGAGGGTTTTGCTGACTCATGCTGCTTGCCGCCTGTTGCAGGTGTGGCCTCCTGTCCCACTTGAGAGTTGGCAAATTAACTTGTTTGCCATACGATTAGAGGCGGATATTTATGGTTTATATGATTTGGTCAGCCAGCCGATAAGTGGGTCATGCATATGTCGAGGTGATTTTCCAGCATTCTTGGCATCGATCTGGCCGGCGCACACTATGGTTAAAAAGTTTATTTTGTTTGGCATAAATTCACATTTTCTTTAAGGAGATGAGATATAAATTTAGTTTGCCACAATAATTCATATAAATAAAAACATTTTCGAACAACTGTTTGAAAAGCTTCCTTATTTTTATGAAGTATTGTGACGAACTAAACTTTTATCTCATCTGAGTAGAGGCCTTTATAATAGAAAAGATAAATAAGCGGAGTCAATAAGTGATTGAGTGCATACACTCAGAAAAAAACGGCTGCCAGCGTTCTAGAACGAACGGGATTGAATTTATACCGTTTCGTACTTAAAATTTCAAGTATAATTCGTACTTGATTGTACTTAAAGTAAGTACGAATCAGTCTTAAGTTTAAAATTTACCCCAAAATGTTCCTAAAATGAGAACAAAATTCTTAAATCAAGTACGAAATACTTAAATCAAGAATTTTTGTACTCAAACGGGAACGGGATATAATGAATACCGATTTGTACTTAAAATAAGTATGATTCGTTCATGGGTGTCGAATGAGAGCGCGCACAATCTGAGAGCAAAAGCAAATTGGCTCTCTTGGCTTCTCTCTTTGAGTTTCGTTTTGCCGTCTGGAGCAAACGTACTTGTATGTAATTTGGCGCCTAGTCTCGCAAGCGCGACGCGGTCGAGTGCGCTAAGACGCAGTCGTTCTTGTCTTTCAGTCCCGAAGTCCCGAGTTCGATTCCCAGACAAGGAAAGGTAAAGTAAGCTATTATTAATTTATAAATTATTATATGTTTCAGAGAAAAGAAGACTTCAGTGAAAACAGTCGGGGGTACACAGGGTTGAGCCATTCCGAGAATTAACCCATTATGTTGAGTTGGGTTATTTTTTTTTTGAACCAATTGGGATTGGAACAGTCCAAAATGTACTTAATGTATCCCGAAACGGTCTTAAATCAAGTATTTCGGGATTGAAAAAATCGTACTTAAACCAAGTATTTTGTACTTGTATCAAGTATTTTCGTACTTGGCGTACTATTGACACCGTTTGTACTTGATTTAAGTACAAAGTTCTCGGTTTTTTTTCTGAGTGTACCGCATCTCATACAGTCTGTTTTTTTTTTTCGTTTTTAAGCTTCAATAAAAAAACTCTAAAAATGGAATAGAATTCACAAGGGATATCAATGTATCCAAAAAAAAATGACTTCTAATTACAACCTCTCGATGCACTTAAACACATCGGATCAGCTGAGGATCTATTTGGCCTATGTGTGGCGCTTAACCTAACCTAATGTATCTTAATACCATGACCATAAATTTCACTGAATGCAAAACTTATTACCCCGGGAGATGGAAAATTATTTTTTACTCTCAGAGTTGTGCCACAAATCTAAGCCCAACTCTTAGAATTTCTTCGCCTTGTGCATGGGAAAAGGCAGATTCGAAGAAAAAAAGGGTAAACTCAATAAACGCGATAGCATTTTACTGCCAAAACTTCTCTGTGTTCAACCGTTCTTATTGGGCGTTTCAGATTAGCTAGATATAAGGCTTAAGACAATGTGGTTAAAGTCACAAGATTCTAACTTAGAAAGCTGCAACTTTCTCAGAAGTTTCCCTATGAGATGAAAGTGGGAACTAAGGCGGGGTATGTATTTCCCCGGTTTTGGAAAATCCTTCCACAAATTTTGATATTTGAACCATAGTGCAACGGAAAGTGAAAACATGCTTAGAGTTGGCCGACTGGCTGGCCTTAATTATGATTTGGGCCATTCATTGGCCAGCGCCGTATATAAGTAATTTGCACAACAGCAAACAAAGTTGTTTGTTCTGTCTTTTAAAATTTTGGCAAGCCAAACGAGTTGGAAAGTGCGAATTTTTGCACGTCTCGAAATTAGCATAAAGCGAACACGAAAATAGGAAACAAACCAACAAAGAATACTATATATCCTGACCTCACTGTAAATATTTGTGATAGTTTCATTTATTTTCAACAATATGCCAAGCAAATAAATGCAAATAATCATAAACAAGTTAGGCAAAAAACACAAAAACAAAATATTGCAAAACGGCAAACAGAAACAACTACCGAACTGCCGTTCCCCGCCTCTGTCGTAGTATGCGAATATCTCAGTTTTAGCTTCACACTAGTTTCACACTTTCGAGTGGCTTCGGCCACGAGATATGCTTGAGTAAGTTACGGCGGCGACGGCTCTGGCAAAGCTAAATAAAAATATATATATATATGTACAAGTATTTTATATCCCATAGATAGCGTGGCGTGTGTGTAAAGCATTGCAAGCGGCAATAGACAAACAGCTGCTGATGTGCTACGCCAGCAATGATTGGCATTTCTTGTTGTTGGCTTTGCTGTGTTGCCTGTTGCCATGTCAAAGATATTTGCACTCTTTGAAATTACGAAGATGCAACGATGGAGGCGACGAGGCACAGTGGATGATTAGCAGTCAAATATTGTACGAAGTTGGTTTGATAAGCATCAACATTTTTCAAGCTTTTCTATAGAATATGTGTAGACTTTTTTTGTCAGATTTTTGGAAAATACAGAATCATTAGGAATTTCATTGTCCACTTCTTTATTTGAGCAACCTTCTAACAGAACAAAAAAGTTTTTCTCACTAAGGGCCGTTTTCTCACCTTCATGGTTTTTAAATCTTTTGAGATGGTAAGAACTAGAGGTTTGAACTGTATAAAGCATAAACCCCTTATATCTGTAGACAAATAAAGTTTATTTGCACTTTGAAAAACCTCATATTTCCCATAATTTCGAAGATAGATTGTTTTAGAGATATATTCTAACCAGGGAATCAAACCGAATAGAATTTCGATTCCGGTTCTGATACGTACCTTAACTAATGTTTCGCTAAAAGGTTCTGTTTAGGTTTTATTTTATTTTGGTATTCGGTTCCGTATCGGAACCTTGGATTTTATTTCGGTACACCGGTACGTACCGGTATGTACCGGTATAATTTAAAAATCTTTTAAACCGAAGATATTAGGACGTTGACGTACAATGCACAGTACGTTCAAGTGGCCCAAGCGACACATAGATGTAATAGATATAATATAATATTATCGTTTCCTTTGTAAGTGCAAATATAAAGCATAAATTAATAATATTTGTAAATTATTGAACCAATATAGATGCACATAAATAAGATGAAATTGTTATTTTTATTAAAAATTTCAGTATATACCAGATGATCCCTCAACTTAGCATTTGTAAATTTTTTCTAACGTTTACTCTACGTTTTACCCTGAGGAAATCCCTGATTGAAGCACTAAGACTGAAATAACAAATAACGAGAAGGCAAAGCTAAGTTCGACTGTGACGAAATTTCAATACACTTGCAAAAGTTCACTTCAACTGATTTATCCTGTGGAATATATATAGGATAAAGATAACAGATATTTATAAATTCAAAATCATTGAGAATCAAAATTTGATCTAAAAAAATCTTTTCTTAGCAAAAAACATTTTCCTACCGATCGTTCCTATGGCAGCTATATGCTATAGTCATCCGATTTCGATAAATTTTTTAGGAATTATGTGGAAACAAATATACAGTATGATTGGTGACGCTACGATGGACAACAAAAAAGTTTTTCTCACTAGAACTAGTTTTTTGACCGACCGTTTATATGGCAGCTATATGATATAGTCATCCGATCCGGCCGATTCCTTCAAATGTGCAGCCTATGTGTATTAAAAGCAAAGACGGAAGGACATGCAGCAAGTGGAGCGTATAAGTAAATGGAGCGCCCAAAAATAAATACTAGACAGAGAACTAGAAAGAAAGAAAAGAAAATTTCCCAGAAGTTTGTAACGCATAGAAAATCTTTACCAATATATATTCTTGATAGGACGACGAGCGAGTTTGTTCGGGTGTCGTCGTTGTCTGTTTCTACGCGAACTAGTCTTCAGTTTTGAAGCTACGAGCTAAATTTTATATATTTGCGACGAACTAATATTGAACCGCCGGTCGGATGATTACTATCCTGACGATCGTCGTGTCTAGTGAGAAAAACTTTTTTGTTCTACGTAGCGTCAATCGTATATATAGTTTATCTCACAACGAACAAATAGAAACGGATGATATACTATAGCTCAAGACGATTGGTCAAAAACTAGCTCAGTGAGAAAAACTTTTTTTTTCATCGTACGTCAAATCGTGGTTATTATTTTATATCTCCATAAATCGGAAAAATTATCAAAACGGATGACTACTATTACACTCGAAAAAAGCTTGTGAGAAAAATTTTGATTCACGTAGCGTCCAACGTTTATTTTTTTATATTTCAATTCGAAAAAATTTATCAAAATCGGATGACTAACTATACTCTATTAAGGGTCTAAAAACTCAGGAGAAAAACTTTTGTTTTCACGTACGTAATCTGGATATTAGTTTTATAGGCTTTCAAATTTTGAAAAAATTTATCAAGACGATGACTACATAATCAAGGACGATCGTTGGAAGTGTTTACTAAGAAAAGTTTTTTATGGTATCAAATTTATTATCAAGATTAAAATTTTTAAATATCGATACTATATCTTATATTTACGGTTAGTTGGTAATTTGAAGTTATTAAACTAATCGTCTTTCTTCTTTTTAAATTTTTTTTTTAAATTCTAACTGCGTATACTATCCAAGGTTTTCAAAAAATAATTATTATTGACTATTATAATGATATATATAACAATATATAATGCTATATTAGATTCGGCTTAAAGCTTGACCGATTTTCTTATTTGTTTAAATAGATCTACCCCTTAAGTTCTTCATTTCAGTTCTTAGTTCTCCATTTATTGATTTTTCACCACAAAGTCTCGTCTTACTCCCACTGTGCGTCGGGCAGCTTAGAAAAGTTTTCAAATTGTTAGCCATTTAGTGCAAACACAGGGGGGCACTTTGTTATACTTAACTTTAATTAAGGAATCTCTTAAGCATTTTAACTTCATTTCACTCTGTCCATTGAGTTTGAAAATCAAGCTGCAATTGCTAATTGTAAAGTGACTGCAATGATTTCCAGTTGATGAAATTAAGAAACTTTTACAAAAGTTCTTGGGGCTGCTTTTACCTGTTATAGGACCAGTTTAATACATCAGAAATACGCACCTGCAATGAGAAAGAAAAAACAGAAATAAAAGGTTTAGTTCAAGTTAATTGTTTAATAAACAAAGCAACCAAAAATCAAATTTAAATATATAAACTGAACTTAACATATTTTCTTTTCATAATTTTTCAATGCGAATGCCTTAAATTGGCAGAGTGTTTTCCTTATTAAAGTGCCAGCTGGTGTGGTCTGTTGTTGTTTTTGTTGTTGTTATTGCAGGCAAACACCTGTAAGCCACAAATCGTTGGCGTTTTCTTTTTGCCCAACAACAGCAATAACAACAACTATAAAGCAGTTGAATTGTTTAAGTTGTTGCATAAAACCAAGTGGTTCCCACTTTTCAAAGAGCCGGGGGAATGCGATGGTGTGCATAGAAGAAACCGTTTGCTTTTTGTGTAAGAAAAAGTGAAAGTGTTGCAACAACGAACACAACAACAACAACAACTACACACAGTAGCCAATAAGCAATAGTAATAAACCACCACATAAACCAGCTTCAACTGAGAGACAAACAATGAAGAAAATTATAAATTTCCACAGGTGAATGAATTTAAATTTGCACAAACTTGCAAGTTATAAAACGGTTGACGCAGCGTTGGCAAACCATAAACTACATCAAGTTAAAAGTTTACCAAATGTTGCATGACAATTGCTGGGTGTATGCGCACCTGTTTTGTTGCTTTGTCAGGCTTGGAAGAAACAAATTCCACATTTATTAACCAGAAGAGCTAACAAACAATCTTGAGATGAGACTGCAAGTCCATGCAGTAGCAGGAGCATATAGAGACATAATAGACACCTTGGAACGCAGCGGCTTAAGTAACCCTAGCCAAAAGTCAAAAAGTGGTGAAGATGGCCCGCATACCCAAATACCAAGCGCAGTTGGTGGCCAGTTATTTTGAGAATGGGCGGAAGGGCGAAAACTTATCGGGTCATGTTGGAAGAACGTAATGCACGAAGTAGTTCTCCGGTTTAATACGCAGGCGTCAGCAACGACATCAGACGATATCGGCATGGCTAAAAATTTTGGTGCAGATACAGGGTAAAACCACTGGCAAATAAGCTCAGCCTGGCTTTCCAAAAAATAGTAGTAGGAAACGCTTTATTGTTGCTAGTCTAAGATCAAGTGATCAGAAGGAGGCTACTAAGTACCTGGAGCTAATGCTGCATCACACACTTAGCTTCAAAAGTCACCTGGAGTATGTTGCAGAAAAGACCTTTAAAGCTCTAAATGCTTTAACCGGAATCATAGCGAACTTTGTCGGACCGTAATAGCGTAGCAGTTGGCTGATCTGCAATGTGGTCAGGTCAATCATCATGTATACTTTGCCACTATGAGGCCCTTCATATAACCGTGGTAAAAAGGTACACACAGAAAATGTGCCTTTCAAGGATTAGTGGCTTTCAAACAGTGTCAGAGATCGCCACACAAGTCCTTGCGGGAATGTTTCCGTTTAACCTACTTCACTAAGAAAACGACCGTCCAAAAACCAACCCAAGCGGACTCCCATCAGCATTTTCGACCCCATAAAGTATAAATATTCTTTATCAGCATCAAAAGCCGAATGCAACGAATGCCTTGATTCATTTAAGCTGGCTTAAAATACATCATCGAACACAACACCCTGTGAAGTAGTTTTAAATCCTTGCATAAGGATTACATTTACATATGGATGCAAGCATATACATAAGTATGTGTTTGGGCTTCATTGCAAGTAGCCAAGTTGAGCTGTTACCCATGAAATAACACAAAAAAAACTATTTATATTTCTTCAATTGTTACTCACATCTTTCAGATAAATAACGGAAGCATGTCTAAACGAGCGCTAACACTTTAAGCTAATAACCAAAATCTACCGCACATTTTGACCATAAACCGACACCAACACAACGCTATTGTATTTACCTGTCTTTGTTGTCTACCTCCCTAATATCTTGCTCTCCTCCTACGCCTAGTGTTTCTCCAAAGGCGACCAAACATTTCCGCATCGAAATGCAAACACAGCCTTTGCTTGCTTTTATGCTTCTCATTTTTGAATTTTTGCTTTTGCAAATCATTTTATAAGCCTCCCCCCCATTTGTTGTTGCCAGTTTTGACAACTCTGTTTACAGGCAGTTCCTTTCGAATATTTGTGCACACTGTAGCCATTAAAAGAAAAACAGGAACGGTAATAAAAATTAAAAAATAAAAATTTTGTGAAATCTACTGCTAAAAATTTTAAAAGTAGTTTCAAGAAATAATTTCTGAACAACGCATTCTTACGATTGGATCGTATTAGTATAATAGTGTTAAGGATGGTTGTAACAAAACACCAGAGATCTGGTGATTTTCTATAATTCTAGGAACTTAAACAATTCTTGGAGTAATAGTAATAGTAATAAAAATAAAATTTGCGTTGCTATAATACGAATTTTTTCGAAAAGTTCGATTCCTCGTTTTCTGTTTTTAGAAGGAACTATTTCGATTAAAGCTGACGCTTCTCGACTTGCTCGAAACAGTACCGGTACCATGAATTCGATTTGGTTCCTGATATAAACGGGTTTCGGGGCATACAAATAAGTGTATTTTGGTTACAAATTATGACATAGCCGAAGTTACCAAATTTGCATTGCACTAAGCATAATACTCGACAACATTTTGATTCAGACAGTATTAAACTCCTTAAATCAAAATCAACTTTAATGATCTCTTATCGATTTGGCCAATTAGTTTCATTTCATCTATCTCTCTCTCTCCTCTCTCATTACTCATCGTCACACCTCAATTGTCAAACGAAATTAAAGATGTTTTTTTCTTTCACAAAGCAAATATTTATACAATTTGTTAAAGTTTCATAAAGAAATGTTTTTACCTAACCAGTTTCCAAGAATCTATACCCCTCTCTCTTTCATTGACCTTTGACCCATCCAGGGAGAATGTTTACCTAAGCCAACACTCTCATACGCACACACAACACTTGACTCACATAGATACTTCTAGCTATCTTTGACCATGTTTTTCGTTTTTGTGTTGAGGTTTTCCTTTCAACACATTTTTACTTGGAATTTTCAAACATTTTGCCGCAACCAATGATTATTCCCCTCCCTCACATTTGCAGTCACTTTGTCCGTCTATTTACTTTGGGTTTTATCTGTGAGGCCTCTCTATATTTTACATACATAGTTTCAGGTGCTCTAAGCGACCTAATTAGACTCGGCGGCTGCTTTGCGGCCACTTAATTTTCGAGACAACTGCATGTAATTAAAGCCAAATACTTGAGATAGAGAAATAGAGAGAAGAGGGCTGCCACAGCCACTGCTGCTGCTGCTGCTGCTGCTGTTGGCCCATTCATTTGCCTGGCTAATTTATTTAAACTAGTGCCTGCCGAAAAATAAAATGCATTCAAGAGTTCTCTTCTAGAGGTTTTTTCTTTGTGTTTTATGTCAAGCGACGAGTTTTTCAGTTTTTCTCTTCCCTTTTTTCCCTTGGGCTTTCTGTGTGCGTAGAAATGTTAATGGGGTTATTTGCCTTAAAGCTGAAATTTGTTTTCGGTATATTCCAAGAGCATAATTTCACGATTTTGGGTTTTATCTGTCCTAATTATGAGAAAGAAAAGAAGGAAGAACCCTCAATATTTTCTTAGAAAGTTCCAGAACCAAATATGAATGGGTATAATAATTTAAATTTAATTAGCTGTTCGACCTACTCAATTTATAGTGTTCCCTAAAGATAGCTCGAAATTAACAACATTTTTTAGCATAATATAATAAAATTTTAAATAGAAGTAGTTCTGATAGTAAAAAGATTCCAGCGGTTCCAGTAAACATAAATACAGGCAGACGTTTTCTTTCATTTTGGAGGCACGATTGTAAAATTGTTTTCATTAACAAAGTTGATAAAAGTCAAGTTATAACAATTTGATCAAGTAAAAACAGTTCTGCAAACACAAACTTCGTATATATCGATATCTGAATTAGGTTTACTTAACATATTTTAATTGTTTCCTCAATTGTTGTCATTGACATTGGTTTTGTAATCGTTCAATTGCATCATTGTCACCTGCATAGATAATAATAAAAAAAAAAAAAAACTACAATACTTGGCCAGCTATTTGGTGTTATCAGTGGAAATAAGTTTCATAATTTTTGTCTTTCTTATCTCTCTCTCTCTCTCTATCTCCCTCGCATTTTCTTGGCCGTGTTTCGTAAGTGCAAGCCAAAGACAACAACAACTTCCGCTGTATTATCAGCACTCACGTGCCTGTTGCAATGAATACTCAGTTTTTTTTTTTGGCCTGATTAATTGCGAGTTATCTATAGAGTTTTTGCCATTAAGTGAATATAAAGTGCGTTCTCCAATTGCTTTGTTCGTTACAGTAGCTTGACCCGAGCCAAGTCAAACTATCACCGCACGCGTGTCATTTGCGAATCGCAACTTTGGCACGTCCCCATTTTCGTGCTGACAGTTTTAGCGCATGGAATTGGATTGCAACTTTCAGTAGCTCAATCTGTGAGACTGACTGGCAGTGGCACTGGCCCAGTTGACATTAATCTCAATTTTTGCATACTTACTTAAGATTTCGCACAGCTGCGTGCACTTGAAGTGGCAACAAGTTGCTGCCACATTGATACATATATTTGTTTTTCTGCACATTATATAGAAAATTAATCATATATACATTTGTATGTGCCTATTTTCAAATAAGCTTATTATACGCGATTTCATTGTTCATTGTCAGTTGGGCGCTGCAATCGCTAATTAAATGCAGATGCATCTTAATGCGCAGTTTGCGATCGACAAACGATTGTCAACTAAGTGCATCATAGATTTCGTGATGAATGACATATTTTTGAACTTTATTAGTCATTTTGATATGGAAAAAATTGAAGTAAGATCTGAAAAATTATCCACAAATGTCTGATCACAAGTTTGAAAAATGCAAACAATTTTGGACAATTTCTTAATAAACGACAAAAGTATGATGAAAAAATTAAAAAAGAAACAAGTAAGAAAGTCTGTTTTCTCTGTTATAGGTCTTATAACTTTGTGTGTTTAATAAATGTGGTTATAATAATTTTAAATGTCTGCAAAAATGCCAAGCCTTCATATTGGTGTTTTTTATATTTTTCGTCTTTTTTTGTTTTTTGTGGTGTTGTCACATAAATATTTAAACTTCTACTGCTTCTACATCTATCTGTTGAATCAGTTGAAGCGAACTTTTGCAAGTGTTAAGACAGACGAAGTTAGCTTTGCCTTCTCGACTTGCGGGAAAATGTCAATTATGCATTGACTTTTGTATAAAGAAAATATATCAAGTAATCATAATTCACAAGCAGAACCAAATCCGATGTTGTACACGAGGCGCAAGGTCAGCACTTTTAGGGCGTAGAGCTAACGTTGCATATGAGAACCTTTGACTCATACCTTCAGTCTGTTTTCGGAATGCCAATAAACCAGTCAAGCCGACTCAAAGCTACAAAGCTTTGAAAATCGATTATTGGTGCATCGCAGAATAATCAAATCCAATAATCCAAACCTAACTAAAGTTATTAGTTAAACAAATCGAATAAGTGATTACACATCAGCAAATAATTTAAGGTTCGCGCCAACGGTCTATCGTTTTGCTCTTAAACTTCTTATCGATTTTCGATCGGAAAGCTTTTATTTGAAACAGCTGATTAGTTTCACTTCTAGTTTTTCTATTTGCTTCGCACGTGTGTTTCAACTGGGAAAAACTTTTTAGAGCACCGGTATGTGACTTGATCTGCGTTGTTGCCACAGCTCAGGAAATCTTTCCTTGCAGGTCATCAAAAAGAAGCCATATTCCGGGACCTCGTTGACACACTCTTACGCCCACTAAGTGAGTCTTCTTCTGCAACTGCCATGCTCAGCACCGTCGAAAAAAAAGATTACTCGCCTCTTGCTCCTCCAGCTGAAGGCTCGGATTATCCATCAGCAGCTGAGAATGCTCCTTATGGTTTTGTGCCAGAACAGGCGCCAGCTGTGCATCCGATTGTAAAGCAACCTGGCTTGCTGCCGCCACGGCTGGAAATGAGCAATTGGATGAACATACCTACCGGAATTTCGAATTGTCCGCCAGGATTGGAATACCTTGCGACTATCGACCAACTTTTAGTTAAGCAAAAAGTGAATTTACTCAAGGTTTGCACTGGCTTCGAGACCAATAACAAATTCTCCGTTAAAAATGCACTTGGTCAGAAGGTCTACTATGCGGTGGAGGACACCGATTGCTGTACACGCAACTGTTGTGGATCAGAGCGTCCCTTTAATCTTCAGGTTTTTGATAATTTCCAACACGAAGTTATACACATGTATCGGCCGTTGGCCTGTTCGTCCTGTTGGTTTCCTTGCTGTTTGCAGACCATCGAAGTATCTGCGCCACCGGGCATTCGAATTGGCAGCATTAAGCAAGAGTGGTCCATCTGTACGCCCTCGTACCGTATACTTAATCATCAGGATGATACAGTGCTGCGCATTAAAGGACCCTTCTGTATCTGTTCGCTGTGCGGCGATGTCAATTTCAATGTGGTCTCACTCAAAGGCGAAATGGTGGGCAAAATCTCTAAGCAATGGTCTGGGCTGGCACGTGAAATCTTTTCGGATGCGGACTACTTTGGCATTAGTTTTCCACTGGACTTGGATGTGCGCATTAAAGCGGTACTGCTGGGCGCCACATTTCTGATTAATGCCATGTTTTTCGAGAAGTCTGGCCATCGGAACAGGGATAGTTTATTTGAATGTTGTGGCAAATGCTTGAAGAACATGTGTCTATAAAGTCGAAACCTGGCTATCTTAATCCTATCTTTCTAAATTGCGTGATTGTTGAATTGTTATTGTTACCCTACTTATTGCTCAGGTTTTCGCTGGAACGGTAATTGATTCTATTATTTATTTATGTATAAAGAGCCAAACGTAAAACAGTTCAGAAACATTTTACGCTCCAAAGCATTCTCTTTATTTTTCTTTTGTAAGAAAAGTTGAGAAGAGAAGCTGTGGCGAATCAATATCATTTTCCAGTATTCTGTTCCTAAGGCTGTAATTCCTATAGCTACCTACTTCACAGCTAACGCCAGTAGGAACGGCTGGAAATAAGCTAAAGATTTTTCATTAGATGTTACAAAAGCGCGATTGAATCCATGCCTTCCGCGCAGTAGCCGCAAAACTCGCAGCCTTATTATATAATGTTTAATATATAAATATACAATAAAAAATGTTTCTATTTATCTATACTGATTCATTGGGGGCATTTATTGTTAAGCATTACATATGGAAGAACAATTTAGAGTTGAACTAGCTCTGCGCAAGGTGACTGCCGCGATTTTCTATGCTCGGAAGAATTAAAGCCTCATTTAGCGAACTCAACAGATATGGACAATTGTAAATAAACCTAAAGAAATAGCAAGCCGAAGAAAAATTAATACAAAACGAAAATATTATTGCTCAAAACCAGTTAGAGCGCAGCAGTCGTGTGCCCCGACTGTGAAATACCCTATAAACTTGATTTTGTGTGTTGTAATACGAATATATACATAACACGCACGCTGACGCCGCTGCAGACGCTACGCCGGCAAAGCCTGTGGTGCTTCAAAAAGGAAAAGTAACGCTGGACGATGTGTATCAGTCTAACATGAGAGACCATCGTATGGATAAACTTATATCGTGAGTTATTTGAAAAGGCTCTGTGTGATATTTTTGAACGATAGCTTCAAATATACTATGCGAATACACCTCTCTATTCTTCCAATCAGGAATATGTATTCTAAAATTCACAGACTATAAAATACCCTGCACCCTTGATTTTGTGTGTTTTCATTAGCTTTGTTAGCAAATGTATGCAAGCAGGACCGCTAAACTTGCATCTAAGAAAGTCATTCGATTTTAACCAAATTTAGCAGTTTAGCAATAAAGCTAAAATATTCAAGATGGCTTATTTTAAGAAGGATTACACTGAAATCAAAAATATTTGTTTACTGAAAATATATTTTCCGACAGATCCGTCCTTTGGCATCTAGAGACATAGTTATATATGCTATTTATAATTCCTTATTTTGAGAACGCTAACAAAGATAATTTAAAAGTTGTTTACTCACTAAAACCCTTTTTCCGAATGATCTCTCCAATGATGTTTGTATTTGAACTTTATTTAAGAAGCGAAGAAAAATTAAACGTAATAATCATTACCACGAAAAAAACGATATAAGCTTACTTGTGTATCTATGAAGAAGATCTTTAAATATTTAATGAAATATCAAACGCACTGTACGCAGTTCTGGGATCTTTATTGGCCACCATTTAGTACATATTCTCAATTTTGTAAACATTAATAATTTCAGCAATAAAGCTTAAAAAAAGATATCAAATCATCCAACCAAACTGTATTTTCTAATGTTCCGGTCTTTTCGATCTATTTGGTTCCAAAAATATGTAATACCGATTCACAAAATAATTTGAATATCGTTTTCGCTGCCAGTTCTGGTTTTAAGTTTAAGCGGCTCTTTTTGATATACGGTTTCTGTTCGAGATTTGGACAGACGCTCGTACAAACACTGTGCAAACTTTTGGGTAAAATAAAATTACACCTTATAAGTGTATACAAATATTTGAAATTTCGGGGATCTAAATGGCGGATCTGACAGTTTTTTGCAGTAAGTCCATAATTAAAACAAACTTGATTTGTAGATGCGAGAAGTAAAACAGAAAGAAGCGGCACAGAAATTCTTCAAGATCTTCTTCATGTCTAGCGGCAAGTGACACACATTTTCACAGATTTTATTTTCGAAATTGCTTACAGTATTTCTCTGGCCATACTCGTATGCAGGTTGCTAGGTAAAATGCTTTTTATGCACACGTTCCACAATGAGGAAATCTTTACGAGCACATCTGGCGCATAAAATGTGTCCAAGTTCCAGAGTCTTCAAGTCTGCAAATTTTGCTTAACCGTCGGGGAGGTGGAGCAGGAGGGGGCAAAGTTGAAGTTGTTGCAGTCAACTTGTTGTAGCTGGCAATTAATTACGGCCAACGGTTGACAGTTAACTTGGGCTGCTGTGGCTGCTGTTGCGGTTGCTTTACTATTTGATCTTTGCACTTCGATAGCGAAACGTGAATATGCGTGGCCAAATGTCAAAGCAACCAGGAAGTGTAGGCCGACCACACCCCCTTTTGCCCGCCGAGTGTGCAAACAAAAGGCCAACGTGACACTTGTAAGTCATGTTAATTGGTTTAGAAATCAGTCAAGGCAAGCATTGTTCAAACTCTTGACGGCAAAGCGTTCCTAACTCATCATATTTATTTGTCATTTATAACTCCAAAGTATTCTAAGTTTTATGTTGCCTTCTTTTGTTCTATTTTTATAAATTTCATTTAAATTTTGGGGCCACCGCAGATGGCCAACGCACAATACACTCACTAATTAGCTCAAATTCTACACTAATTTGTAGCGTTTTCGTAAAATGAGGTCAACTCTGTGAAAAGTCTACGAAATGCAACAAAGACAAAACACAAAAAAAAAAAAAAAACTCAGAATTGCCGAAGCGTTAAGTGACTAATTCCAAAGGAGGTTGGGTAAATCAGCCAGCCAACCACAACAACAATAACAAGACCTTGTTTATGCAACTCACGCTTTAGAGGGGGAGAAACATAAAAAGCAAACGCATGTCAAAGAAAATTGTATAGAAATTTCCCATTGTTAACTGTCAATTTCGGGTATTTGCTTGTTGGGTGTCGGGAAACGAAACACTTTTTAGATTCAATTAGAAAGAGATCGAAGGGCAAAGTTCGCATTACAATTGGAAAGCAAAAGTTAACTCCAATTCCAGTTCAATTAGCAAACCATGGCCGCACACACAAATTATGTAATAGAAATCATAGTCCAAGGTCTGTCGACGGAAAAACGAGCAATTGACTGTCAGCATTTGGGTCTTTAAGCCGCAGCGACACAAATGAAAAATTGAAAAATATTTACAAAACGATCAGGCCAAATGGGCGCCACTCCCAGAACCAACGAGATGCAAGCGCGCAGGCGCGGCCGCTTTACTTTTTCGTTTACCGTTTTGGCCGCTTGACTCTTGCCACATAAATTTTTGTCCGTAAATTTTATGCAAGCCACCAAAAAGGCCAACTGGCGGGGGCCTTGAGACGGCGGCTACGGTTCGTCTTGCCGTTTTGTGGCGCCTGATTAATTTATTAGCTTTTTTTTTTGTTAACACCGAAAGCCTTTTTGCTGGCTGTGTGACATTTAAGCCACACGCCGGACCAGGCAAGTGGCAAATGAATATTGAAAATTGAGCGCATTTAAAACAAATTTGCGTGCATTTGTTCAAACGGGATTTTAATTTGCGACACGAGAGGGCGTCTCACATCTGTATCGCTTTTATTGTCCTCATCGGGGTTGTTCACGCCTTTGTCCGATGCATATCATGTCATTAACCAAGCATTTGGTGCCATGTACGCGACATGGAAAAGTGTTCGGAACATGGTCTGGGACATGCAATTTTCCAATTTGCTTAATTGTTTCAGTTTTTCATGAGCAAATTTCAACTTAGCGGGAATGTGTTAGGAAGCTTGAGAAAAGAGCAAACACTTACACAGAGAGAAAAATTTAAAAAAAAAATAGAAGGCTAACATCGGCTAACCTTCGACTGTGGTAACGAGAGTTTTTGAAAGGCGCTACCATTGATAACAAAAAAGTTTTTCTCACTAGAATTAATTTTTAACCGATCGTTCCATATATATAGGCTATAGTCATCCGATATTTGAAAATTTTTCCAAATCGTTGAAAAAATAATTAAAATTGTGAGCTACCAAAAACAAAAAACTTTTCTCACTAGAACTAGTTTTTCGACCGATCGTTTCTATGGCAGCTATATGCTATAGTCATCCGATTTTAATAAATTTTTCCAGAATTGTGTGAAGGGGTATAAAACTAATATATACCAAGTTTGGTGACGCTTCGATGAAAAACAAAAAGTTTTTCTCACTAGAACTATTTTTTTGACTGACCGTTTATATGGCAGCTATATGCTATAGTCATCCGATTTTGATAAATTTTTCCAGAATTGTGTGAAGGGGTATAAAACTAATATATACCAAGTTTGGTGACGATTCAATAGAAAAAAAAAAGTTTTTCTCACTAGAACTAGTTTTTTTACTGACCGTTTATATGGCAGCTATATGCTATAGTCATCCGATTTTGATCAATTTTTCCAGAATTGTGTAAAGGGGTATAAAACTAATATGTACCAAGTTTGGTGACGATTCAATAGAAAACAAAAAAGTTTTTTTCACTAGAACTAGTTTAAGGACCGATCGTTCCTATGGCAGCTATATGATATAGTCATCCGATCAGGCCGATTCCGACAAATGTGCAGCCTATGTGTATTTAAAGACTTTTTGCAAAGTTTGGTCAAGATAGCTTTAAAACTGAGGGAGGAGATAGCATAGAAACAGACGGACGGACAGACGGACATGGCTATATAGACTCAGCTCGTCATGCTGATCAAGAATATATATAGTTTATGGGGTCGGAGATGCTTCCTTCCATGCGTTACAAACATCGTGACAATTTTAATATACCCTCTGCAAGGGTATAAAAATCCATGGTATTTGGTATAGAGTATAAAACTAAACTAACCAAGAGTTTAATTAAAGTGAAATCATATAATGATCAAGTTTCGAATATAAACTAACCCAACCATATTTCGTACTACTTATAATTGTATTTGAGTCGAGCTTGACGTACTTTATTACAGTTATTTCAAACTAAGTAAACTGTCAAGTTACAAATTTTCCGGATTTTTGTACAAAATACTTAATATTTTCTCTCTGTGTACTATCGTTTCCATTTGAACCGTTTGAAATCCAAAACTTATGAATGTGGGTAAGGGACCAAAATTATATTACAATTTTGTTCGACTGCTTGATTAGCAACCAAAGTTGAACGCAAGGGCGCTGCAACCACATCTACAACAACAACGATTTTTTGACTCCAATCTCCAACCAATCACTCTTTCTTCTCACCCAATATTGTCCGAACGCAAACATTGTATAACATTGAACTTTTATAAATTATACAATTTAGTAGACATGTTTTTGACACATAATTTCAGAATCATTTTTACCATGAATCGCTTCACAATGAAACAACGCACCAAAATTAATAATGGTCGTTTAGGCTACCTGCCTTCCTGTTGAATGAATACTAACTGAGTTATTAGTCAAATTTGACCCCATTATGGAATTCATAAACAAATTTTAATTAGAAATTTTCTTTGAAGTCTCACATTTTTCGTGACAAACAAAATAAAAATGAGCACAAACTCACACCTCTCGATTGATTTGCATATTTACAATAAAAAAAAAAAAAAAAACACCAACCATCTAATGTGTGCCACATTTTCAAAATTTTGTGGGGGTGTTTTTGTTTTTCATTTATGACAACTATTAACGAAAAGAAAAAATTTAAATATTCACCTCGCGAATGCAGCTGCATTGAGTGTGTGTGTGTAAATGCCAACACCCACACTTTAACCTTCTTCTACGTCAATAAACGCTATTTAATTAACCATGAAGGCCTACGAGCAGTAAAAGCCACAAACTGATTACACTCCATGAATTCATTTTTCCATAATTGTCTCAGTCAAATTTGAGGCACAGATTGAATTGCTCAAGTGCCACTTGAAAGTGTGTAAGATTTCGTTTCCAAAGTGCATGTTAAATTAATTATGCGCTGAGAATAAAATACCCGGGCGGCATTTTTCAGAGACAAAAGCCGCTCAAGTAGCTGCTTCAGAATGTTTCTGTTTATTTTGTAGCAGCAGCCGAAAATGTTTTAACACTTTAAGCAGACGACAAGCCGATAAGCGACTGCTACCAAAAACAAGGAACAACAACAACAAAGCGGTCAGGAATTAAACAACAAAAAAAAAGGCATCAATTTATTAAGAGAGTTGAATGGCATTGCCTGAGTGTGTGTCTGTGTGTGTCTGACTTATCGCGATCTGACCGGACGAAGTGGCAGTCTTGGCCTGGTCATTTGCTCAAATGAGTTGGCACATAAACGGGGTATGCGAATATTCATGTAAACTCCAGCGGGGCCAAGTGGGTGTGGCCAATAAGTGACTTTCATGAGGATTTAATTTAATTTTATGACTTCGCTCCGTTGCTGTTGTTGTTGTTGCTGTTGTTCCAAAGTGCGCTGCACTTGTGCGACTTTTGGTTGGTTGCTTTTGTTATTGTTTTGAATTATTCCGCCTGTCATAATAAAATCGTTTAACTTAGCTGGTTGTGACATTTTAGCGGCAATTAAAGTGCAGTGGAGGAAGCGAGATAGACTGCTGTTGAAGTGGTTGCATGCAACATGTCTGCCAACCCATTTTTGGCCAACCGGCCGGTCTAAGCCATAAACTAGCATAAGCCTGCACACTCAACCTGCATGGCAAAGCCAAATTTGGACAGATTTCATCGACGCGCCAGACAATTTGGCATTTTATGTAATGCTTTATTATACCCTATCGATGGGAGTATTGTTATTTTTTTAAGATCGGACTTCGAAAACTCACAGAAGAAGTATAAATTAGTCTATATAAAGCCGAGATATTGTATCAGATTACTATCAGTTGAGCTAAGCTCCAGTTTTCATGACCTACCGAACCCGAACCGGATCTTCTATTTTTTGATTAAAAGTTCGGTGGGCACCAAAATATTACTGAACAACAAAATGATGATCCTTAAATATTACACAATTTTTTCCTTCGCTGCCTTTTATCATCTTTTGAAAGATCTTAACTCTTTACTCAACAATTTGAACAAAATATTTGATCGGTGCCTCATGAAGTAAGGTTTTGCAAATAACATCAGGATATTTACATAGAAGGTTCTTAACTTTCACTTTTCGTCGATCATCAAAACTAGCTGCAAAAATTACTCAACTATCCAATTATATCGAACCAAAACATTCGATGCTTCTAAAAAACCGTTCGCGACTCGAACCTTACGTTTAATGACGGGTTCAAACCCTCCTGACGGATCTTTCTTTAGAAATTCAAAGGATTGCAGCCTTGATTTAAACAAATTCGTACGATTTCAACTTTGCGTGCCCCAACATTTCCACCTTTTGTTATATCGAATTTGATTTATTCCCCATTTTGTTCTGCTACATTTCACATTTACTTTTTATTTCACAAACTCAAAGAAGGCCGGTCTAAAAATCGCGAAATATAGCGAATTGCAAATATCGAAGCATCGACGGAAATTTCTTTAAAATAGTGTTCCGATTGTATGAGATTGATACACGATTTTCTTTGCTATATCCAATTTCTCGTTTTCGCGCCCTTGAAACTTATTTTTGGCGCCAGCAAATTGTATATTAATAAGAATGTGTTGTTCTATAGTTAATATGTTTCTTAAATACTCTACTCAATCGTGTTTAAATTAAAAACAAAAAATTTTAAAGTCGAAAGATTTATCTTAGAAATTAAGAAAATTCGGAAATTGGAACAGGCACGATATTATATTATTAAGGGTGATGACTGAAATAAGGTGACAAATCATGACATAGACGAAGTTATATTGCTTCAATCCGTTTAATGGAAGTGGCAAGCGGAAAATGGACAGAACTATATTAGTTCAGGGGTAGAAATATAAAAAACAAACCTCGTTAAAACAATTAACTTTTCAGGAAGAACCTGCTTTAAAGAAGTCATCGACGGTTCCATTGGTAAATGGGGATTGACATTTTGAAGCACTGCACGAGGGAGCTTAGTCGAAATTTACACGATGAAGTAAACTTCATGAAGTTTTCTAGAAAGCTCTTGCTGATGTAGGAAAGAGATGTAAAGGGCAAGCTACCCCACCACACCCCTTTCGCACTAAAAAAAAGAAACTTCATGAAGTTTGCTCTAGAATAGTGGAATATCTGCATATTCGTGTATTTCTTTAGTACTAAATTTTTGATCGATGTGATATATGATTTGGTCGATTGATATTTTTTTAAGGCACATAGATAAAAATGCAGCTAGTCAGTTTGTACAGTATAAAAACTTCGGTGCAGTTTATTTTACACTTATTTTTTGTGTCTTGACTTGACTAGGAATTTTGTCATAAGACTTGCCAGTCAGCGCCAGTCGAGTGTTAGCTCAAGTCGTGTCCAAGTCCGAATGCAATTGCGAGTGCCACTTGGCGGTGCGAGTTCATCAAAGCGACAGGCAACAAACGCACTCCAATTTGGTCAGAGATTTTCATGTTTTTTCATTTGAGCAAAAGGCTAATTGAAGTGGAAACAATGACCTTTCATTGTGTAAATTAGTCAGAAACAATTTGTGTTCAAGTTGATCGGTTTTGGCCAAATAAGGCCAAGTCTGTTTAATATTTAGCAAACACAAGACCAACTGTGCGACCGATGAACAAGTAATGAGTTATCTAAGGCTTCGAATATCAACTGACTGCTGACCGAAATCCTATTTTTATTTCTGTTTGATTCGCAAACCACATCGGCCCACATGCAAAATCTCAACCAGCATGTTGACTTTAATCAGCTTCGTGTCGATCTTACGGGCAACATGCATGGCGAGCCAAGTTTTGAATTGCAATCATTGCCACATCAAAGTCAATGCCATAAAGCAGCTCATTAATCAATGCCTCGGCAAAACAAAGAATAAAAATATAATAGCAAACAAGCTGGCGACACTTCCTCAACACAGAGGGGAAAAAAATACACAGTAGAAGGAACAAAAAACAATAAAGATGACGCCGCCTTGCCTCTTTAGGAGGAACTTCTAATTACGCGTTAATTTGCTGCTTAGTTGCAATCGCAACCCTGACCACCATCATTGACAGCCCACTCCATCGCTCCCTGGCAGTTCAGAGTGATTCACTTGTCAATTTCGTAAATTATTACCTCATGCTTGTTGGCTTGTGTGCTCAACAAAAAAAAAAAAAAAAAGAAATAAACAGAGAAAGAAAAATGCATCGCCAGACTTGGAAAGGGAGTGTGGGGGGGGGGAGGGAGAGCGGTTGAATGGAAACAAAGCGAATCAAGTTAATTGCCGTTAATTTCGCCATGGCGCATTGGTAACAAGGAAGGTCGCCATTGCCAACGACATCCAAGTCAAAGCAATGTCTGCAATCAAATGAAATGCGTAAATTGCTCAAGATGAAACAATGCCAATGGCAAATGCAATGTCTAGTTAAGTGCAGTTTCCTCGTTAAATGGAGCTGAAAAGGTTAAGGGGGTGGTGTAAGCGAAGGTTGCCAAAGTGACGGACAGCAACAGCTATCTTTACAAAACGAACAAATACTGTTCAATTTCTATAGCTCTTAGCCATTTAATTGAAAGGAAATCTATAATCCAAGTACTTAAAACTTGTGCAAAAAAACCACATTAAGCAACATAACAAGGCAGCAGCAGCTCAGCGGCTAGAGCATTTTACGCACATTCACAATGCCTTTGCAGCAGGGCAAAAAAAAAGAGAATTCAGAACTAACTTTATATGCTCCACCTTATCTTTCCGATTGGATATATATTATTATTATCAGAAGCATAAACTGGACCAATTTTGTCAAAATTGTTATCCCATCCAAAATGGTTCGCCTCTCTGAACTTGCTTCTACTCTTTTTGCACCCATAGCGTATACGCCCTGTGTGGTGAGGCCAGTCAATTTTCGCTATGGTTTTTATTTGAATTTTGCCTTGCAATTTGCCTCAACCCACATTTGAAACTCATAAGCAACATATTAAACCAAACAGTTATTAGCAGCTCAATGAAATTTAACCATAAAATCAACTGACATGCGGGGTGCAGCTTTGTGTTTCTTGCAGCCAAGCGGCGCTTAACCTTGAGCAGCGAACAAACAAACAAAAAACTAAAGCCAACCGAGCAAAGCTCATTGAAGTCAATTTTAAAAAATCCGCTCACGAAAACAATTGCAAAAAGTCATTAAATAAACCAGAAACTAAAAGTGCGACACAAAAACGATTTCAACAAACGGCGAGCTGCATTCAAAAGTGGCCTCAAAACACAAAAAATAAACGAAGAAACAAAAAAAATGCATTGCAAATTAGCTAAGCGGAAACCGCGCCATGGAAACTCGGCAAGGACAAAACTGCGATCCAAAACAAACTCAAAATACAATACAAATCAAACACTTGTTCCACATACACACACTCACACACACTGTCAATTAATTTGTTTTATGATTTTACGACTTGGGCTCAACCCACCAACGACAGGCAACCAGAACAATTTGTATTTAGCCGGCAGCCAAAATGGCAGTAAAATGGTTTTCCTCTTCATAAGCTTCAGCCTCAGCTTCAACTTCATCTTCATCGTTTAAGTACGTGGCACGAATGAACGAAGAGAAGACGACGGAGAAGGAGTCGCATTGCCCACCGAGAGCTACATTAGAAACGCCCCTTAATGGGCAGTTAACCGCCTTCGAATGCTACAAGCGCTGGCAGCAACAGAACGCCATAAAAATCGGTTAATAATGTTTTTCGCAACGCCATTCGAATGCAACAGCCACAAGAAAGGCTAAAATATAGGTTAGCCGCATCCAAGTCCGGCATTCGGCTCCAAAGCCGATGATCAGCCACAGCTCCATCCTAATGTTTGCAGGCGTAGAACGCCATATTTAACCCCTGATCACATTGGCGACTTGCAGGCTCGACCAAGGTGAAGCAAAGTTCAAATTAGTTTGGCCAAGTCAAGTTGCTAAATATTTATGGCCAGCTATTCAATTACCAACCCGAAGAAAAATGCGAAAACAATAACACAAAGTGCACAACATTCTCAATTATTTGATCATTATTCTCACGTTGAGTGAAATTCTTTTATCCGCTTTCGCCCAAACGTTGGCCTGGCTAAATAATTTAACCAGAATTACGAGCATCAACATCAACGTCAGCAGCAGCAGCAGCAGCAGCATAGAATGTAATTTCCAGTTGAATTTTCAACGCTTTGCTTTGGGTTTTGGTTTTGGTTTCTGGTTGCCTTCGTAAAACTTTGGAAAATGATTTTAAAGTGCAACAACTGAAGAAAGAGGTGGAGTTGCCAAAGCCAAAACAATAACAACAACAGTGTGTAGAACCATTAGCAACTAACCAACAACAACAACAACAGCAACAAAAGCAAATCTCATTGTGTTTTTGTTTCTTTTTTTTTTTAGGCCAACTCACGTGAACCAAGCAACTTCTGTTATCTTTGGTAAATCATTTTGTTGCCACTCCATGGTTAACTCTCGACTGGCTTTGGAGTTGGCTTTAAAGCAGAGGATGCGCCTTGGTGTGGAGCTGTGCTCAACTGGCAATTATTGTTGGATATATGTGAATATGAAAGACGACCGAACTGAAGCCAATGGCGAATTGCCAGCCAAGATGCAGCTAAGGAAAACATGATGGAAAAGCAACATAAGAAGATGCCAGCGGAGATTGTAGGTTATTAGGTGGAAAAAAAAGGAAGGGGGGGGGGGGTGAAAAGTGAAAAATCAAATAATAATTCGAATATCATATTTACCATACACTGAGCAATTTGCAAAGAATCCCATTCAACATACCTGAAAGGAAAAGAAGCGTAGAAAATTGATAAGTAAATTTAATCAATTTATTGTTGATATAAAGAAAGAGAATACTGTCACGTTAAAATTAAAATATCTAATATAAAAGTGCCAAAAAAGTGTCGGACAAAAAACACAGAAGTTAGGCACGAGACGATACTCCAAGCTACAGCTATTACTGAATAAAAACCAGGGACCGTAACTGTCAAACTTTTTGGATAAAAATGAAAAACAATATTTCTAATTTTTACATAAAAATTTTAAAAACGTTATTCTATGATTTTAAAATACAAATTTTGTGTTAACAGTTGGTTTTATATAAAAATTTTTGAATAACGTAAACTATTTTTATAAAAAATTAAATTTTATTTTGTAATTTTTATATAAAATTACATTTTTAATTGTTATGAAAAATTTTATTATAAAAATTTTTTTAAAAATTACTTATCTAGTAAGCGTTTGTAAATTATAGAATATCTTTGATAGAGGATACAAGATTTACTTAAACCTACTAGATTAGTAATTTTTATAAAATTTGTATAATAAAAAATTTTCATAAAAATTAAAATTAATTTATAAAAAATAAAATAAAAATTAATTAATTTTTATATAAATATAACTGTTATTCAAAAATTTTTATATAAAAATTACCATTTAACGGTTAAAACAAAATTTTATTTAAAAATTATAATCATTCAAAAAATTTTTGTTAAATGCGTTTAGCAATGACAGTTGAGTGTATTTTATTTTGGATAAATAAAATTTTCACTTAATTATTTTCGGTCTGATAAAACTGATTTAATTCCATGCACTAAAAACAAGTTATTTCTCAATGTAGCAATATTCATCAGCCACCCTATATCATAATTAGTTTTTAAATAAATCTACTGCTATGATTTTTTACTGTTTTGGTGAAGTTCCTCAGTTTCAAACCACTTTAATATTATTAATGCCTTAAGCGATTAAAGCCAAGCAAAGAACTATTTTGAATAGAAACTGGCTTATTCTTAAATTCGATCGCTTCGCAATGTATCCTTAACCCTTTAGTTCAAAAGCAAGACGGTAAAGAAAACTTTATAATTTTCCGCAGTTTTCCTTTGGATTTTGTACACAAATCTGACCAAACAATTGATTTCATTTTTTATATGATTAAAATGAAAATCTCTTGTTAAACTTTGTGCCCGAGTAAAGTTGAACATAACTTTGTTTGAATTGATTTGTCCAAGTTATCGTCTTTCCTCTCTCTCTCTCTCTAATTCAAATCTTTGCTTGATGATATTGATATTTCTTCATGTTTTCCTCGTTTACACATTGTGCACATGCCATCCGCACGATAGAATATCGAAAGGAAGTAGATGTAAAAGAGGGGGGGGGTCTGACATTTATGCTTGAGTATGTATGCAGCCTGTAACTTTTTATGTATGGCCAAACAATTTCAGTTGCATGGCATACAGTGAGTATGTGATACAGTGACATTAAGCTGCTGCCTGTTTTTTCTTTCTTTTTGATTCTATGGAAATCATTAATAATGCAACTGAAACTTGGTTGATAATGAAGCTGGTGGTGTTGATATCGTTACGATGCCTGATGCTGGGCAGGGAGGGGACTTGCAATGCTTCGTTGCGTTCACATTGTTTTTTTGTTTTGTTTTGCGACCAATCATTTGTCTGCCTTTTTCATGTTTGCTTCTCTATTAATTAATTTAAATTGACATTGAAACTCGATAACAACAACAACAACAACGCCAACAATAACAAACAACAACAAATTGCAATGTAAGCTTCTAATGATTAGTTGCATGCAGCCTAACAATGTGCAAAATGTTGTTTATGTTAACAATTCATCTTCACTTGGCTCGTTGTCGTTTTCACACTGATCTTGCAGTTGGTTTTTGCTTCCTATTAGCCAAGGCCATTTGCTCAGTGTAGTTGTGTGGCAATGAAAAAGCTGAGAAATAACTCATAGATATAATCAAGGCTTGTGGTTTTGCCAGCTATTTATTCAAACCAAAACTGATCCCAGATTCATTCTCATTTTAAACAATCTCTCTTTCTCTGTCTCTTTCAAATTGGCCTATTTATACGATATTAAAAAATAATACCCAACAAAAATATATTTCGTGCTCAAAGCTACTCAATGTGGCACACAAAAAAAAAATGTTTTTATATATAAATTCAGACAGCGTAATCAATAAATAAATTTTCTATTTATGCAACAGCCTCGACAGAGTCTCTGGTGTGGCAATGGCACCAACAGCAACAGGCAGCAAGCTACAACATAACGGGCCAATGCGACCGACCGACCGACCGGCAACTTGTCATGAATACGAATACACCGAGAGAAAATGAGAGAGAAAGAAGAACATGTATGAGTTAATAATAATGAATTAAAACTAGAAAGTCTAAACGCTATTCGAATGTACTGAATCTTGAATACTCTTGCAATATCTGTAGAAGCAAAAACTTTCCATAATAATTCTTGAATTTGGTTAACTCATCAAGAACGACAACTGTAATGAATGTTCACCATTATTGCATAATCAAAGGTTTGTTCGGCACTTAAACTGTCAAACAAAACAAAAAGTTTCGCTGCAGCATGATGTTGTTGTCAGCCCTCTCGTGAGAACAGTTTAGAGATTAACACCAAAAACCAAATAGATATACTTAAAAAGAAACACAACGACATCTTCATAAGCGTACGTATGTTTTTGTTATTCCAGCTGGATTTCTTATTTTACTTACACTCTCAATGGGTCTGCTGAACTTGAAAAAGACATCGACAATATGTCTGTAATGATGAGAGGTGACTTCAAATTTTTTTTTCTACAAATGATACGAAAGAATACAAGTCTTAATATTTCCAACCTACCCTATAACTACAATCTTGAGTCATATAGCTCTGCTATTGCTGTTATAATTGGATATATAGTGTAATGGTTTTTATCAGATTAGAGAGAAAATTGTAGCTAAATTTTGAATTAAAAATTATCTTATAATTGAACATGAGCTAGGTGCCACATATGATTCGAAAAATTGTGTACGAAAACTTTTCTAGTGCACTGTATTTACATAGATACCAAAATATATGTTGTACACTTTTCTTATTTTTTTCTATAGTCAAATTTATGCAAATAAATTTCCACTTTGCACTGAAATCAAAATGAATTAAGTGCGAGTGATAGAAAAGTTGTCGTGTTGCAAGTGTGCGTGAGTACCGTTGCTTGTGCCACTTAAATCGAGTTGAGTTTTCGATTTTTAATGCATTTTTTTCACGCTCTTGGCCGGCCGGCATCGTATCAAATGAGCAAATGCATGTCGTGAGCTCTGCGACTGTCGCCTGGGAAACTTGTTTGGCGGCTACGCCTCTAAGTAGTCCAAGGTGCGTGAAATAAATTTTCAGTGCTGTCCCCGTCCGTATACATCATCTCATTTGATTCCATTGGCCTCGTGAGCTGCTTGTGGTTTTTTTTTTTTTTTTTTAATTTTCATTTGCCTGACAAATTTAACATATTGCAGCCTCATGATTTCGGCTCGATACCTATGCCCATGCCCGGTCACGCCAAACACGCCCATGCCGCAGCATATGGCACAGGAAGAAAATTGCGTAAATTAGCATAAATTACGGAAAGTTAAGTGGAAGCCCGAATCGCCTTGAAAAATGTGCAGCGGAAATTTAAGCGTAAATTGTTGACCAGGAAGATAGGGCAGGAGTGGGGTGAATGTGCCGACACTATAGCACCGTCTCCTTTAATCCAGCCCCGGCGACCTGGCCGCGCTAATTAAGTGGAAATTTATGGAATGAAATTACATTGTGCATGGCTCGGCGCGAGCATAAAAATATTATTTTTACGAGCAACGTGCACTTTGCATTTTCCAGAGTGTGTTGGCAATTTTCCGACAGCAATTTGAATAAAATTGAATTAAGTTCGTATGGCACACACACACACACACACAGTGACAGGTGCTTGACCAAGTCAATTATTGTGATGGGCCAAAATCGTGTGGATTATGGTTTAAGAGGGCCCAGATTGACCGCAAGTTGTGGTGGGCATGTGTCAGTGGGGAGTGGCATAAGTTAATTAAAGGCCCTTTGCAACCACCAAGTAATTTACAAGCTAATTGAATGTGGGAGTTGAAAGATGGCATCTCGACCAGAATGTGCAATTTCCGCAAGTAGAATTCAAAATAATCAGAAGCGACAATTTAATCGATTTTGTCTTTTGTATGCACTACATTTAATTAAAACTTTTATAAACAAAAAGAGAAATAAGCCAACTTATTGAAGACTACAATTTTGTATTATTTTTCGCAAACAATAATTGATACTACTCATTTAATTAAAATCATTTGTGTTATAGATATTTGGTGACTGATGAATGTTGCTACCAAAAACTAACGTAATAGCTTTTGTTCATTCTTTATTTTGGAAAGATTAGAATCAGCCAGCTACGTCACCGGTATATTCTGTACCAATTTAAGATTCTTTCCCGAAACGATCCATATAGGTCATAAGTCAGAAATAGAAAGTGGTCATAAAACTTAATTCCCAACTGATCGTTCATTACACTTAGGTGTCTTAGTTTCAACTTTTCTAAAATAGATATATTCTTAGTTTGAAATACCATGTTTCCTCATAAGCTCAAAAGTTTATAGTTGTTATTTATTTGATATTTTTTTGTTTTAGAAGTCACTTCATTTAAGGATTTTAAAAGTGTACGGTATATATTTGGTAAGACTCCAATGACAACAGAGTATTTGTCAAGTACAAAAGCTTTAACCACTCAACAGGTATGCAAATTTTGTGTGTGCGAAAGCTTGTTCACATTGTAATTAAGTTGAGGAAATTAACGCATGAATGCGTTGAACATTGGCGGATAATAATTTTATTGACCCTGCTTAAAATTTAATCGAAGTCCTGCTATGGCGGCCAGCTAGAATGTAGCTTCTTGCTGCACATGCATATTTAGGCCCTGTCCTACGCAACTTCCATTCCAAGTATTCACCTGGCGCATGGAATGGCATTGATAAAATTAATGAGAATCCATAAGCTGTATATATATATATATTCAGCGATTGTGTTAATTTTGCGCTGCAGGTGATGATGATGGATATGGTGGGTGAATGGCTAATGCAATTGATTTCATTAGCAGATATGATTATATAACTGAATGAAAGTTAAGCCATTGCATAAGTCAGTGTGCAGTTAAGCCAATAATCTGATTATCATATTGAGTGGCTAACTAACTGATACTTTTAGTCTTTGTAATGATATAATTAAAAAAATTTCCATTATTTTAAACACTTGAAAAATGAAATGATAAGAACTACAAAGCTATGATGAAAGTAGGTACAAGGGCATCGTTTTGAAACAGGGGTAAACAGTGTGAATTTGAATATTTAAAAATTATGGAAAAATAAACCTCCAAGGTCGAAAAATAAATGGCGGCGGTGGGATTAAGGTCAAACATATTTTTTCAACCATTTTAACATATTTTGCTCTTTTATTAGGGATGCAAAATGCTCGGGAATTAAGTAATTCGGGAAACCACGGATTCGGCTGTGTTCAGTGGTTCCTTCCATTACGATTTTTTTACTATAAGCTTTAATTTTTAAAATTTAAGTCTTAAAAATATTTGAATAACTTTAAAATATTATTATATTTACATGCATAGTACGTTGGATTATCATAGAGAGTAGAAACGCTGAAGATATCGTAATCTCCTTGAGCACGGTGCGAATCTATTCAATTCTCAGCCACTATGGCTATTTCTGAACCGAGAAGAACATATACCCAATATCTTTACCAAAGCCAAATAGCGGTGTAGGAAAAACATTCCTTGCTAAAGAATATTCAGAGTTCAGGAAACTCACACAATTCAAGCAGCAACTTCCAAGGAAATCATACATACTGAAGAGACGATAATTGCAGTAGATGTACTAAATCAAATGTTGTAGAAGCAAAAACCGACTGTCTTGTCCTGTCCTTTAAGAGGTGGTTAGAAAAACTCTAAATCGGTGGAACGATGTTAGGCCTTTTGAATGGTTGATGTTTCTAAAAGAATTTCCTAAATTAACAAACATCTTTATCTTTAAATGGACTATTTGTGTCATCAAATATATGGAACCGATTCGCTTCCTTTTACGGTTTTCGAGACGAGGGTTTGGTTCGTGAATCGGTACGTATTTTTGACGTAAAACACCTTTAGATTCGGTACGAAAGGACCTTCCGATATGGTCCTAATTCAATAAAACGCTTATACGTTCACATCCCAGACATGCAAAGGGCTAACTGGCCAAATAAAAATATTATTTTAAATTATAACTTTTAATTAATTCAAATGTTAAATGTAAATCTTTCTTAATAAATGTAGTTCAAATGCATTATTTTATACACTTGAAAAGTGTATATTAATTATGCCCAGAAGTTTGTAACGCATAGAAATATTCATTTCCGACCCCATAAACTATATATATTCTTGATCAGGACGACGAGCCGAGTTCATTTCCGATAATCCGTCCGTCCGTCCGTCTGTCTGTCCGTCTGTCTGTTTCTACGCAAACTAGTCTCTCAGTTTTAAAGCTATCAAGCTGAAATTTTGCACAGAGTCTTCTTTTTTCTGCACGCAACTAATATGTCGGAACCGGACGGATCGGATGACTATATCTTATAGCTACCATAGGAACGATCGGTCGGAAAATAAGTCTTAGGAGAAAAACTTTTATTTTTATGTGCGTCACCAATCTTGTATATTTAGTTTTAGATGATTTTACATATTTGTGGAAAAATTGATCAAAATCGGATGAATATAGCATATAGCTGCCATATAAACGGACGGTCAAAAAACTAGTTCTAGTGGGAAAAACTTTTTGATTTTCCATCGTAGCGTCACCAATCTTGGGATATATTAGTTTTAGATAATTTTACATATTTGTGAAAAAATTGTATCAAAATCGGATGAATATATCATATAGCTCCCATATAAACGGTCGGTCAAAAAACTAATTCTAGTGAGAAAAACTTTTTTGTTTTCTATTGTAGCGTCCCCAATCTTGGAATATATTAGTATTATATGCTTTCACATAATTTTGAAAAAATTTATCAAAATCGGATGACTATAGCATATAGCTGCCATAGGACCGATCGGTCGGAAAATGTGTTTTACTAAGAAAAGTTTTTTTATGGTATCAAATTTTTTATTATCAATGATTTAAAAATTTTAAATATCTGATATCTATATCCTATATATATTTTCGGTTAAATCAGTTGGAGTAAAGTTTTTCAATGTATTAAAACTTCGGCGCAGTCGAAGTTAGCTTTGCCTTCTCGTACTATCTTTTAGTATGTGCCTGTTGTTGCACCATAGACAAAGTTATTGTTAATATTTACTTTATCTATGACAAAAGAGAGCGTAAGTTGTCATTAGTTCGTGAGCAAATTACCATGTTTTATTGCTTCTTTTCTCAGCTTGGTAGTTGCTTAGTTTGCGAATATGTCAATGCTGTTTGGAAATGTCATAAACAGAGCTCATTAACCAGGCGATGTACTAATACACTCGCTACTATTTGCAACTTTAAATGCACTCAGCTTAAAAGGGGAAAATCAGAAACATAATACACTTTACACAACCAACTCATAAACTGCAATGGCTGTCTCCTCTGGGTTTGTGGAATACTTTTAGCAAAATACACAAAATGTATTAATTTTCCAATCCTTTTAGAATAATATGAAATGCATACCTTGGATAGAGGAGATTCTTCGTTTACATTTCATATTAGTGTTAAAGGAATGGAAAATTTCAAAACATTTTGTGTTTTCATTCAAAAGGCCTTAACTTTCTTTGCTTAAAAACAATATAAATTAAAATTGATCAACTTTCGTTTAGCCTACAAATTATGCAAGCCAAACAAATTAATTGGCTTCCTATGCAAATGCGAGAGTAAAACTTTAAATGTTAAAATCAATTTTCTAGCCAAGACAAATGCGCCGGGCCACTTAATTTGATTTGCATATGACTTAATAATTCATTGAAAATGGCAACAATCTGCGTAGCATTTAACATTTTATCGCGCAGCAAGAGAGACAACGAGGTCTTTGGTGGGCAATCGCTATCGAATGGCAAATGGGAAACTGGTTTGGGGCCCCCAAAACACGTTGTAAGTTACAAATGAATTACAGTTTTCTGACTGTAAACCAGTTGGCGGTTCAAAAATTAATCATCTTATGTAGGAAAATGTGGCACAACGACAGCGGCCAACTGCCTTGGCATGATGTGGGCTCTGGGTGGGTCTAAAAATAACTCGAGTCGCAATGACAACGCGGCGTATGCTTGATGCACTTTTTGCGATAACTTCTGCGGGCTCGAAATTTTCTTTCGCCAAGTGAATTTTCAACTTTTACTGCCGATGCTTAAGCAACAATTTGGAGCGGCTTTTTTTGATTGAATTATGCTAAGCGCCCCCGCTTTGCGCAAACGGTGTGCCAGCAATTACGATTACGGCATATTTTGCAGTTGGCCTCGTGGCACCGGCAATTGCACAACACCAATAGCAACAACAACAACAACAAAACTAGGCAGAGCAAAAAATTGAAAGTGAACTTGCGACTTTCATTTTTGGTCTCTTTTTGATACTGTTAAGCCGCTTAATTGTGTTCATGTCAAGTTGTTTGACTTAATTTACCTTGACAGTTGAAGCATCGCAACGCGAAGGGCGCAAGACACAGAAACACGCATGCACTTACTAATTATGAGACCACATTATGGTGAATGTAAAAATATTTATTTGTAGCAGTTTTAATCAATGATTGATTTTGTAATTCTGAAGGGTTACGATTAATATTTGTTATCAGACTGAAATGTAAAGAAATGGTAAAAATTACCGCCAATCTGTATAATTTATGCTAAGTTTATGTAACAATTTGGATAATTCATTAAAAATTCCAAAAAGAAACAAGTTAACCGGAAGTTGGTAGCACAATAAATACACCTAAATTATGATATTTTGTTTGTGGGTCTGACTTCTGTTTGTTGCTGTTTTCCCCGTTTTCGTTCTGGATGACTGCCAGGAGGAGAGTGCGTTGAGACAAAAACAGAACAAAAAAAAAAAACAAACAACAAAAAAGGGGAGCTAGATAAGTGCGGGTGCAGGGCCTGGGGGTGGGCTAGAGGCAGGTCATTAATTCTGCGGTTTTGCTGTGAGAAAAGTACCGTTTCGAGTTGACTTTCGGTTCAACTCTATCAAACTCAAATAAATTAACATAAAAATGCAGCGAATAGATATGCAATGTATAAACTATGCGGAAATCTATGTATGTATGTTAGACACCTCTCTAACCGTCCTCCCACCCCTCCCGGACTGCGTAATCAGATAGGCAGTGCGATATGCAACCAAGTAATGGTGAAAAGTCACGCAAAATTAATAACGCTAAAATATGTGAGAAATTGTAATGTCAAGCGAAAACAACAATAAAAACTGACAATTTTAGAGGGAAAAACAGGATTAATGTGGAATTTCAAAGACCTTCGATCCACATTTAAGTTTTAATCAAAGCGGAAGTAAGTTGTTATCACGATCTAGATAAAAACCATAACATTACATTTAGCGTTTATCGTTGGCAATTCTTTTGAAAAAAAAAAGTAATACTAAATTAATGTACGCAACTTTTGCTGTTGTAATATGAATAAAATCTGCATGACAAGCTCTGCAATTATGCAAATGCAGCGGCAGCAGCAGCAACAAACATTTGTTGGCCATGAAACCATTGCTGGCATTAATTAAATTCAAATTGAAAACTTTGTGTATACTTTCAATTTTTTGTTGTTGCTGTTTTTGTATTAAAGTTGCATTGTTGTTGATGTTGCTGCTGCTGCTGATGAAACAACACGCAAATGTTAAAAAAAAAAAAAACATCAACGGATTTTTCTGTGTAATTTTCAATTATGAAAATATTTGTCTGTGTTTTTACTTATTTATGTTTGCAGAGGAAAAGCTAACAAAACATGGTAGTACACTCAAAAAAGAAAACAAGTTTTGGGCAATTACTCTAGTTAAGTAACATATATACTTTTTCTAAACGTTTTAAAAAGTATAAGTTGGGGTCAGAATTAGCTTCTACTTCTGAAACTAGTGCAACATATTACTCAATTAAGTCCAACAAATTATTGAATAAATTTCTTAAAGGAATCTTAAATCAAAAATTAGAATACATGAATGAGGAAAATTGTTCTTGGTTTAACTTGATTCCGAAAATTCTAAAATGTATACCCATTTTTTCTTGCTAAAAGGTTCGGAACTTCCGAAAAATTAATTTAATTAATACACAAAAATAGAGTAGGTAAATGTAAAATTTTGAAAAATGTACCCCAAAATTTGGAAAATGGTCTGAAAACTATTGTATGTAACCCTTTTGGTTTTCCATCCGATTAGCTCTAAACTTATTTTCAAATTTTAATTTTCGAACATCCGGAAAAATGTCAAAATAAATTTAAGACGAGAAGGCAAAGCTAACTTTGACTGTGCCGAAGTTTTAATACACTAAATAAAAAGTTTACTCCAACTGATTTAACCGGTAAAAAATATATAGCATATAGATATCAAATATTTTAAACTTTTTTAATATTTAATAATAAAAATTTGATAACCCCAAAAAAACTTTTCTTCGTAAAACACAATTTCCACCCGATCGGTTCTATGGCAGCTATATGCTATAGTCATCCGATTTTGATAAATTTTTTCGAACTTATGTAAAATATTATAAAACTGATATATACCAAGATTGGGGAAGCTACGATAGAAAACAAAAAAGTTTTTCTCACTAGAAGAAGTTTTTTGACCGACCGTTCATATGGCAGCTATATGCTATAGTCACCCGATTTTGATAAATTTTTTCAAAATTATGTGAAAGCATATAAAACCAATATATACCAAGATTGGAGACGCTATGATGGAAAACAAAAAAATTTTTCTCACTAGAAGTAGTTTTTTGACCGACCGTTTATATGGCAGCTATATGCTATAGTCATCCGATTTTGATAAATTTTTTCCGAATTGTGTGGAAACATATAAAACTAATATGTACTACGATTGGTGACGCTACGATGGAAAATAAAAAAGTTTTTCTCACTAAGACTTATTTTTCGACCGATCGTTCCTATGGCAGCTATAAGATATAGTCATCCGATCCGGCCGGTTCCGACATATTAGTTGCGTGCAATAAAAAGAAGACTCTGTGCAAAATTTCAGCTCGATAGCTTTAAAACTGAGGGACTAGTTTGCGTAGAAACAGACAGACGGACAGACAGACAGACAGACAGACAGACAGACAGACGGACAGACGGACGGACGGACAAGCGGAAATGAACTCAGCTCGTCGTCCTGATCAAGAATATATATAGTTTATGGGGTCGGAAATGAATACTTCTATGCGTTACAAACTTCTGGGCAAAATTAATATACACTTTTCAAGTGTATAAAAATATTCCTTTTTTTGTTTTCCATGTCCCTGTCAAAAGCCCATTTTCCGACATTGCAGGGTGATTTACAAACATTGTAAATACGTTGTTAGTATTTGGTTTTGTAATAAAAATAAGCTCAGAGCTGATCTAATGAAAAACAAGAAGCTCGCCTGTTACTGTTTTCCGACTTTGCAGGCGGACTTAACATAATTGGAAAAACAGTTGCTTTACAGATAGCACTTAATATGAATACAGCCACAAACAAAACATACTAACATATAGCCTTGTTCCACTGGCACATTCTTGACAACATTCTCTGAATGTTCTAAATGTTAACATTCGTTCAGTGTATTTTGAATGTTAATTCGTCACGAATGTTGTGATTTCTGTTACAACATGCGTGACGAATGTTGCCATCACTGACACAACATTGGTGATAAATATTAACATCACTGTTACAACATTCGTTATTCGCCCGGATACGTTTACATTTTTTCCGAAATCGACATGCTATCAATGAGTCAAGTGTCAAAACTTGTAAAATAATCAAGAAAGAAATTCCGAAAACTGGCCATTACGTTAGGAGACTACCAAGATCGCCAATAACATAACTATCAAGAACAAGAGGAGTCTCTCGCAGGCGGACTCCGACCGCATCATCAGCGAGGCCAAACAGTACGCCAAGGAGAAAGACATACATCGAAAGAGAATTGCAGCCCAAAACCAGCTTAAAAGCTACGTTCTCGAGATAAAGGAAGCTGCCGAGCAGGGCGGCTAAAGGATCAGGCAGTTGGATAATTGAAGTGTGCGTTAGAGGTACAGCGAGATCAAAAGGTGGGTCGAAAGTAACACAACGGCCGACAAGAAAGAGCAAGAGTACAAGCCAAGATGCATCAGCAGGGAGCATGAACGCAGGCTGGAGAAGGATGCAGTCAGAAATTGGGTGGCTTTAGCAGCGGCGGTCAAAATCTTTTAATTGTAGTTTATTTAATTCAATAATAAATTCAAGAATTCAACACAAAGTAAAGAGTTTTTCTTTTGGTTACGAGGTGCAAATGGAATTGGGCCTTGGAAGACTTGGGCAAGCCTTCGCGCTCGGCCCAGTTCAGCCAGGAGCTTTGATACTTGTCGACACATATAGCGGCGGCTGCTTCGGAAGCTTTCAGACATCGCTTGCCAATCTTGCAGTGGGAAATGATCACAGCAACGGCATACGGCTTCTCATGTCCGTATTTTCGTTCAAATGGGGAGGATATGTCGGCCACCTGCTGACTGTCTCCAAGAAAGGGAATGTTAATAGAGAACGGTATTTTCCAGTTTTCCTCTCTTTCTTTACAACCAACTCTTCGAAATGGTCCTCGCTCACTAGAATCCGGCATATGAATATGAAGTCTTGAATTTTGTCACAAATCAACAGCAAGGCAGAAAAGTATATTTTAAATAATATTTTTGTAATTTATTTACTTGGTTGTCAATTTGAGCATTCACTTGTAACCGAGATGAACATTCGTCAGTGGAACAAGAAAACATTCACATTCGAGAATGTTGTTGAATGTTTGTCAGTGGAACAAGGCTAATAGACCTAAATGGTATTCATTCCAAAACAGTTTAGAGGTAAATTATTTATTGTTTTAAGAATTTTCGGTCTCTTTTTATTCTTAAAATTTAAAGTATATAAATATCAGATAAGAACTGAGTCAATAAATACGGACCAAGTTTAAAATTTATTAATATTAATTTTAAAATTTTGCCAAAATTTATCAATATACTAGCTCGGCTCCAAAAAATTGTGTATGTAAATATTGATAACCTAATTCACTTGAAAGCATTCGTTAATAAAACTGCTCTTAATAGGAAAAAACATTCGTATTAAAATACCCTGAGCAAACTACTCATTCGTTGATACGAACTATTTTTCTTAGTGTAGACAGTTCCAAGAGTGTAACCACATGCTAATAACTCCCCTATCCATGCCCAGACACACTGCATAATTGCAATGATAATTAATTTCAAAAATTCCTACCAACAAAGCTGTCGACTGGCTTTGACGGCAAAAAAAAGTTGGCGAAATAGTTGATGCAACAAGTAAGCCGATTTTGAGGAAAAGCAGAATATGTGCGGTGTTATTGTTTGTCTATGCAATGCAATTAAACTTACCTGTGTTGTTCTTAGGGCAAACTAAAATAATTTTGGCTACTCTCATTTCGCAAATTGGATTACTGTCAACACTAAGTTTTGCCACACAGAATAAATAAATTAACTCAATTAAATTTTAAATAATTTATCTCTGACGATTATCTCTTCAAAAACATAAATATCTGGTCACGTAATTATTCGACAAACTGTCGAACGTGTGATAATAGCAATTTGTTTGGAAATGAAAACGAAATGCAAAAGATATAAAAAAAATATGCATACATACATTTGGTTAACTAGAGCAGAGCAGGGCAACGCGTCGTATAAGCAACGAAGTTGAAGAAATCATTTGTGGTGTCTGAACGTGGCGCGAGAGCAATTTTCCAACTGACGGTTTATGGCGTGCTCATAAAAAAGTCGCAGACCGAAAATTGTCATAAAACTACGTAGGGAAATCACAAAAAAGTTAATGGAGAATAATTTAATTAGCGTGCTAATTTTGCATGTAGTAGGCAGACTTTTACGATGCGGCGCACACGAAAATTTAATGGCTTTCAAGCGACTGGCATTGTACTTATGAATGCGTTAATGATATGCCTAGGCCCAACTGCATACTTTGTTATCGCTAACGTCGGAGGCTGTTGATGTTAGGCCAGGCCTTTTGTGCTGCATTCCCAAAAAGGTAATTTCGTGTTGCCTGGCCCAATGAGAATCTGTTCCAATTTTCATGAACTCTGTTTATTGCTTTGCCAATTATGTCATGTGCTGGCCACCAGCTCTTCCATCATTTCCCAACCAACACTAGCGGCAGTGCATTAAATTTTGCTGCCTTAGATTGAGAGATGTTTTGCCGCAATTCAATTTGTTCAATATTTATGGAGCGCGATGCGCGCTTAAAGATTGGCCTAAAATGACCATAACCAGTTGGCCGGAGGTGAGTCAATTTGGTGTGGCCAAATCAGATAAACCTAATAGTTTGATAGACGCGAGCAGATTTAATAGTTAATGATGATGCCTGCTAACTGATCTCGTTTAAAATTTGGGCAATTCAGGTGGTTGTCCCTCTGTCATAAAAAAATACATTTAATTAAGTTTTGTTACTTTCAAAATTGGCATTTGCAAAGAGACCGCAGCACAACAAGGTTGACAAATTAATTGAAAATGAGCCTGCTGTTAATGGCACCTGCATTTTTAACTATCAAAGAGGAAAATTCAACCCTGAATATGTTGTGGTAATGCAATCACCAGCCTAAGGGCTTTTCAATTTATCGTGTTAATTTGGTTTATGCGTTGATTGTGCATTTTTTGTGCGTTGGATTTTCAATTTTGCAACTGACCAAAACAGAAGGTTTCTTTGGGCAGCGATATATTGTCGGTTGCCATATTATCACAATGTCAACCTTTGTGCCAAAAGCAAAAAAAAAAACAAGTAAGAAAGTCGGTCAAGCCCGACTGTAATATACTCTGTTTTGGAGGGGAGGAAGGTCAGGGGGGTGGCAACCTACTACGTTTCTGTCGGACAGTAGGGGGTCGATAAGTAAGTGAGTAGAATATAGCTAAGGTTCGAAACACCTAACTCTAAAATTGCGGGATATTTGAGGTGTTTTTCAAATTGGGGTGGCCTCTATATCGTTCATCGTGGAAAACGAGTTGGGAGTCGATAAGTGATGAGTGAATATAGCTAGAAGGTCGACATAATAAAAGCGGGATATGAGGTGTTTTCAATTCGGGGGTGGCAATTACTACGTTTATCGCGGAAACAATGTAGGGGGTTCGATAGTAGAGAGTGTGTCGAAATATCCAAAATGGGTGTTTTTAAGGGGTGGCATTATACGTCTCGTCGGAAACGAGTAGGGGGCTCGTGATAGGTGATATGTGGTCGACACTAACATTGGTATGTTGTTGGGGGGGGGGGCGGGGGAAGGTGATAAGTGTAACCTCAAACCTTATTTTACATCTCTGAGATCTCAGCGTTCATACGGACAGACGGACGTATTCGACTCGGCTGTTGTGTGTCAGTTAACTATGGGGTCGGGTGCTTCCTTCTGGCTGTTACATACATTTGCACAAACCCAATATACTCTGTGTACCTTCGGTACAGAGTATAAAAAAACAATTGGCGGAAAGCGCTGCTTTTTTGTTCCTTTTTGAAGAAGAGTGCAGCTGATTAAAATTGATTGCTGTGGGAAATATATAGAGTACACTGAAAAAAGTTTTCTTTCTAGACTTGATCAAATTGTGAGTCTAAAATGACAATATGGAACAATAACAAATGTGGACAATAATATAAATTGTAAGGAAACAAATTTAAGACGCTGATAAGCCTTAAGTCTAGGAAGATTTTTATAATTAGTTATTTAAAAACAAATCATAAAGTTTTTGGAGTGCACAAATAAAACGAGAAAGAATTGTTGTTGTTGTAGAATTGGTTGCATCGCATTTGCGTTCAATTTTGATGTTGCACATGGAAAAAATAAGCATTTATTACTTAAAAACTGTAGAATAAAATTTTTATTGAGTCTAACCCGTTCTGTTGTCCTTTTGCTTTGGTTTGGTTATTCCGGAGATTGTAGCCCTGGTAGAAAATTACTGTAGTGCTGTAAGTTAGTTTTACTGTGACTTTGCTAGGATAGGCAAAAGTAAGTTTCGACCTCCAGTTTCAGTTAATGACAATTCGTTTTGCATTGACCAAAAACGCATTTTATGCTTCTTCTTTTGTCCACTGCAATTTTTTGTCCGTGGCAACTGAATTTGAAATTCCAATTCCATTTACATGCGTATGTTCACGGTGTCCGCTTCAAACAGTCACCTTCAATTATTCAAAGACAGTAAAAACAAAAACAAACTTGGCGTGCCGTTTTTGCATTTTTGCGTATTTGGAAATTTAGACATTGCCTCGCCTTTGGGCTTGTGTTTTTTTTCGGTTATCTGTATTTCGTTTTTCGCTTTTTGCATATTGCAAGTGGTTTGATGTCTGTAAAAGGAGCTGTTTGTTGTAATTCGAAACGCCTGCCAAATGACAACAGCGACAGCGGCAGCAACTTTGCATTGTTTAACGTTTCGACAAAAACAAAACCCCTCTGACCCACTTGTTTGAAATTTCATTTCTCTCCTACTCACTTGTACCGGCTTCTGGTCCATCGAATGAATCATTTGCGGCTTATCTGCATACTGCAATGATGCTGCTAATCATATAAATTAAGGCCGTGCCCATTACATTTCTCATATGGACGAAGAAGCGGGCCCTGCACGCATATCTGGACTTTCAAATCTGTGAAAGGGAAAAGCGGCATCCGTCGTCTCTCTGCACATTTGACCCATAAATTAAGCGTAATAACTTTCGAATTTCGTCTTGCATTGGCATTCTTTTTGGCCATCGGTTTCTCCTACCCAATTACGAAATTGCGCACGTGAAACGGTCAGAGGACGAGATCGATCGTTGGCAGCCAGTGGCCAGCTGTTTTGTCGATCTGAAGGTTGCCCTTCAATGAGAATGTTCAGTTATTTTTTTTCTCTGCTTTTGTTTTGGCATTCTTTCGTCGATTCATCGACATACAAAATTACACAAAAAACAACAAAAGAAGATGAAGAAATATTTCCAACCGGTTTGGATGATATAAATTTGGGAATTTAGTTTTGACTCACATTTACCGTTAGAGTCAGGGTGTGTGTAAGTAAATGGTTGTAAATCTGAAATTTGGGACATTATGGTATGCGATCAGACTGCTTTTCATATATAAAAAAATTAATGCCTGTCTGTTTGGGTGTAGGTTATTTATTGGCGTCTTAACTACTGGATCGAACTTGCTCCATATTTCTTTTCTTAAAAATATTTAAAATTTGCGAAACTAAAATACACAAAATATTAAATACTAAAATAAATATAAAATAAATCCACAATTTTACAGAGTTTCAGAGTGTAAACATTTTTCAACAAATTGGATCGGTTGTTACCAAATTTTTGAAAACTGTTGCACTAAATTTACTGATTGAATAACTTTTTATCGATATCTAAACAAATGACTTAGTAATAACAACAATGTCGGGTTATATTCTAACATCTAAACAGAAATAGAGGCATGCTTAGGCTGAGTTCACACTGGTTGACGCATGATACATCCCTTCAGTTCCGCTCAGGCCTGAATCAGGGGTGATTTTAGATCGAATTCATGAATAATTTCGTGGCTGCACAAAAAAAAATGTGTACTTGAGGAGAGTGGGGAGGGGTAAAGTTCTTCCTTAAACTGCGTCAAAAGTTTTTTTTGCTGTTTCAGCTACACAATTAAGCTTAGAACGTTTAAAATCCTTGCTAAAATTAATTATGTTCAATTTACTCTCTTTGTAAAAAGTGAAAATTGGCTGTTACAGCCCCTCAATGGGGCCAAACCGAGTGTTTCTCAATCTCTTGGCCCGTGTATCTTTTAAGTTTCGCTCAAGAGAAAGGGACCTAACGCCGAATCCGAACGGCAAAGTCTTAGAGAAGCTTTTTCATGGCTACATATACTCCACAACTGGCGCCAAAAGCTGTAAAGGTGACCTTGTGCGTAAAAGTTTTAAAGAAAAAACTTTTGTAATTGGATGTTCCGATCGCGGGATCGAACCCACAACCTGCCGCACAGTAGGCACACGTTACCCACTGAACCACACAAGGCCAAACACCGTGTGTCGAATACAAAAGCTTAAATGTGTAGCTTGCATACCCACTCTGTCTGGTTTTTGAATTTTCACCGGTACATACCGCTACCAAAATAAACTAGAACCTTAACAAAACAATTTACCGAAATGCGAAACAAAATACGATTAAGTTTTTGATGCCTTGATAAAAAGTCAATTGTTTTTAAATGCCTCAAAGTTTTCATACGCCTGCAGTGCATTGCACAATAATAAATATATCCTTGCAAGTGAATTAAAACTAATTAAAATATGCAAAAAAAATATGTGCAACTAATTCAATTTATCTTCAAACAAATAGGTTTTTAAAAACAAACTGGCTTATCACAACAACTAATTGAAGCGTTAATTAAATAAATAAATTTTTTCCTCTGGGAAATCATTGTCAATAAATTTAAAAAAAAGTGCGCAATATTTTTCATAATAAAAATGGAATTGAAAATCCCCCAATTGCTGGAAATAAACAAGGCAAACAAATGGCTATATAATTGGCAATAAATGAATGTGATCAATAACAAAATAATAGGGAAAAAGTGAAAAAAGCGTCAGCGTTGACCCTTAAGTAAACACATAAATTTGTTAGCAAGCAATTGGGCAACATCATCGGTTTAATTGCAGCCATAACTATAACTAAATAATAGCATTCAAGCATTGATTGACATATCGCTCGCCAGCCATCGCATTTATAAATTATACACGCCAACTTGTTGCTGCCGATGCAACAGAAAGAAAGAGGGAATGGCTGGCTCACGCACAGCTGGTCAACGTTTCCGTCTATGGTACGAACTACCCCTCCAAATATGCATATCACGAGCTATGAAATTTATCAACGGTCCAAAAATACAAATTTAACTGTTAGTGTTACGAGTTATAGACTACATTATACCCTGGTATAAATTAAAACTTCACAAAGGCGGAAACTATTCTTAGGAAGAGAGGAAACAAGGCAAAACCAAAAGTTGTTTTTAGGAGAGTCTAAAACCATTTTCTGATTAAACCTAACATACTCTAGAAAGTTAAGCAGAATTTCTCCAATTTCTTAAGGAATATCTTTCTATCGTCGGCTCATAATAAGTGAAAGACTGACTTCACCGTTTGCTTGTCTCTGCCTGCACGTTGCCATGGACATACCGACAGTTTTTTTTTTTATCGAAAAAAAGGTTAGTAGTGGTGCCCTGTCTAATGAATTGATTGTCAGACTACATGAAACTGAAATAAAAATGTTAAAAAAAATATCTGGAATGGCATTACCGCCAATGCTGCAAACCGGGCCAAAACCGTACTCCTTATAACTGATTCGTTACAGGGTTTGAAGGTATCTTGAACCGGACCATAAACGAAGCCCAGTCACATTTGTAATTCAAATAGGACCTCAGCCATTTCTTGACATTCCACACATACTGTTCTAATTTTAGTGCGAAAACAAAGCTTCCCCCGTGAAGCCAATTTGTAGAAATAAATAACTTAACTAATAAATGTGGCGCCACATAAACTGTGTGAAGTGTTTTTTAAAGTTTTATATGAGCTTAAAAGTATGCAATACTTGCTAACACTTGCTGTCTACCCACAAACTAATATACTTCTGCTACCCTAAGCTCCAACAGCGGATATCAAACTCCACGAAACGCAGGCAAATTTGAATTGAAATAATAAGCAAAAGCGAAACTCACGTTTCGCCATTAGCATTTGCAATTTGTGTGTCTATCCCAATGGTCATTGTCTTTGGCAGCTGCGTTTTCTGCGCCTGCATTAACCGTTATACCACATTGCATTGTTTCACAGTGTTGCCGGGATCCGTTAATCATATCGAAATTGCCTAGCCTGTCTGTCTGTGTATTTGACCATCACGTGCGTAAGATCAATAAAAATCCAATTAAAATGCAAAAAGTTTCATAATTACACCAATAGCTGCAAGTGAAGTGCGATTTTGCGGTACCGTGAGGGAGGGGGGGGGGTGCACAGATCTGTGTTGGCAAAAAGTGAAAACCCCTTTGGGCCGTGTAGAGAAATGGCCAACTGACTGGCAAGCGAGTGATAGAGTGGGGGAGGGGTAAGGGGGAGAAACGGCTTTAAGCTAAAATTTCGCGCACTTTGTTGCCAGCCACCACTGACTTTACACGCAATTCTGTTTTTAAAACTTAGTTGTTGTTGTTGCTGCTGCTTTTAACAACTGTTTTATGCTGTCGATTGCAGTTAAAATGGAAATGGAAATGGCTTGTAAACGACGCGCTAAAAAGACATTTCGCATTTTGCACAATTTCGGTCGTTGTTTTTGTGTTTTTTTTTTTTTTTTGTAAGCCAAACAAGTTAACAGGCATCAAAAATAATGGAGAAAAACAAAACCCTAAGACAATTTAATAACCTTTTAAGACATTTATGCTTATGGCATTTTAAATGGCAGCATAATTTATGAAAATGTTGCCGAGTTTCATTTAATGCTTAGAGCAACTTTCTTGATAGATTGAGCTGAATTCATTGTACAAAGCAATATCGTAGTCATAGTATAATTTAATATCCACTTGTTTACCAATGTATTCTAATTTTGTCCAGATATTTGTGACGTATGAAAGGATCCATCTCCGAACCCGGACCGGTTTCGTACATCAAAAAGAATCAGAGCCGGTAATGGCTTCAAAATAGGTTTTTCTCAGTTCAAATTAATTCTAAGTTATATTTAAACACTGACCAGTGCAAAGTCAGCGGAATTAATTTCTAACAAGTAAGAAAGTCGGTCAAGCCCGACTGTAATATACTCTGTACCTGTTTGTATATAACTTAAAACTTTAAAGTGTGGGGTCACACAATCTGTGCAGCACTTTCACGTCACGATTACGGGCAGTGCTAAAATTCGAATATCTTTCATCTGATCTGGAAACGGTTTATGGAGGATCGATATGTAATGACGATTAAAATATATGCCTTAAAGGTTCAAACAATCTGTCTTTAAAATTGTGGAAGATATTCGATTTTGTTCAAATTGTGGGGGTGGCAACTCTGCCATCGTTCATCTGATCGGAAAACAATGTATGGGGGTTCGATAAGTAATGACGAGTAGAATATATGTTTAGAAGGTTTGAACAACCTAACTCAAAAATTGCGGGATATTTGAGGTGTTTTTCAAATTGCGGGGGTGGCAACTCTACTATCGTTCATCTGATCTGAAAACGATGTATGTGGGTTCGATAAGTATTAATGAGTAGAATATATGTCTAGAAGGTTCGAACAACCTAAACCCAAAATTGCGGGATATTTGAGGTGTTTTTCAAATTGCGGGGGTGGCAACTCTACTATCGTTCATCTGATCGGAAAACGATGTATGGGGGCTCCATAGGTAATGATGAGGAGAATATAAGTCTAGAAGGTTCGAACAACCTAACTCTAAAATTGTGGGATATTTGAGGTGTTTTTCAAATTGTGGGGGTGGCAACTCTACTATCGTTCATCTGATCGGAAAACGATGTATAGGGGCTCGATAGGTAATGATGAGTAGAATATAAGTCTAGAAGGTTCGAACAACCTAACTCCAAAATTGTGGAAGATATGACGTTTTTTTCAATTTGCGGGGGAGGTAGGGGGCGTGGCAAAAAAAAAACTAAACTTGATCTGCCTGCAAGTATAAGAAATATATGTTCCATAAACCTAAAACCTCTATCTCTTACCATCTCTGAGATCTCAGCGTTCATACGGACAGACGAACGGACAGACGGACGGACGGACATGTCTATATCGACTCGGCTGTTGATGCTGATCAAGAATATATATACTTTATAGGGTCGGAGATGCTTCCTTCTGGCTGTTACATACATTTGCACAAACTCAATATACTCTTTGTACCTTCGGTACAGAGAATAAACATGCTGTTATTGCACGACTTACACATGTATATATAGGGCTTGTATATATGTGATGGGCAACTTTTTAAAATGATTTTGCTGCTTGGTTTAAGGCAACGTTCATAAATCCATAATTAATTTAGCTCTTCGCTTTTTTTCCAAACTATTCAAACAATTTTATTAACATTTCTTTATAATCAGAATTCCTTTTTCCAAACTATTCAAACAATTTTAATAACATTTCTTTTTAATCAGATTTCCTTTTCTCAAACTATTCAAAGAATTTTAATAAAATTTCTATCTTGACAGCTTTTTTCTAAGACCAACTCGAGTAGACAACACCTACTCCTTTGCCCCTTTCTACATAATTAATAAATATCAACTCTTCGTCCATTGATTAGCGTCTCCCTTTGCTGGTCATAATAACCGGGATAAATAAAACCTTTTTGTGAAATTGAATACCCTTTCAAAAGGAAAACAGGCCAAAGAAATCGTAGCAACGACAACAGTAAAGTGAATGAGGGCGGAAGCAATTTTGCACTCCTGCCAATTCCACTGCACTTGACAAATAGGATGCGGCGGCAAGGGGATCCGCCGTTGATGCCATGTCATAACAACGGCGACTTAACGGCGAACTAAAGAATGCAGTGACAAAATCCCAGAGGGAAATGTGAAACCGTTTTCAACTACGATAAGTTTGATATTTCACTTGCAGCCGCTGGTCAAAGGTAAATACACTTAATGAAGGCTTACGCAAAAACGGTTGGCGTTGACAGCCAAGCTAAGAGAACTGCTCATTAAAAACCTGGACAGCGAATTAATTGTGGCTCAGTGAAAGTGGTGGCCAGGAAATTAGTATCTCCAGAGAATGAATGAGGAATGCTGCTGACATGGTGCATGTTAAACTGTTGCCAACACATTTCAAATGTCAAATTAAATGCAAATTACATATTTGGCATTTATTGCTGTGTCTGCGACTGGAGAAACTTATTGCTGTGCGCCTCTGCCTCACCGACTCCAGTGGAACCCATTAAAATGCCATTAAAATTGACATCATTGTGTGTTTGTTTCTGCACTCGTTTGACATTAATTTCCATCATCATAGTTAAGTAGCTTAGCTTAGTGAAAAACATACGAAAAGAAAAAAGCTGCTGAAATCACCCGAACAACTAATTTGATGATTATTTGATAAATGAGCAAAGAATTGATTTACTTTTCTCATCGCTTAATTGATATTACATCTTTGTCTATTTTTGGGCTGATTGATGATGAATCAACTTTAATTTGAAGTTTAACTCAAGCCACACTTGAAAAGTTTTTCAAACGGAAAATGTGATTAGAAATGTACGTGAGATTTCATTTATGAAATTGCTTTGTGTTGCTTAAGTTAATTAAGCATTTCTGTGTTGAATTTTTCATTACTTTAAACTTTCTAAATCTCGTTTTTTTTTTTTTTTTTTGTGGCTGTTCCCAGCCATAAAATTAAGCCCTATTATGGTCACAGATTGTCCAAGAGGTGCAATTCTGTGAAAATGGCCGGCAAAGCATCCGTTTGTTTCTGTTGATAACATAGATTTCAGCTATTTTATATTTTCACATATTAATAAAAAAAAAAAGCTGCGAAGAGACGACATTCCATTTGTAAATCGATTTTAACTGCGGCGTCTTCCTTCTAATAAATGTTTTTGGGAAGTTTTTTTTGGAATTTTAGGGGGTCAGTATTTTCTGTTAGTTCTTGTGCTATCCCTTAACATTCCTTAACATTCTCGTTCATTAATATATGGAGTACATTTCTCTATGCTTTCAATCAATCTCCTCTATTCCGAAAGTACAAACTAAGCTAACAAATCTCAACAAAGCAAATCAATCAAAATAAAAACGCATCAACAAGTAAACAAATACAAATAAGTCTAATTAAATGCATATGAATTGCATTTTAAAAGCTTTTGCAAAGCAACACAATAAACAACAAAAACGTTGCATATAAACATATGGCGAAAATATAACTAAGGCGAATAACAAAAAAACAAAAAACAACAAACTCACGTACAAAAACTAAAAGCGTTAAATTGTGAACTGCAACAAAAACAAAAATCCATAGAGCAAAACAATGCATATCCACATATGACGACGACGACGACGCCGACGCTGACGCTGAAACGTTTATTTATGTAAAGGTCAATTTGCAATATTTGCGCAAGGTTAGGCATACAACTCACATATTATGTATGTATTTATATAGAGTGGGCAGATCGTGCTATTGGGGAGCTAATCGAGCTAAATGAACAATAATTGCGGAAAGCTTTACGCAACTGTAAATAGCACAGCAACAACAATGACCACAATAGTCAATGTCTTAAAACGCAGATTAAAGCTTGCAAATACTCTTTACTATTTTATTTTTTGTTCCCTCCATTTCATTTACTCAGGTGCCATTAGATGTCCCCATTTGACAGCCCTTCTCAAATGGCCACGGGCTGACGCCGCTGAAAACTGTGCAAATGACATTAAAAGGAATTTCAGCTGACAATGTCAGACGGATTAGCAATGTGAACAGCAACAAAAAATGCACTCAACTGGCAAACCTTTTTTTTTCGCCGTGGGAGGGTTTTAGGTTTTTGCTTCCGTTGCGTTGCTGTGTCGGTTGGCTGATCCTTGAGCTATGAATAAAATGCGAAACGAAAGCAGAACATGCGCTTTGGCGAACTAAGTCAAAAACGTGCCAAAAACTACCGAGCGTCACCGAGGGTTTCTTGAGAAGTTTGTCCAATGACATGACAAATTTATATTTATGAAATGACAGGTCGTACACTCAGCACCGTTAATATTATTTAAATTGGAACGTACTTGCAGTATTTCTAGAAAACGCGATCTTAGATCAAGTACAAAATTACTTGAATGAAGTACGAAATATACTTACAATGCTAAGTCAATGAAAATTGCGAATTATTTGATCACGAATCTGTCCTTAACTGATTTTATCACTTTGCTTATGGTTACTTTCTTAGCAGCCTTTTAAAAACACATTGGCAATAACCGAAGAATTTGATGGGCTTAAACCAAGACCATTTTTTACTTGTTTTGTATACTCTTATTTTGATTTTTCAATAATGTATTGGGTTGTAGAATATTTGTTAGTTATTTTCTGTATTTAAACTCTTGATTTATTAGACCTAAAAGAATGATTAAAAAGATCTTAATATGTTTCAATATATACTTATACACTTATATAAAGTCAACTATTTTGGGATTGAAACAAATCGTACTTGAAATATAAGCTTTAAACTACTGAAGCTTTTTGTACTTGATTAAAGTTAAGGTTTTTTCGGAGTGCAAAATATAAAAAGGAAATTTCGATCCCGTCCCGATCCCGACCGTTGAGTATTCCGACCCGAGCCGATCCCGACCGCAAATTATTAATTCAATCCCATCCTGATCCTGCAGATTTTACGTAACCTGTTAAAGTTCCGTCCCACTTGGCAAATTTTTTAAATTTTCGAAATTCTATAAATTTTTTTTATTACTGTGTAAATATTAAAAATAGAGAAGATCATGGAATGTTAGTTTTGTTGGTCTGTTGAGAGGAAATTTTAAATGGAATTTGAAATTAAATCAACGACATCTGTTTATAAATGAAAGCGATATATGAAAATAGGCAACACTGCGTATGCGTGATTAAAAATAACGTATGCGCCTCCTTGCACCAGTTAATACTAAATTATGTTTTATTTATATTTATACCCGTTACTCGTAGTGTAAAAAGTTTAAACAAACAATCGTCTATATCAGCAATGGGCAAGCTCTTGCTCCCAACCGCCAAACGTCTTGATCCGATTCAAGAGATTCAAAAATTCGCAACCGAATCGGTCTTATCGTATTCGGTTCAGGACCGGTTTGGCAGGCTCTATTTTAACTCAACGGATTATTTAAATGTTTAAGCTCAAATATGTCTTAAATTGGTCTATAATCTTATAATTTTCCAAAAATGTATACACAGAGAAAAAAATTGATATGAAATGGCAGTCAAATCCACATTTTTCATATCGATTTCACTCCGATAGAGAAGATTAACTTGATATGATAAAAATATCAATACGATCTTTTTATATAAAAAAATGCCTGGTCTGAGGCGAACTCGAGACCTTGCACTTAACCGCCCCCGCACACGCTTATGGACAAACGTCTAAGAGACTATTATGTAAAGTATGAACAATTGATATTTTTAAAAGATCAGTTTAACCAGCAAAGATTAAATTGATCTTGAGCTTTTCTCTGTGTAATATCTTAAGAATCTATATTTCCAAATGGTTTTAATGGTTTCAATTTGTGTTATGCCTTTAAACCTTATACTCTAAGGATTTTTATGTATCTAAGAAATAGGTTTCCGATTTTAGATACTCTCAACACGGTTTATACTTAAAATTACCTAGTTTACAAAAAAAAGACCCATTGAAGACCGGAGGGTATATTAAAAGCCGATGTTGTAACGAGGAGGAAGATTCGACCCCATAATATATATATTCTGATCGCAGACGAGCTGAGTTTCCGTTGTCCGTCGTCCGTCCGTCCGCTGCCGTCTGTCCGTCGTCGTCGTCCGTCGCGTACCTCCCAGTTTTGAAGCTATCGAGTGAAATGCCGGTCTTTATCGCGTTGTCGGAACGGGGATCGGGATGACTATACTATGTGCATGAACGACGGTTAAAACAGTTCTATGAGAAAAACTTTTTGTTTCATCGTAGCGTCACAACTGGTATATAGTTTTATATGCTTCACAATTTGGAAAAATTTATCAAACGGATGACTATAGCTTGTTAACGTCGGTAATTAGTGGAAATTTTTTTCACGGGTAACGGTATTGTGTTTTTGCAATCATCTGGAAAATTTACAAAACGGATGACTAAGCTAGCATTACGGCGCAACTAGTTAGTGGGAAAATTTTTTTTAGTAGCGTCAACGGTTTATTTAGTTTATATGCTTTCACACCATTCGGAAAAATTTATCAACGGATGACTATAGCATATAGCGCATAGGACGATCGGTCTGAAAACTTTTACAGGAAAAGTTTTGTTATCAAGGTGCGCTTTCTATCAGTTTAAAAACGTAGGATGTTATTTTTGGTATTGAATGCTGTGCTCATTAATCAATTTGAGGAAACGGGTTGAATTTCGTTTTTGGTGGTATTTTGTTCTGGATAGAAACTTTAGATGTCGTCAGAGGTATAACAAAGGGTGCACAAAACTAGTTGAGATCGTTCCAATCGGTTTAGTAGAAAGCTGCAGAAATATTCGAAAAATCGATTTTTCTCAAAAAACGTGCAAATTTTGTTTCTTAAAATCTGTAAAAGGTTGAAACTGATAAAAAAATTGTTTTTTTCTTTGTTCTTACGAATAGCACTTCTAAGAAATAAGGCATTGGTAACGAATATCTATGGATAAAAAGGAGCTGTGAGCAGTTGAGTAAAAGTACTAACGCCAAATTTCATTGTTTTAGTATTTATTAGAAAATATTATTTTTTCTTCTTTTTGGCCTTGCTCTTAATTTTTCTGTGATTTGTCTCTATTGGAACTCTACTTGAGCAAAGTAAAAAAAAAATTTTTTTAATGAACACGTAAAAAGTTAAATTGACCCTAGTTGTTTCACAAAATAGCTTACAACTCGCTATTTATCCCAGATTTTCGTCCCGCCTTATTTTCGTAATAGGGCATTGTAAGAATAAAAGAAAACAATTTTTTTTATTTTCAACCATTTACGATTTTAGAAAATCAAATTTCACGATTTTGAGAAAAAATCATTTTTTTCGAAATAATTTGCTTCTAACTTTAAACTACTAAACCGATTGGAAAATGATCTTGACTAGAATATTGGGAATTGCATAACTTTTAATTAATCTCGTGCTTGACTTCATCTAAAGTTTTTAACTAAAGATATGGCTTAAAAGGTATGGGTACCGACCGAAAAACAACAAAAAAAATTCTAACTCAAAAACGTATCCATACAACATTTTTTGAAATTCATTTTTGAGTTCAGCATTCTAAAATACATCACTAAAAAATAATGGCTTCAATGGGTCTTTTTCGCTGTAAACTAGTGTTATCTGTCTCAGCACGCATATCGCTAACAAACCACAAACTGTTTGAACAACTCTCGCCTGAATAAATGCCTAGATGCATTCGTTTAACCAATGCCAGTTCCATTTATGCAATTTGTTCGCCTTCATTTGGTTTTTGTCGTGTCGCAAGGTTGCATTTACCATAATATAAGGGCGTATTGTTGTTGCATTGACAAACCGTAGACCAGACTGACTGACACTGATAACCGTGCATTTATGTACATACAAACAGAAATGTGACCTACCAAGACTCAAATGGTGTACGGTCATGTTATCAATATCCCTAGGCATCTTCGGAGCCAGCCAGGTGATTGCATCACTCAAACCTAGTCAAAATTTAACGAGACGTAAGAAAATGCAAAAAAAAATACAAGACAAACAATTAAAAACTCAGCTTTGTTTACAAGCGATTTTACACTTGCCGGCAATTGTTGTTGTTGATTTAACTTGGTATAAGTATTAAATTTTTATTTTTGCTATCATGACAGACAGTTGCACGCAAAAATCCAGCCAGCCAGACAATCCGAGAGTGCATTGAAATTACACAACTTTTATACAACCTCAGCGTCAACGCGTGATGTTTGTTTACAATAACAACAACAACGCGACTCTAGCTGATACTGTTCCATGCTATTCCGAGACTGTTATTTTATTTTTATGAATCAACAAAACAGATTTCTGTTTTCTCATATAAACTCAATCAAATTTTCACAAAACTAGTTGAATTTCTTTTGATTTTATTACCAACGCTAGGAGTTTATGGAGCAGGGAAATGCTTAGGTTATTCGCTTACGGTATTGCAAAGTGCGGACTCTTCGTATTGAAGCTTACCTGAAAGAAGAAGAAAAATTTACATTTAGTTTTGCGTATTTTCCAAGAATATTATATGTGTCGAGTTTTACTTGATAGAAATAGACTCACTTAACCTTAAAATAAAATACAAATAAATGTAGATGAATCAATTGTTCGCTTAGTACTAAACTTTATATTTCTTAGGGCGATTTCTCATCTTCTAAATAGCTGCTATGTGTCAGAAATTTTACTCTGCTATCAGTAAGGTTTTGTGACAGATTGTGCTATGTAGGAGATGAGAAATCGGCCCTTAATTAATATGTTGTAGAGGTGCTAAGTGATATATGCAGCTTGGCATAATTTTGCATCCCTGATAATTAGTTTGTAGTTCACAAACAATTTTGTGATTAGTGCTCAGCTTTACTTAGCATTTCATATACATTTTGCACCAAGAATATGTTAATAAATAAATATAAACATATATAGCAATAGCAAATACATTTTTTTACACATTTTGTTGAAACAAGTTCACCTTGTACATTTTATGTGTTATTTATATTTCCTCCCTTACGCAATTTTACTGATAAAAATTCGATGTTACTTCTTTTGTTTGTAGTTTTGAGTTTCCGCAGCTGATTTACACACAAACAATGCAAATAAATTACAACTCAACAGAATTCTTAATATAATTTACCTTGAAACAATAAGCAAAGAATTTATAATTGAACACAAAAACAAATTAAGTATACAAAAGAAAAGTGTTGCCTTAAATATATCGAACTAAAATGTGAAAAATATGTTTTTGATCTGGCGACACAATTCATAATTTAATTCATTGTTTACATGCCCCGCAAAATGGGGAAAAACTGGGAAAACAATATTTTTTCATTCCAACGACAATCATTACTATGCACGCACACACAGCTCTACAATGGCAACTTAATTTATGAAATTAACAAACGCACACAAAAATATGCCCGCCACAAAATAAATAATAATAAAAAAAAAAGAACCATGTACAAAAAAATGTTCAACTTCAATGCTGGGCCCTTTTATTTTTCTACAAAAGCACGCCAGCCCACGAGAATTTTTTCATATGTTGTCAAAATCAGGCGGAGAAAAAACGAACGAGCGACTCGCAAAGCATTGAAGGTGATAGCGTTGAGCTGGTAGGCGGCTGAGGTGGTTAGAAGGGTGCTGATTTCGGTAATCAGCCTTGAATTTGTATTTTACACACACGCAGATACATATACATATGTGTACAGAACAAGTTCTGGTACAAGAGAACTATTTGTACACAATCGTAAAAAGGGCATATTCATTTTGACAAGCATAGAGAATGGAGCAACAATTTACGTACTTACAAAACTTTAAGCTAGGCTTTAAGAATTTGAACATGCACTGCTGAAGTAAAACTCCTTCAACACAAAGCAAAAAAAAACACTAATAAGATGTTATGGTCCTTCGAGCCGGATCTCTAAGCTCGAACCAACACGCTGTTTGGTGCAATCCGAAGACATTTTGTGATTAAAGCACTTTAAAGCTAATTGACACCTGTTAGTCATGGTCATGTTGCGATTGTACCATTGGAGAAACGTAAGAAGATAAATTATAAAAAGTAAAAAACTAATTGATAAAATAATTATAATTCCAAAGGGAAAGGGTATACCAGCATCGGTAATTCTAACAAAGTTGGGCAGGCCTTCTGTAAAAATTATTTTTACTGAAAACCTGCCGTCTTTGTGAAAGAGAAGAGCATTAATATCTTTTTGTTAAATTCTTTGCTTAAATTCAAACTGTTTGAATACAACAGACGAGGGCAAAAAATAAACAAAAAAGAATTAAAGGGGTATCCATAAACTAGATTATGTCTCAAAAAATTTTAACGTTATCAAATAGAAGGACTATATAGATAAGAATACCTTTAAATGGTTTTCCCCCACCGTCGATAGTTCTTAAGATAATGCGAAAAAGACTTAAAATTTTAAAGAAATCATAACTTTTGAACGGAACATCGGATTAAAACGATCCAAAGACAAATTCTAGTCATTTTGATGTAAAAGTTTTCGGAAAAAATTTGGGACAACTCTAAGAGCTATCTATAGACAGTTTTTAAAGAAAAAACCCGTTTTTATTCGTTTTCTTGGAAAGGGCCAATATGACCGAATATTTTCAGATTCAGAATATAGTATGTAAAAAAAAGTGTTTGAAGATGGAAGACAGGCGAGTCGAGGAAATAATTTGTTTTGTCAAATTTTCGTTTCGTCTTTCCGAATATATTGTATTAGAGTTAACCTAGATAATCAAATTAAAATATTTTGAGCACTGCATATTATATTTAATTACCCAAGGAAAATAAACATAAAGGCAAGGCGAAAAATAAATAAAACGAGAAGGAGCTATGACTGTCGAGTTTAATACAGAAAAACTTACTCCAACTGATAACGGTAAAATAATAGGGAATATACAGATATAAAATTTAGATCATGATAAAAAAATTGATACCATAAAAAAACTTTCTAGTAAACAATTCCGACCGACGGTCCTAGGAGCTATACATGCCGATGACATTCAAAATTAGTGAAAGCATATAAAACTAATAAATACCACGATTGGTGATGCTACAATGGAAAACAAAGGTTTTTCTCACTAGCTAGTTTTTGAACGACCGTTTATATGGCAGCTATAGCTATAGTCACCGATTTTGATAAATTCCAGAATTGTGTGAAAATATATAAAACTAATAAATACTAGGATAGGTGACGCTACGATGAAAACAAAAAGTTTTCTCAATAGAACTGTTTTTGGACCGATCGTTCTATGGCGCTAAGATAAGTCCGATCCGCGGTCCGACATATAGTTAGTAAAAAGAAGACTCTGTGCAAAATTTCAGCTCGATAGCTTTAAAACTGAGAGACTAGTTCGCGTAGAAACAGACGGACAGAGGAAGACAGAGGGGCGGAGCGGTGACTCGCTCGTCGTCCTGTCAGATATAGTTAGGGGTCGGAAATGAATATTTCTATGCGTTACAAACTTCTGGGCAAAATTAATATACACTTTTCAAGTGTATAAAAAGCTTGATATGTATATAATTGTAATTTAAAAGGTGAAAGACGCGCTTTTTGTGTGCATGTAAACAATTGAAATATCAGCGATTATTTTTTGGAGACATAACACAAATTGCTAGTATGCCATAATAAATTCTTGTTTAATTTGTTTTTTCACAAGGAATTGCGATCTGATTCAAAATTACTTGAACCGCAATCATCATTAATTTATAAAATTCAAAAATATTTTAAATTGTTTCAAGTTTTCTAACGTGCTCACGAGGACAGCATGCAGAGTTGGCTAAACATATTTTCAAAACAATTTTATATATTTTTCGTTTAACATATATATATATATATATATATTTTACGTATATCGCATACCCATTCACGTTCGTTAGACAAGTTTACCTTTTAGCTTTTGTCCAAAATCCAAATGAACCACTGACCAAGGTTGTGCATTAAAATTCAAGGCGTGCCGCCAATCATTAATGTTTATCTACGTCATAAATTGTTCATAAAAGCAAATATAATGTATGGCATTAAGCATTTGCATGAGATGCTCTATGATATAAGGTTTCCGCCATCAGTAAAAAGCCACTTGGGCAGATTCTGTTACATCAGTTGGGAAAATTGATATGGCTTAAAAATTCACTTAAGTAAAAGGAATTAGATTCATTTATGAAAATGGCATGTCTGCCTCTAAGTTAAAAATTGTTCATAAGCAAATAAAACTATGAGGGCAGAGTCTCAACAAATCAATTGTTAAGCATATAGTTTTGGGTCGATTTCCTGTTTAAGGTTTAATTAGCAAGTGGTTGCTGGTATTCAATGTTCTGTCTTTCGACAGCATAATTATTTGTTTTGTTTATAACTCAAGATGATCCGTGACGGGATCGAAGCCACAACCTCCCGCACAGTAGGGAAACACGATACCCATGAGTTAAGGGGGTCTTCTACCTTTAAAAATTTATATTTTAGATTTTTTTGTTTTGCATTATTACTATAGATTGGACAAAAATTCGAATTTTTTTTTTAGACCTTAATTGCCATGCCGATAACAGCCCTTGAATTCCAAAATATTTTACTTTTATTTATTTGTTTAATTAATAAATAAATTAAAATTATTACCTTTGAACAGTTTTTTATGAGTGTTTTTTAAAAAAATTCTGGAATTCGATTTGGTTTTGAATTTGTGTTATTAATTCACTTTTTAATAAAATATAAAAAGAAAAAAAAAGCTAATGACTGTGCCGAGTTTTAATACATGAAAAACTTTACTCAACTGATTTAACCAGTAAAATATATTAGGATATAGATATCAGATATTAAAAAATAAATCATGATAAAAAAAGGATACCAAAAAAACTTTAGAAACACATTTCGGACCTACATTATAAATTTTTAAAAAATTGTACATAAAAACTAAAAGTTGACGATACGATGGAAAACAAAAAATTCTCACTAGAACTTGTTTTTTGACCGACCGTTTCTATGGCAGCTATATGCTATAGTGATCCGATTTTGATACATTTTCCAGAATTATGTGAAATCATATAAAACTATCATATACCAAGATTAGTGACGCTACGATGAAAAACAAAAAAGTTTTCTCCTAAAACTTCCCGCGTCAGCCATAGACGTTGAAATTGAAATTGGGAGCAATAAACAAATAGATGGTGAGCAGTGAAAAACAAAAATTTTCCAAGGACTAGTTTTTTGACCGACCTTTATGGCAGCTGTATGATCCGATTAAAATCACAATATGAACAAAAAAAAAAAGGCGTGTGAAAAGTCAAATAGAGACAAATGGGGTATTGTGTGTAGACTCTGTGCAAAATTTCGCTCGATACTTTAAAACTAGAGTCCGTAAAACAGACCGAGATCAGCCGTGTTAAGAAATTGTTTTTGGTGTGAATATCTCGTTACAACTTGAAAAATACACTTCAAGTGTATACAAAATTTTGGATTTCAAGGGCTGTTCAAAAAGTTATCGGCTTGTCAATTAAGGTCCCAAAAAAAAAGGTGTAGAGCTGGTGGCATGATTCGACCATTATCGATGAAAACGGTAAATGAGGTTATAGTCAGAATTGATGTAGTTCTGACCCGTACCTCAATCATATTTTTCAATATTTTTTTAAGGCCGTTTAAAAAAACAATTTTGATTTTTCAAATTTTTTTTCTAAGTTTAGTGTTAAAAAAAATTATTAAAAATATGATTGTGGTACGAGCCAGAATTATATAAATTATGCGTCGATTGCAACTTGGCTGATCAAAATCGGTTTAGTAGAACTGGCGCAATCATGGCTACGTGGTTTCGAGAAAAACGCTCTTAAAGTTTTGAGCAACGTTGATATATCTGCTAAAATATTTCGAATTTTTGAAAATGGTTTAAAGGGGATGAAAGGGGAATGTCCAAACTAGAATAATAAGGCAAAACAAAAAAAAATAGCAAGTGTTATACAGCCATGGAGCCAAATTAGGCTCAGTTCTGTGAAAGGACATGCATTCAGAGCGGATTGGAAATTGTTGAAAAAGTAGCAAAAATATGCGGGAATAAGTTAATATCGAACGTAGATAGATAATAATCAAAACAAAGCGTAAAGAATCCATTTGACTACCATGTGGAAACTCCACAAATGATGGTGAGTGATTTTAAGAGTTATTTTTTGGAATAGAACATTTTCGGATCTGAAGTTTAAATAGAAAACCTGAGCACATCAGGTTTATGCAATAAAAGCTCATGTTTGACAGAATTAAAAACTTTACTTTAAAAACTTTACTCAGTGTGCATTACATCCGTTTGCAATTGATTTTTAAAGCCGTTAGAAATACATCTATAATTTCCAATATCCGATTTTGAACCCTTTTTTATGCAAATCATCCTTTGATAATAAAGGCAACTGAAAAGAGGTTAAAAACATATTAAATAATTATACTCAGTTCAAAGAGTTTATTGTAGGAAAACATGTGCCAAACAAATTATATCTAAATCTTGCATTTATTGCTTTGTTTAAATAATTTGATCAAAGATGAACAATCCAAACAGAATGTCTTTTAAGCAAAATTCATATGCACTTATTCCATTTCCAGTTCTATTTGCGAGATTTAATTAATAAATATTTGATATTTGCCAAAATGCCGTTTGTTCAGTGACTGACAGACAGATTTGTGGCAGCCTGATTGGCATATTTGCATTAATTTATTTGATATTCAATTGTTTTCGAGTGCAGTTTTGCCATCTAGTCAGCTTCAAAGTTCACAGCAAGTGGCCTAATTGTGGCCGAAAACAAGCGTAAATCGAATACTACAATATGAAAATGAGTGAAATTTGAATACTTAAACTAAAGCTTTGTCTTTCGTCGCTGCATTGCCAAGTGGCGAACCCCTCCGATACATAGTAGCTGGCTATAGCTCAATGCCAGCGGCTCAAAGCCTAACCAAGCTGTGCTGGTTTGCTCTGTTGTCATTGCGGTTGCCTGCAACGTTCGCGAGTGCGAACGGGACGGAGCATTTCAACGCGAAATTGGGTTATTGGGTCATGATTCAGTTCGACGCAAAAGCAGCGACAGCGGCAGCAATGGCAACAACTCGATTTGTATTTGCCCACTGGCTGTCGGCGAGCGTATTTGTAAGATACATTTTTGTGTTGCTGTACGATATGTTTTAGCTACTGTTTACGGCCGCTGCAGCCCCCACAGAATCCGAATCCCCATACTGAGTTTTTGTGCTGCGCTTTGTATCTATCTAATTGACTTCCCTCCTTTGTCTGGCTCAGTTGTTGCTGCTGTCAGCATCGCAGTTGCCGCTGCTGCTGCTGCTGGGGCAACACTTGACACTAATTAGGCCACTCTTTGTGTGCTTCAGCTTGCCAGTTTATCATCACAGGCACAACTTGGCATTATCTGGCAGCAGCAGCCCTATGCAAATGTTTTCACTTCGCCTTTCAATTACTTAGCAGGCAGTCTTAATCATTTTCAGATTTGGTAAATAGAAAGAAAAGCCGATTCTTGATACGAAAATAAATAAACAAATTAAAATAGTATTTTTTCTCTCAAGTGCAGCTATAAATATTAGAGAAGGAAACAGGTAGATTCAATTATTCAATTTTCCTTAAAGCTGTAAATCAATTTTGGTGGCATTTTCAAAGTAGAGCATGTAAACATTTGCGTTTCCTACTCACATCAAAAGACGATTTGTACTGAAAAAAAAAATATCATAGACATTAAGTTGGGCACGCATCAAACTTAAATTCTGTGTGCGCCATTGACCAACATTTGCCGCGTTCGAGTCGAAAAGATGAAAATGAAAACGGAGGACAACATGGGCCATAAATTTCAATCAAAAAGTCTGCTGTAAGCAATTAAATTGCGCAATTTTATTTTTTTTTTTTGTTTTTTTGTAAGTTCATTCAGCACAGAAATTGAAAATAATTTACACACAAAAATGTTGCTTGCTCAAAATTGTTTTATGGGTGGGAAGAAGCAAGAGATATAGATGATATTAAGGCTGTTGGGTTATCTTTTAATTTATGAACTGGGGTTGAGGTTTGAACCTGAATTTCCCCATTTACTAGAACGACGATGTCATCAATAAGCTTTTTAGAAAATAAGCATAAAGATATTTTTAGATGAATCGGTTTGTAACATACCTAAATTTTAGGTAATACAAGGAAGCACTTAAATTTTGTTAGGTACAAAATTCGATGGATAAGAAAACGTGTCAAAGCTAAAGGCTCCTTTCGTGCTATTAAACCCACGCCCATAATGTTTGGACCACACATTTTCGCATTAATATTCTAATAAAATAAATATTAGTAGACAACTCATTAAAAAATGAAGGATTCGATTTGGGTTTAAGTGTGCAGTTTCCAGTTCGGTTCAGTCGTCATCAAAATCTGGACCCAACCGATTTTAATCGATTCAGTTTCGGACCAGTTTTCAAACGTAAAGTAAAAAGGCACCATTTCCAGTAACTTGACGTAGAAAGTTTGTGTTAAGCTTTGAGTGTTGGCGATTTCTGATTTGTTTTCCCCTTCAAGAATTCTGAGTGTTTTCTCAAAGTGCAATTCACTTAATTTGTTAAACTTTTTGATTTTTATAAAAGTGCTTTTTAGCCAGCTCAAGTTGAAAGTTGAGATTTTAATATGAGACTGAAAGCTGGGTTGTCTCTGCAGTACTGTCTCAAGGGCCTCTTGGCCCTATCATCAGCAGACATTTTGTTGTTACACTTCAATTCGATTTGCATTTATAATTGTTGTTGGCCAAATCTGAAAGCAATTAATATTCCAGCCAATGCAATTACCTGCTCAAATTGCATAAATTTCAAGTGTTTGCATTAAACAACTCAAATTGCATAATAACTTGAACAATCACCATATTAGCATATCAAACACATATATGTGTACTCAGCTTTTTTGAGCGAGACGCCCACTCAATGTGTTTTTTTTTTTTGTACGCACTGCCCCCTAAACATGACATACAACATTGTAACAGTGACACCAAATTATTTTTCATTTTTTTTGCTACTAAAATTAATCAAACACAAACAACCATCCAAGCCAATTGGCATTGCTAATGTGTTGTTGCTATTGCTTTGACTTACTTTGAAATTTCGTTTCTGTGACAAGGCAAGGCGCTAAATTTGTTTACGCTGGCTGAGACTCAATGACTCCTAAACTACTGTAGAGACATAAAGAAGGAGAGAGACGGAAAAACGAAAAAAGTGAGACACAGTCAAAGTAGCACAAATATTTTGCACTTTGTGTTGTTTTTATTTGATTTTTTTTTTGGGCTATTTTGTCTGGTGCAGTCGAAATGTGAGCAAACGCAACGAATGACACACTTTGGCCATGCACAGTGGGACAATGCAAACAATTTGTGCGTAATGTGAATTATGTTTTTTTTTCGATATTTTCATTTCAACCGAAACAGATGATTTGGTAGCTCAGGTTTGAAAACTTAATAATGGAAACCGTTAATCTAGATTTAAGACAGTAAGACATTTTTGCTCATAAAAAATATGGAATATTTTCTAAGGTTTTTAAACCAATTAAATTTCAATTCACAAATACTCAAGTTTTTCAATCGATTTATTGACATTCTAAAGAGGATAATTCGGACGTCAGTTGAATTTTAATTATTTAAGAGTAGGTATGCTCTCAAAATAAATTCAAGTTAGTAAATATTACCAATACTGAGTAACGGTATATCATTTCATTCATTTGAATGGGTCTAACATTGAGTTCAATATATATAGCAACGAGAAGGCAAAGCTAACTTCGACTGCGACGAAGTTTTAATACACTTGAAAAACTTTACTCCAACTGATTTAACTGGAAAAATATATATAGGATATCAGATATTTAAAATTTTTAAATCATTGATAATAAAAATTTGATACCATAAAAAAAAAACTTTTCTTAGTAAAACACATTTTCCGACCGATCGTTCCTATGGCAGCTATATGCTATAGTCATCCGATTTTTATAATTTTTTTCGAAATTATGTGAAAGCATATAAAACTAATATATACCAAGATTGGGGACGCTACGATAAAAAACAAAAAAGTTTTTCTCACTAGAAGTAGTTTTTTGACCGTCCGTTTATATGGCAGCTATATGCTATAGTCATCCGATTTTGATAAATTTTTTCAGAATTGTGTGGAAACATATAAAACAAACATATACTACGATTGGAGACGCTACGATGAAAATCAAAAAAGTTTTTCTCACAAAGACTTATTTTTCGACCGATCGTTCCTATGGCAGCTATATGCTATAGTGATCCGATTTTGATACATTTTTCCAGAATTATGTGAAAGCATATAAAACTAACATATACCAAGATTAGTGACGCTACGATGGAAAACAAAAAAGTTTTTCAAACTAGAACTTGTTCTTAGACCGATCGTTCCTATGGCAGCTATATGATATAGTTATCCGATCCGGCCGGTTCCGACATATTAGTTGCGTGCAGTAAAAAGAAGACTCTGTGCAAAATTTCAGCTCGATAGCTTTAAAACTGAGGGACTAGTTCGCGTAGAAACAGACAGACAGACAGACAGACAGACAGACGGACGGACGGACAAGCGGAAATGAACTCAGCTGGTCGTCCTGATCAAGAATATATATAGTTTATGGGGTCGGAAATGAATATTTCTATGCGTTACAAACTTCTGGGCAAAATTAATATACACTTTTCAAGTGTATAAAAAGGTCGTTGTGACTGACTGACTGATTGGCCATCTACGCACAGCCTAAACAGTATAAGAAATTTGTACTGTTGTTTTCTAGGTGGTGGAAAAGTTGGAAGTTGGAGTTAGTAAGGGAATATTCTTTTATTTTTTTCATTCAATCGAGTAGAAATGCGTTGAAAGTGTTTTTTAGGTTTTGTTAAATTCGGCCCCAATGTCACAATGTCCGAGTTAATTTCTAGCAAAGTTTATATTTAAATTTGATAGTCCTAAAAATTAGACTTTATGTTCAATTCAATAAATATTTTGATACACTTTTTCGATTTCGAAAATAAGGGGTTCAAGGTCAGTCCAAATTTTTCACTTCATCTATGAGAAATTGGGAAATCAATTCCCTAAGTTGAAAATTAAAAAATAATAATTGTTTAATTTTGGAAAAAGTGAAACTCATTTTAGCGATTTTGTTATTTGATTTGCAACCCACGCCGGGTCATTTCTAATTAGAATTAATGTAATTCAAGTTTGAGGCTTCCCTTTTGCGTGTGTGTCATAACTTTGTCACTGAGGTTTGCGCTGTTTCGATTGTTGTCTTCATTTTTTGTTGAAATTTGCATGACTGGCTTAGTTTGTTTGGCCATAACAACAAGTTGGTTCCGTTGAACTGTTTGACCTATATCTTTAGTGTGTGCCCTGGCAACGACAAAATGGGTGATGCTTTGATTAGACACCAACCGCCCCCTACTTAGTCTTTCATTTAGAGGGTGAAAGCAGACCACGCCCTGTCACGTACACAATTAAGCCGGAGGAGCACGCAAAACTCAATGTAAATAGAAAACTTATGGGAAAGGTATTAACATAATGCGGGGAATTCGAACTGTTTACCTGTGAGACAGCTTCCCGCTTCCCAGGGAGAAAACAGTAAATACATACTTATCTATGTCCGGGGCTATAATTTCGTCACAAACCGAAATGGATGGTCAATAAACTTGAAGAGGGCCTGGCTAAGCGGCCAGGCCATTGTCTCGTCTCTTGACCGACTGCGATTTAGAAACGACACACTACCGGCATATTTTTGGACCAATGACGAAATATGCCGCTCTCTCTCTCTTTCTCTCTCTCTGTCTCCTCTTTCTCTAATGCTCGTTTAAAAATAAATTAAATCTGACACGCATTTCGAGTCTGCGTTTTATTTCACTTGTTTTATTTTATGGATTTCTTTTGAGTGAATTTCGTCTGGTACTCAGACTCGTACTCGTATGGTTTCTGTTTTTTATTGTCGTCTTCTCTTTTGGAATTTCTTCCAAAAAGATTGTACTCAAATTACGGTTTTTAGGTTTCGTTGGATGCAGTCACAGACACAGACAACGAGTTCATTGCCGCCTTTGTCGCCACCATCGCCGCAGACACCACCAAGTTTGTTGACCTTCATCAAAATCAGGCGAGGGCAAAAGGATCACCTGTTGCAGCAAAAGCAGCTGCTGCTGCTCACTCAGTGGAGAGCCATTGAACCCCCCAATGCGGTTTACTAAATTTCAACACCTTCACAGAAAACCAAGTAGAAAAGTCGAACCGACTTAAATGTATCCTGTAAATGCCTAAGTTTCAATAAAATCATAAATTTCTTTAAAAACGAGAAAAGAACTCGACTGTGGAAGTTTTAATACACTGAAAAGACTTACCCAACTGATTTAACGGTAAAATATATAGGATATAGATATCAGAATTTAAAATTTTAAAATCAAGTAAAAAAATTGTACCATAAAAAAACTTTTCTTAGTAAAACACATTTTCGACCGATGGTCTAAGTATCGTTTTGATAGATTTTTGCAAAAGATGTGAAAGCATAAACTAACTATACCAAGATTAGGACGTTACGTGAAAACAAAAGTTTTCTCATAGAACTAGTTTTGACCGCCGTTCTAGAACAAATTAGAAAATAAAACGAACAATCGAATAGTGACGCTCATGAAAAAAAGTTTTCCACTAGAAGCATTGAAAATTGGGAAATTATTCTTTGGCGTAGCATATAGTTGCGTGCAGAAAAGAAGACTCTGTGCAAAATCAGCCGAAGCTTAAGAGGACAGTAAACCGCGGACGGCAGACGCAAATTATATTTAGGGGTCGGAAATTAATATTTCTATCTTACAAACGAAATATATAACTTCAAGTGTATAAAAAAATATTTAAAGTTAAGGGTTATAAAAATATTGCCATGAAACCAGGGATCAATACCGTAACCGGAACAAGTTCAACGAAATAAACCGATAACCAAATATGAAATATTTGAATTAGGTGTCTTTTACAAAATTCGCAAATTAAATGCCCACCGCTGGTGTAAAGTGTTGCCCGTATACGTAGATGCTTTTTTGGTCGGTGCTGCTTAACTTTGATTTACCTATAACTTCACTATTATTCAAACTTGTTTGATTGATAAATATTGCTGATTATTTGAGCTATAGCGAGAGGTGGGTGTGAAAAACTGTACTCTACTTTCCAAGTTTGCTCCTACCATCTCTGAGATCTACTTGTTGAAACAGACAGACGGACGGTCATGGCTATATAGAATCGGTACTGTCTTTTGCCTGTTACAAAAATTTGCACAAACTTATTATACCCTTTCTATATTTGGTACAGGGAATTAAAAGGCAAAGATCGAGCGATTTTTAAAATGTATACAAGTGCCATCGCAATTGCTCCACACTCAGTTATTCAGCTCACAAATTATTACATAATAATCCACAATAATCATGGCAATACACAAACAAAAAGAGAGCAAACGACATGCCAATTGAAATTCTTTGCAATTCAAACAGCGCGGCGCTTAAACCAATTGACGCGATTAAAAACGCACTCTCACACACACGCACACACACACATGCCAGCACATCTATAATCGGTAATATGTAAATTTATTTGTTCCCCTGCCGAAATAAAAATACAAATCGAAACAGAGCGCACCGACACCCAAAACAGAAACAGTTGGAAGAGTCAAACGGGATCAACGGCTCATTCGCCGTGAGTTGAATAACCCAAATGGGCGTATAAATACAAAACCAAAACCAAAAAAAACGCACACAGCGAGTCACGGGAACGGGAGAGCCTACTGCTGCTGTCTGTATAAGTATTTCATACTTATAAATCTACAGCTCACTTATTATGCATAATTTTATACGAAGAGCGATTCATCGAGGAGGCAGACAGAGCAATATGCATTTAAATAATAATAATTCAAAGAACCGACACAGGGAAAGCCGGTGTCATCCACAAAAGTTAGTCACAGTTGGAGGACTTGGCCCTGAGTAATTTGTGATTCTGATATTGATACTCAATCATCGTAATGAATCACCTGCACATGACTCACAAAACAATCCTTCAAAATAGTTGTACGAAATATTTGTTTATCTTTCAAATTATAGCAATAGTTTTAATCAGGGATGCAAACCGCTCGGAAATAAGAAGTGGTTCGGCTCTGTGGTTCACAGAGATTTTAAACCATCGGTTCGGTTCATAATATGATTCTTATAGCAATCCGAACCGCGGTTTTGGTTCGGTTTAGTGCTTCACGGTTAATATATAATTCGAAAACGGGATTAGGCGTGAGATCCTCTTTACAAATTTCCGAACTATCGAAAATAAAACTAACAACAGTATTATTATTTAAAATGGATTTTGAATTCTGTATTAATTTTTAAAATGGATTTCTTAAGAAAGCATTAAAATAACTTCGAATTTCTCAATAGAAATATATTTTTAAAGAACAGAAATCAGGAACCGAGCATCCCTATTACTTTGCCTTGACAGCATGTAGATACCTGTAGCTGGATTTTATTTTACTTCGAAAGCTGAGAAACATTGTGCCAGTTTTAACAAAGTTTGATTAATAACATAAAAATTGCAAATCCAAAAATTGACTAATCATACTTATTAAATGTGCTAATTAAATAACTTAGAAACGTTTTACAAATAAATAGTCGAATGCGCATTTCCTAACTTGATATAAACAGTAACTTAACTTGAGCACGAGTCGTTGGTACTTTATAAACGCAACAATTATAGTTTATTTAATGACTCTTGGTAATTTTCGAATACCACTAAACTTGAGATTTGTGTAGCTTAAAAATTTATGTGTGTTTGTTGGCAAGGGAGGTGAGACAAAAAATCAGAAAGCATTAAAATAACTTCGATTCTCAATAGAATATATTTTTTTATAGACAGAATCAAGAAAATTCTTCTTATGTACTAATCTCTTTATAATCGTTAAATAGAGAACTTGAGGGTACAGCGAAGGCTAAAAAATGATTAATTAGGAAACACTACTACTACCTTAGACAAGTTTTTAAATTTACAAGTGCAATATTTTAATTGAACCGAACCGAACCGTTTTTAAAGGCAGTTTTTGGTTCGGTTCAGCATTTTTGGAAGAACATCGGTTCGGTTCTTGGTTCGGTTTACGAGCACAAAAAAGGTTAAAAAGGTTCTCCCTAATTTTAATATTAGAATTTAGTCATGTTGTACCCAAGGCTGCAAACCGGTCTTGAAGCGAAGCCCAATCGGTTCAGTTTAAATTTGTTGGATCCCTCGAACCGGACGACCAACCGAAAATTTAAGTTTTATGATCTCCCGAACCGGACATCCTTTTAAAAAAAATCAAAGACCAAGGACGTATATATAATATCGAATGATGACGTATTAAATAGCGTGGTTAATTCAATTATTTAACAAAACAATATTCTAACCGATTAGAGGCAAAAATGTTACAACTTTATAAGGAGCTATGAACCGAGGCTCAAACCAAAACATAAGGTTAAATAAACTTTGGAACCGGTTCGCAAACCGATATTTGCACTTTTCGAAGGAAGGAAAAAAAAAAGGACCGTCGATAGCGAATATCGAAGTATCGACAGAACTTGGGGTGAACTCCAAGCAAGCGCAAATAATAGAGTTCGGTGGAGAGGAGGAGTGGTTGAGGACCCAAAGAAGAAGAAGAAGATCAGATAAAGGAAGACTTTAATAAGTAAACTCATTTTATAACCGTTTTTTCAAGACTTTTATAAAAAAATTCAATAAACAATTGTTTTTATTTCGCAGAACATAAAAATTATTAAAGACTTTTATTTAATTACTCAGAAAAAAAAACAGTTTTCGAATGAATTTTATTATAAAATTCAGTCAATAAAAATCATTCAAAGTTATTGATTTATTTATTACACTATAAAAGACTTTTAATTTATTTTAGTTTTAGCGGTTTGTTCTCTGCGTGAATGATCCATTGGATGTACCTTTTCATTAGCTGCAATAAATAAGGAAGACTTTTATACTGTGATTATTGTCTCTGACTGATTAATGCTAATGACTGATGCATCATAAGCCGTAAGACAAATTTTCCTGGTCCTGCTTCACATTTCTAATGATGCCTCAACATTCTGAAACGCAACAATTTAGCAATGTCTCATATTTCACTGATGGCACACTTAAGGCTCCCCTTCTCACACCCTGCTTCAAATCAAATACTCAAATGTATATTGACTATATCCAATTGCATTTCCTATGTGCATAAACTACCCCAACCAACATGTTGGAATGGCTTCGCATTCTATTACACAGCAAACGATTTCTTGCCGCTGCATTCAAAAAGAACTCTTCATCGTGGGCCCCTTTATGTCATTCAAGTCTCAATGCGAAGCTGGAAATTTATGCGAGAGTTTCCTGTTTCAATTAAATTTTATTAGAGTCGATAAAATTTTACGAGTGTTCATTGTAAGCCAACAAAAAAAAAATGTCAAGAAAATGCCAAAAAGAATTTTTTTGCTAGTATGTTTCCACCCCTCCCCCTTACATACATACATATACTTACAACAAATAAAGCTGAGAAAAAGTTCATAGACACATACCTAAAAAGAAGATGAGAAAGAGGAAATTGTTATTCAGGAATTTGCATTGATTCAATTAATATCTAAACAATATTCCCCCAGCATAAACTGTGACGTCGTCACCGCAGGCCAACTGAGTCAGGTCGCTATATTTACATTATGACGTCGTTGGCTACTTGTACGCCTACGAAATGGCTGCTAATCAAACTCACAGCTGCTGCGAAAAAAAGGAGATAAAAGGACGCATAACTGGGCATATAATCGCACCATATTCCAAAGCTGCAATGGAAATTGCATGAAAAGCACAGATAAAGCAAATAAAATCCAGAAAAGGTTTCATAGCAACAACAAGAAATAGCGGCTTAGCTTGCGAACAAACTGGGAAAGTGCCAAGTAAGCAAACAAAACATAAAGATAAACTCACTCACTCTTTCGTTTGCTCGCATTACGTATACGCAATGTGCGATGCGATGATGTTGATGATGAAGATGATGACGACAAAAATTGCTTAGCAGATGCCAGTGAAACGGAAGCATTGCCAACGCCCACCAAACTGCCACGCCCCGGCAACAGTCGTCTGGCAATGGAATTTATTTGACTGAAGGAAATATGTATGCCAAAGGCAAATTTGATTGTTATGTGAGGTGAAAACAGTTTGAGCTTAAGCACAGCAACGCACACACACACACACATTTGTTTGACACCGGCAGCACCAGCACACTGTGAGCGAGGGGCCAGGCGGCAGGGGGGGATTGGGGAGGTCGACGCTTTTTGTCTATTTTTGGTTGTTGTTTTGCATGCGGCACGAAACTCATTCGAGTTAATTTAATCGTGTAATTTACGCATGATTGGCATCGAAAATGCGTGAAGAGGGCGAATAGAGCTTTTTCTTTCAGTGTAGCTTTCCAAATGTAAATAAACGAGAGGGAGAAGGCGATGACGTAGCTGATGCGCCTACGCGGCCAACAACCAAAAATTTATATGTATATGAATGTAAATAAAAAAGAAGAAGCCTCGAAATAAACAAAACAAAATCGGGGGAAACACACAAACACACACACACACAAACACGCACGCATAGCGAGAGGAAAGCATAGGGCCAGCACAACATAACGGCGAGAAAACAAAATGGCGACCATATTGCGTTGTAGTTTTTACAAAGCTTGAGAGGATGCCATTTTGTTTTTGGCGCTGCCATCTCGCTCACACACGAAATATGCTCATGCATAGATATGCTGCTTTTGGGCCTTTTTGGCGGGGCGGGCGGGCTTTCAGTCTTGTGCTGACCGGCCGGCCGAATGAATGAATGAGAGATGGATAGCAGCTTGCATTGTAAATATGTAGAAAGTGGTTGCGGATCAGACAGACATTGGTTGGCGGTTCAGTTGCCCGCACATAACGGTAGAAAGTGTGAAATTTTTGTGTTTTTGTTGGGATTATAATAGATTTGATTGAAAGGCCGTTGAAAGCGAATTTCAAAATGAAGAAGAAAACTGAGAAAACTAATATTCGCAACTGATGAGCACAATGGGGAAATGGCTGTGTGCTTAAGCCCACAAGAAAGGTTAATAAAGCTGGGCAAGAACGCGTTTTATACACTTGAAAAGTGTATATTAATTTTGCGCAGAAGTTTGTAACGCATTGAAATATTCATTTCCGACCCCATAAACTATATATATTCTTGATCAGGACGACGAGCTGAGTTCAATTCCGTCTGTCCGTCCGTCTGTCCGTTGTTGTTTCTACGCGAATTAGTCTCTAGTTTTAACTATCGGCTGGATTTTGCACAGAACTTTTTACTCCGCAACAACGGAACGGCGGACGGGTGACTATCTATAGCTGCCATAGGAACGATCGGTCGAAAAATATGTCTTCGTAAGAAAAACTATTTTGTTTCATCGTAGCGTCTCCAATCGTAGTATATATTTGTTATATGTTTTACAAATTCTGAAAATTTATCAAAATCGGATGACTAGAGCTGCCATATAAACGGTCGGTCAAAAAACTACTTCAAGTAAGAAAAACTTTTTGTTTTTATCGTAGCTAATCTTGGTATATATTAGTTTTATATGTTTTCACATAATTTTGAAAAAATTTATCAAAATCGGATGACTATAGCATATAGCTGCCATGAGCCCGATCGGTCGGAAAATGTGTTTTACTAAGAAAAGTTTTTTTATGGTATAAATTTTTTTTCAACGATTTAAAATTTTTAGATATTTGATATATCTATATATATTTTCCGGTTAAATCAGTTGAGTGAACTTTTTAATAAACTTCGGCACAGTCGAAGATTAGCTTTCGCCAAAGTCGTTTTTTTAGTAAATCGAATAATTAAATTAACGCGTAACGCATAACGCTCAAATCAAACTGCTAGTTCAAGTGCTGCAAATATAGACCAGCCCAAACTACTGGAGCATATGTTTTTGGTCTCAAAACCTTCGGGAATTATTTTTGATCGCGATTTGTATAAAACTAGCTATATAACTGGTGATTTTCAGTTAAATTTTTATTTTACAAAATATTAAAATATTTTCGAAAACTTGAAATTTGGTGTGTGGATTGAAAAATGGGAATTTATATTTTTTTCCAGTTCAAACTGGTTTGAACCAAATCGCTATTTACAATTATATTTGAACAAAATTTTAGCTTTTTTTCCAATCTACACTTCAAGATATTATACCCACTTTTAACCGGTTCAAACTGGTTCAGAAAAGGTTTTGATTTGGGAAAAAATATAACTCCGTATTACCAACCAAAACACCAAAATTTCAAGTTCATAGCTAAAATAATTTCTGAGATAATTCTCTGAACCACTTTCGAACCGGTTTTAAGCCGCTTTCGAACCGGTTCACAAACTTGGGACCTGGGATGTATAGACATAATGCTTAAAGCAGTAATTGAACGATTTTTCATTCATTCATTCCGTCTTCTATGATTAGCCATGTACGATAAGCATATATAATTCACTATCACATTGCCAAGCCGGGATTTCCAGATTTTGATAAACGAGTATGCCTCCTGGGGCCCCCCTTTTCAATTGCACATCTCAGAGTCGAACAATTTGTCAACAAACGGGTAAACATTTTTGGAACGCAAAGCGAAATGTTGCAGTCCCACTTCGAATTACAATCAATTTGGGGCAAACTGTTGCAATGCATTTGGGGGCCAGGCGTCGGAATGCAAATAACGAAATAAAATAAAAACCCATTCGCTTGAAAGGAAGGGGAATGGGGGCGGCAGGCATTCAGCGTTTTAATTTGATTAAATTTCATGTGACCCAAATACCGGAAACAGTTATTTTTGGTGCCCTAGACGCAAGCCTACCCCCCAGGAACAGTGACAATGGCCTCGCATTACCCCAAAAAGGGGGGCAGCAACGCAGAACACGAAACGAGAAGCAAAATGAAGGCAAAACAAAATCAAAATCGGTCAGGGCAAAGTCTAGGAAGGTCGGTGGGGAGGGTAGCTGTGGTGGGAGGGTTGTTTGGCAACAACACAAGTGATAACTGGTGACGTTGACGTCTTCTTTCGTTTAATACATGGAAAGCAATTTTCATGCGTGGCTTCTTTTCTGTTTGGCCTGAGTGAATGTGTGTGTGAGTTGCTGCGTATTTCCGCCAGACCCGAGCCCAAAACTAAAACACAAACCCAAGACCCAGAGCCGGTTTTTCTTCAAAGCAAAAAAAAAAAACGCACACAATCATCGGCCTCCGCCTGAGCGTGCGTAAAGTGCGTAACTGTTGTTGTTGTTGTTGCCTCCGTTTGGAAACGGGTTTCGCGGGGACAACTTCTTGGCCTCCGCCTCCGCCTTTTGCTGGCTCTCTGTCTCTCTCGCTCGCTGGTGGTGTGTACAGCTGTTTTCTGTTTATCTCGCACTTTCCGCTTCTTCTTTACATTCGTATTTTTGTTTACGTTCTGTGGCACGCACACGAGACCATGGCACCCCCATACATACCCCAGGCCCCGGGCCCAGTGCCGGGTCTGTATCTAAGAGTATGCGTATTTGTGTGTGTGTGTGTGTGTGCCCAAGTTGATTACTTTGAGATACAGCTCGTCATTTTGGTTTGGGTTCGGACTTTTGTCTTGCATTTTTTATTACAATCTGAGCACATTTTGCGCTCTGGGAGATTTAGGCACATTATTTCTCAGTCTCTCATTTGGAAAAACCCCCTTAAAGCAAAGCTCTTGGCATTACTTAATCGCCGAATTCAGCTACAACGCTTTCACTTTTAAATTAAGTCATAATTTTATACACAAAAACCACAAAAAAAAAAAAACTTAACAACTTAACCTACTTTTTTGCGTATAAAAAGTAAAACGACGCGCAAATTGTAAAATATATCAATAATTAAATCTCTCAATAAAATTCAATGAGACTGCGCTTTTATTAAGCTCTTGAGATAGTTTAGTAAACAAATAAATATGTATTTTATACAGAAAATTGTTCTCTGTCGACGTTTCCTTGTAAGCTGAGATTTAAAGTAAATTTAAGTATTTAAGCTTTTAGTATCTAAAAGCCTTAATTGACAATCAAATGGGTTTTACCAAAGACCAAACAATGCATAGATGCGACAGCTCATATGGCAGGTCCTTGCAACAGAAACTTACAGATCGGCGGTGGGCACCAAATTATTTCTGAACAAAGTGCGAACTAAAGCTTGGTTATGCAAGATTCCTACCCCAAGGGGGAGGAAATGCTCGGAAAAGTTGTGTGGAGAAAATTTTGTATATCAAACTTGGCTTGTAAGTAAAGTAACCGAAAATATTGGACACGTATTTGGTCGATTTGGAATAATCCGCCCACAAAGAATATGGGAAAACTCGGTTTGTGAGCATAGTACAGGGTTGCCCATATTCGACGGACCCATTTTTTTTTTAAAAAAATCAAAGAAAAAAATAAAAATTTGGCGGTTGGCAATCTTAATCATTTAATTTGTTCCAAGTAGATTTGTTTACATCAATTTTTGAATATGATATCTCTCAAATGGCCGCCTCTGGCGTTGATGGCGTATTGTGCCCTTTTTGCAGCATTTTCCATCGTTTTCGCCAACATTTCGGCCGGAATAGCGGCTATTTCTTCACGAATGTTGTCCTTGAGCTCTTCTACGGTCCTTGGCTTGTTAACGTAAACCTTTGACATCAAATATCAACAACACAGAAGAAGTCGGGCGGCGTCAAATCGGGCGAACGCGGTGGCCAGTCCAAATCACCACTTTTCGACATCAAACGGCCCGGAAACAATTTCTTCAGAAAATCGATTGTTATGCGACTTGTGTGCGGTGGAGCGCCGTCTTGTTGAAACCAGAACTGCCTCATACGCTTTCGACGAATAATTGGCATCACAAAATTGGTCATCATGTCGCGATAACGCTCCTGGTTGATGGTAACAGCATGGCCATTTTCATTTTGGAAGAAAAACGGCCCAATGACCGTTTTCGCACTAACGCCGCACCAAACTGTGACTTTTTCGTCATGAAGAGGCACTTCTTGAATCTCCTGAGGATTTTCAGTGGCGTAAATACGGCAATTTTGCTTATTTACGGTCCCATTCAATGTGAAATGGGCTTCATCGGACATGATAATTTTGTTTTTGTTTTTTCACAATTGACTTGTTCTGTTGAATGTAAATTTCAACTATTTCAGAGCGCTCGCGTGGCGTGTATTGTTCCATGGTAAAAATCTGCTTGGACTGACGCTTCAAACGCGGTATGTCATTAAGCGATCTGACATCTCTGTCAAAAGTTATGGCGTTGCCAGATGGGTCCGTCGAATATGGGCAACCCTGTATATCAAACTTGGCTTGTAAGTAAAGTAACCGAAAATATTGGGAGTTTGGTCGATTTGGAAATCCGCCCACAAAGATAGGGGAAAACTCGGTTTGTGAGCATAGTATGTTAAAAATAAGACATGCGTATTTTCGATTTTGGAAAATGCACCTCCAAAGTCGAAAAATAGGAAGCAGGTTTAAGTGCAAATGTGATTTTTGAGCCAATCTGCTTAGAATTCGGATTGTAAGGCAAAGTAAATGAAAAATAGTTTTTCAATGTGGGAAACCTTCATCAAAGGTTGGAAAATGTTGCAAAATGATGTTAATATTCATCCTATCTTCCTGAAATACGGTTTGTAAGCTCTTTACGCCAAATAAATGTAAATAAAAACCTTTCAATTTGGGAAATTCCACCCACAAGATCGGAAAAAATCTATTTTTTGCGCTGATCTGTATAAAATTCGGTATTAAAGCTATATGCGCCAAACAAAATCGAATAATAATTTTCAACTTAACAATGGTGGCTTAAATGCTAAGCCGAAGTATGTACAATTTGGTTTGTAAGCTCAAAGGGGAAAATAAATTCTAAAATTATTTTCTGGTTTGTAAAAATCCCTAAGTGACTTCAAACCGGTTTGATTTATAAATAGATCAGATATTTCTGGAACATCCCTCATAAGTATCATTATCTTACTTAACCTATACCTCAATATTCCTCAATGATTTTAGTGTTATGTGAAATTATTCGTATTTACTTGAATCAAAAAACACCTCAATTCCAATTGACCCACATACCAAGGTGGCATATACCCAAAAAAAAAAAAACTAGACATACACATGTAGTGTGTTTGCCGAAAGGCCGGTGTAAATAGCAAAAAGCAAAAATCATTAAAAGCCACAACAAAAAAGCGCTTTGAAATCAAAACCAAACCTCCAAAACTCGAAACCGAAATAAGCTGCATGCATTTTTTGAAAGTCGTTTCGATTGGGCTCAGCCTTCGATTTCAGTTGATGCCAGTCAATGGCTGAATTCCCTTTACAACACTTTGGATAAGAATTCAACGTTTCCATTGTATCTATTCGCCCAACATAAAAACCTGTTGCTTTCCATTACAAAATATGAATCACTTTTTACTTGAGCACTTTTTGGGTCGCCAAAAAGAAATTAAAACTATGACATTTGATGAAAAGCACAGAACATTAACATTCTTTATGCCTTTCGTCACACACACTCACCCAAACGGCGACGTTTGTAACCCAAAACCAACGTAAGCCCAAGGGGGCAAGTCGGAAAAGTCGTTCAACCTGTCGGACGAATAAAAAAAAGGTCATTGGAGCGTAATGACCGATTTCAAAGAATACACCAAATTTTGACAATTTCTCGGTTTTGCATTTGAAGTGCCCCAAGTACTCACCGTAATTTATCGCTTCCAATTAGAGATTATAAATATATTTTTGTTGGAGATATTGCTAATACCGGCGGCGGGTTTTTACCTGTGCCGCAAGGTCGATTAGTCATTAGAGTGCAGCAATCCAGTCGGGACTGGGTAAGGGTATCGGAGTTCAAGTGACCTGCCAGGCTTGCTGTCATTTTTTAAGTCAATTTCAAACAAAAAAGAAAACGGCACGCAGGCAAACAGCCAAAAAAAATGTTTTGCCGGTATCATAAAACCATAGCAATGCAGTTGAAGTTATGTAGATTGAGAAAGGGAGACACACACAAAGGCAGAGAGAGTGAGAAAGAGAGAGGAGAGGGTAACGATAGTGAGGAAGACCGCATGGCAGGTCGTTAGCCACTAGCCGACCAGGTTGAACAGCGGGCAGTCCCGTGGTCGGACAAGGAAGGGATGGAAGAGCGTCTGGATTGCCAAGCATGTTGGACAGGCAGCGGCACGTTTCGGTCTAAACCTTGATAATTTTATAGGAATTTCAAGGAACATTGGACACAAAGCGATTGGCAAATGCCTCATAAATGCTGAGATTGAAAGGATAGCGACCAAAGCAAATAAAAAAAAGTCACTCAAACAAAGACCACTATTTCCCCATTTTGATCCACTCTCTTTATGAAAAAATATTATATTTTCCTGGTACAAATCTTGCAGAATTTTAAATAACAAAGATCTTGAATCTTCTACGCAACCATTATGTAGTTCGATACCTTATGTGTGCTCTTAATTTAGTTTAAATTGTATTGTAGTTGCACTTGTAAATTAATAAAACCAAAAGAGAATTAATGTTTTAATCTGTTTTAACTTAAAGTTTGCATTATCAAAGTTTACTCATTGCAAACCTCTACTTCAGGATCTGATAGTGTTAACGTTCAGTTGCACCAAACATTCTTACAACGTTTATTTTAAAAGACCGAAGCTAGGAGTCTTACGAAAGTAACATCAAATTTCTAAGCGAAGTATATTGTTTCAAATTGACTAATTGACTTTGTATTTCGTACATCGAACTAACCCTTCTATAAAGAACGGATAACACGGTTTTCGATACTTTTAGAACCAAAACTGAAAACGCAGATCGGTCTATTTTTATTTCCTGTATGCATTAAAAATGGTTAAAAAGGGTATCATGAAGTTGTATAAAAGTATTTAACAGACAGATAGAAAAATTTGCGACCCTGTAAAGTATATATGTAAGATCGGTACGTAGATCAAGTTAGTTTCAGATTTGGAAAAAATTTTTCCCCCTGTCCCACATTTTTAGAGTAAGAACCTTGTGACTTAAAACATCGCATCCACCGTTGCGGCTGGATATGTATATATTCGTATTACAACACACAAAATCAAGTGTACCGGGTATTTCCCATTCTAGGCACTTGACTGCAGCGCTCTTACTTGATGGGTCTGTTTTATACAGTGCCGTGAATCATTTCTTCAGGACTTGTTATAGCCAATTACCCTATCATAAATTTTCATTCCTATAAAATATAAAAATCTAGGTATGAGGTGATGCTTTCAGAAGTTCAAGTATTCCGAATTTAGGAATAATCATAAAAAGTTGTAGTTTGTCGAATTGTGTAGATTTATTGAAAATAAACTTTACAAAACTTGTCATGTTATATTATAATCTGGGGTTTCTGCAGCTACGTTATTTTCGTCGAAAGTTTTTAAGAGTTCATCATTGGAAAGAGGATTAAACCTGATCCTTAAACGGACAAACCATACTTTCCTAGCTTCAAATGTGACGTACGCAAAATCTCTTATCCAAGTCTATCAAATTGAAATTCTTAGTATTCACTTAAATAAAACTGCTGCCAAAACTCCTTGTAAGAGTTTGCTTACAAAATATTGACATACAACCTTAGGTATTTTTATACACTTGAAAAGTGTATATTAATTTTGCCCAGAAGTTTGTAACGCATAGAAATATTCATTTCCGACCCCATAAACTATATATATTCTTGATCAGGACGACGAGCTGAGTTCATTTCCGCTTGTCCGTCCGTCCGTCTGTCTGTCGTCTGTCGTCTTGTCTGTTTCTACGCGAACTAGTCTCTCAGTTTTAAAGCTATCGAGCTGAAATTTTGCACAGAGTCTTCTTTTTACTGCACGCAACTAATATGTCGGAACCGGCCGGATCGGATAACTATATCATATAGCTGCCATAGGAACGATCGGTCTAAGAACAAGTTCTAGTTTGAAAAACTTTTTTGTTTTCCATCGTAGCGTCACTAATCTTGGTACATGTTAGTTTTATATGCTTTCACATAATTCTGGAAAAATGTATCAAAATCGGATCACTATAGCATATAGCTGCCATAGGAACGATCGGTCGAAAAATAAGTCTTTGTGAGAAAAACTTTTTTGATTTCCATCGTAGCGTTCAATCGTAGTATATATTTGTTTTATATGTTTCCACACAATTCTGAAAAAATTTATCAAAATCGGATGACTATAGCATATAGCTGCCATATAAACGGTCGGTCAAAAAACTACTTCTAGTGAGAAAAACTTTTTTGTTTTTTATTGTAGCGTCCCCAATCTTGGTATATATTAGTTTTATATGCTTTCACATAATTTCGAAAAAAATTATCAAAATCGGATGACTATAGCATATAGCTGCCATAGGACCGATCGGTCGGAAAATGTGTTTTACTAAGAAAAAGTTTTTTTTATGGTATCAAATTTTTATTATCAATGATTTAAAAATTTTAAATATCTGATATCTATATCCTATATATATTTTACCGGTTAAATCAGTTGGAGTAAAGTTTTTCAAGTGTATTAAAACTTCGGCACAGTCGAAGTTAGCTTTGCCTTCTCGTTTTTTAATAAATTGACTGTGAAATAAGAATTCCTGATGAAAACTAACTGTCACTTTAAACGTAAAATGTTAAAACAAAGCTGTCAAAGTGACATATTCGGAACACTTTAGCAGGCACTACACAAAATTCAACTGCCTGGCCTTTGAACATGTTTATCAACGATTGGGTAGGGCGCTCTTCTGTTGCCAATAAAATTGAGTTAACTGCACATTTTGACGTTTTACTTTGGTCAAAAATGGGTCACTGCCCGCAAAAAGAGAATGCCAGCGAGAGAAGCATTAATTATCGAAAACTGATTACAAAGAATGAAAGTAAAAACCCAGTGAATTGGGTAACCTCAAAAGCGAAAACCATGTCCGAGAGCTGGCCAAGAAGTTGCGTGCATAAATGCAACAGGAACAGCAGACATTAAGCATTTTCAATGCCATTAAAATTAATTTGCGAAAGCAAACAAATTGCAATTTGCTACCCGTCTTGAGTCTGGGTTTGACTTGACAAATTGCGACTGACATTTTGGCTGGCAGTTGAGCTTAATTTTTTGTGTGCCCTTCATTAAATTGGCTACCAAATTACAGGCTCGTACGAGTCCTGATTCATTGCCTGGCAATTAGTTGGCTGACGTAGCGTATACGTCATCGTAATTGAAATGGAAATGCGAGCAACAAGTTTCTCAGTTGAAATAACCTTAGAATTAATTGCCTCACGTTTCCGTTCCGTCACACACACACACACACACACAGAGACGCACACACCCCAACTTGTTTCCAACTAGTTTTGTAAACAAAAGCCAGTTGCTCCAGTCGAAATTCAAATTTCAACATTTTCTTTGTTGAGTTTCCCCCCTGCCATCAGCCACACAAACATAGATGGAGCGCGTACACGTGACCATCATATGCCAGCGAGAGCGAGGACAACTATTGATAGATATAACATTTTTGGTTTTTTGTTATTTCAAGTTTTGCTTACGATTACGAAATCCCAAAAAAAAAAAAACCAAACAATTGTTGATTGACTTACAACAACTCTTCACTTCTTCATGATGAGGTCATCGTAGTATGTAAATTATGGTATTTCAGATAATCTCGAAAACGAAACATTTTCATTTTTCTATTTCAAGCCGTATGCGTATCTGTTGGATACATTTGCGGGACTCGTAAGCTCTTGATTGTGCACAATGGGCTGACATAGAGACAAACCCACACACACACACATAGAGAAGAGCTAACTGACAAATTTATTGACTCGCCACACGGAAAAGATACGCGCAGCTGACTTGGCATTGAAGTCTATGTAGCTGTATCTGTATCTGTATCTGTGTATGTGTCTCGGTGTTGTAGTTTTTGTCTATGAATGTATCTCACCACATACAATGCAACAATTACAAATGTTTTTAGCGATTATTAGTTTGCAAAAAGTGCCAGGGAAAGCAGCAGGCGGAAAAACTAGGAAGCAGTTGAGACACGAGACGGGCCAGAAAGAGAGGGGAAATGCCAGTAAACACAGCTTGGTGCCGGCTAACGTTGATCCCATCCCTCCCATCTTCCAACTCTGGAGCGCAGTCAGCCGGCAAACCGCTTGACTTTGTGTATCGTACAAACATATGTAGCGGCATTTATCCAGCTATCTTTGCCATCTCTATGTGGCCGGCATCTGTATCTGTATCTGTGTCTGTGCCTGACTTATGACGCAATTAGGCAAAAACAAAACACACAGAAAGTTCATCTGATCTTGTTGTTGCTTGGGCGCGGCCACAGCCTCTCCCAGGGGGGTTGGGTGCGGGTTTTGAGAATTAATCTATATAATTAGCTGTAAAGCGTAGGAATAGTCAGCCATTTGAATTGCTATCTATCTCTCTGTCTAGCCCTGAAAATGTATCGCGTAGTGTGTTTGCGTTTGTTGATGTTGTTGTTGTTGTTATTTTTTTGTGTTTTCAAATTCTTTCACGAAACAAAATTCTAAACAAAATTTCATTACGACATCGTCGTCATTGCCAGAGAGCGAGCTAGTCAAAATTGGGTTTCGCTATAAATGCCCCTCAAAACGATGTTTCACTCGGAAACAATTTTTTTTTTTTAGCTTTTTGACGGTCAGTTCAATAATTCGAGTGACGTAATCGCATTTTCGGCGCTTTGGCTGGAAGACGATCACTTTTTATACTCTATACCAAAGGTACATCAAGAGTATTTTGAGTTTGAGTAGCTTTGGAATATTTACGCTCTCAAATTAAGAAAATAAAAATTATTGTAAAATTTGCAGATACAAGGAGCGTCATGCGTAGACTCAAAAACTAATTAAGAATTCCGTACTTAAACAGGGGAAATTCAGGTACAAACGATCTCAAAAGCTGACTAAGTTCGGAATTTCTAAATCTCAGAACAAAATTCTCATTTCAAGTTCGTTTCGAGATTATAAATTTACTTAAACTTAAAATAACATCTTTTTGGAGAATTCAATTTGATTGTTATTTACTCTTATTCTTTTGTTATTTAATTTGTACATGATGCAATAAAAAAAATACAAAAATAACGTTAAAATTTTAAGAACAAAACGATCACGGTCATACCTAAATATAGGTGTAGGACCACGCAAAACGAACCTGCCGATTTAGACACTAGAGTTGTGACGAATTTCGTGAACTAGTTCAAATGAACTAGTCATTATAATGAACTAGTTCACAGTGTTTGAACTACAGATTATTTTTAAACTATTTTCTTTTTGACCCATAGTTAATTTCATTGAACTTTAGTTCATCTATTGAACTATAGTTCATTTTTTAAACTATAGTGCAAAGTGAATAGTTCCTCAAAAATTTAACTAGGTCATTAAAAGGAATTGGATTCTCCAAATCTATTGGACACTAGGAAGGAGGTATGAAAAAATAATCCCGCAAATTTAAAATCAAAGGGCAAACCATATTTTAGTTTGCACTGCTGAAAAGCTGAACCAGAATCTGAGAACCGATATTCTTCGAAACGAATGAATAATCGTTCAAAGAGTATTCATTTTAAATTTCGGTGGGAGGCAGTGGGCGTGGCAAGAATTCAAAATGAACTCTCATCTCTGTTAGGTTTGTTCATATGGACAGGCTGACAAATGGAGGGACAGACGGAATTCAATTTTTATTTTCCGTTATGTCGAACGGGACCATCGAACACATTTGAAGTGAATAAAATGTCATAATAAAACGGATTTTTATTTTGTCAGAAGTTTTGACTTATAGCTCTTAATGAGCCCTATAATTGAAGCTAAAGTGGATTTTAAGGAATATTTTTTTTTTTTAGATAATTGCAAAAACCAAGACTTTCGCACGTGACAAAAACAGAAGTGCCGATTTCCGCGAACCTTTTGGCATGTTTCAATTTGTTAATTATGTTATTTCTGTTGCTCTTTTTTCAAATTTACATTTAACGAGCTCAGTAAAAATGTTTATAAACCAATAGGAGATTTGAATGTTTTTTTTTCTATTAATAACAAAAAAAAAAACAAAGAAATTTCAAAAATATTTGACCGTCCTTCAACTTTTCTCTCCACCGATTGCAACTCTCTTTAATAAATTGTTTTTTAAGTTTCACACTTACGATGTCGCACGGGACCAACTTGATACAAGTACCAAGATCACAAATCTTCTTATTTTCCAGCATGGTTTTTTTTTTTGAATTGTGTAATATATCTCTATTTATACTTAATATTGGATAAGCTTTCATCAAGTACTTTCGACGCACTGATAAGAAATGTTGTTTTTCAATGTTGCACGGGACATCGAAATATGCAATTGCATAGTCTCATATGCATTTTATTGAGGGTTCAACCCTTGGAAATATTTAAGAAAGCAAAAGTAAATAATGAGAACTACATATAAGAAAATGAAAATGAGAAAAGCTCCGCCTGGGCTACTTGCTTTTGAATATATCGAAGTGGATTATAAATATGTAAAATTGGTTTGACTGTTTTCGTACGAAAATATCATAAAACAAAGTGCTTTGAAGAACTTTTAAGTTGCTCTCTCTATAATACAAATTTGTATAAGTTTTATAATAATTTGCGGATATCAGCGAACCCCAAAAAAACAAACCACTCTCTCTCTCTTCTCTTTACACTGTTTGGTGTTGGTTTGGATACATAAGTTAGCCCCTAATTATGTTTAGTTGAAACAGTTAACCATCCCATTGCAAGCCCTTTGTGTTTGTTTATGACCCAACTAAAATGTCTGTAAAATATTCCCGTTTCAGTTGATGAAAAGTCAAAAATGTTATCTGCTGGTCTGGGACCATCAAAGAAAACCAAGAAGGCCATTAAGGGGGGGGCGGTAACCCAATTACGTGCCAAATAGCGGAATGTGACCCTCAAAAACAATTTTTGCCAGTGGCCAGGCAGCAGACATTGCACATAGAACGTGATATTGCACATAAGTAGATACATGCATACACACACACACATGCATATATATGCTCCGAATAAACTTGTAGATACATAGAAATGTATGTAGAATACATGTGTATGTGCTATGCCCCAACATGATGGCTGAGACAACCTTGACATAGTTAAAGCCACACGATGATGATGATGATGATGTTGTTGTAGTCAGCCAGCTGCACTTGCACTGACTTGCACCCACACCATGACAAAAACACCCACCCACCACTCACCTCATTTCCAATTGTGGTTATTTTGACAAGCACCTCATCCTTGCTGGCATCATGCAGCACCACATCGCCGCTCTGTTCGCGCCCATTGTAGGTGAGAAAGATACGCTGTCCCGGCTGCAGTTGAATGCCCATTATCGAACGGAAGCCGGGCCCAATCAAGTCCGCCTCGCGGAACTCCTTGATCATGGCATTGCGACGCACCGCCTGGGCGGGACTGATGTGCACACTGGCTGCTGCTACTGCGGCGCGACGCGTCTCCACGATAACCGAATCCGTTGACGAAACGGCGGCCAAATTGGCGGCAATTGGCGTGGACTGTGTCTTGAAATCGAAGCGGACTATATAGCGGGTGTCCGCATTTATTTGCGTGTCGCCCGGCGCAAGGAAAGTGGGCGGCGGTGGCGGCGGAGCCAAGGCCTTGCCCGAAACTACCGTGGACGTGGGCGGCGTCTTAACGTCCGATATGACGCCCGAGTACCAGAGACCGTCTGGTCCTGGAGCACACACTTTGGTGCCAATGATTGAACGTTTGGCCAAACGGCGACCGGTGGACATTTTGTTAGGTTTTGGGTTGACAAATTTGAAAACGGGAGTGGGATTTATTTTGGAGGGGGGAGATGGGAACGGGTGTACTTTAGCGTTTCGCAACTCTTGTTGTTGTTTTTCTAGAACTCGCAGGACCAGCACATTTTTCACTTTGGGTATTGCACTTGAGTTTAAATTTTCTTTCTTTTCACTTTTCACTTTTCTCTTAAACTTTATAAACTGTCTTACGATTTGGGGTTTTCGCTAAGAATCTCTAAGTCTGGCAGACGTTCTTCGTCAATTTGTACACATCAATTTTGTTGAGCTCGGCCAATTTCTTGATAATATTCTTGTGATAGAGCTCCAGGCAGAGGGTCATGCGTTGATTGAAATGCTGATTGAACGACACTGGATCTGTACGATACGGATGCAGTGCATCCAATTGGCCAGTGATTTGTGGCCTGAGCTTTACATGCTTGGCGTCGCTGGGCGTCTGATTGGCGTGGCAGTTGCGTTTGTGCCCAAGCATAATCTACCAATTTTGGGCGCTTTAAACGTCAGCTTGAGTTTTGGCTAACGCTTGGAGTTAATTGGGAGGAGAGGGGCCTGGGGGCCTGGGTCACATAAAATGGTTGATTTGAGTGTAAGTTGAGCTTTTGCCGCTTTGCTTTCACACTGCTTTCGCTGCCGGTCTTTTCACTTTTTGAAGTTTTTTTTTTCTTTTACACACACACACACAACCATAGACACTGACTCACACACACGGAGAAAACGCGAGAGAGCAATATGGATGCAATTTGTGGCTGCTGCACTGATTTGTTGTTGTGTTCTGAGTCTGTGACTCTCAAAGGTAATTTGATTGCACACAAACACACACGCACTGTGGATTGTTTTGCTTGCTGTGTTTATTTAAATGCTGATTTGTTGTATATATTTATGTGATTTTATTTGGTTGTTATTGTTTGGCGTTTACGACAAAGACATTTCTCGCTAAGCGCTTATCGGTCTGCACACAAGAGTTGGCTATCAAAGACTGAAGTGAACGAGCGAGCAAGCAAAGCAAGCGGCGAGTTACAGTTACTCGCACACACACACACAGAAACTCTCTCTCTCTCTCTCTCCCTCTCTGTCTCTGTTTCTCTCTGGCTCTGGTTCTCTGTTATGTATTTGTATCATTTGCTTTCGTTGTTATTGCATCTACCTGCTTGGAAAAAGGAAAACAACATACTCGTACATAAATGTAGTGAGAGAGTGTGTGTGTGTGTGTGGCAGGAAAATGCATTTGCCACATGCTTGTCTGTTTAATGTGTGTGTGTTAACATTACCACTTGATTCTGTTAATTTAATGCTAGCTTGGCAAAACAGAACAAAACCCCCACCCACCATTACGCAGTAGCTCGCTTATCAGCGTTTGTATCTATGTATCTATGACGCCATCGCCTTCAGTTCGCAGCATAACGCTCGTCGACGTCAAAAATAAATGAGAAAAATACTACGCAGTTGAAAAAAAAAACAAGTCAAGCACTTGTCAACGCAGCCCCGCATATCTCTGTGTGTGTGTGTGTGTGTGTATCTGAATCGAATCTGCCCCTGTATATTTATTATCAACAACAGAGCAGAGAAGCTGAACAGCAAGATAACAGCTGTTTCATGCTCCACAACAAATGAAACAGAGGAAGAGAGAGAGAGAGAAAGAGAAAGAGATAGCTCTTAGAGCTAAGCTAAATGAACTTATAAATGCCCTCCACTTAAGCAGCTAAAATTCTGATTTCAAATCATGTTGACAACAGCTAGAACACTCAGGAAAAAGTGTCAAGTGTATTTTGTTCTTAAAAAATTTATAAATATCTCCCGTCTATATCCTAAATAATAACTTACAATTTACTCTGTTACAAAGCAGCTACCCAGGATATCGGCTCTTAATGACATTAATGAAACAGTCGTGCTGGATTAAATTTTTATGCGACCCCTGAAAGTATGCAATGTTATAAATTTAGTATTCTGAAACTGATCAATGGAAATTTTAATGAATGCACTCAATCGTTTTATTTCCGGGTCTGCTACATGTTAATGGTAATTCGTATAAGCCCCAATAAATTATTATAGCGCACGCAAATTGCCGGCCGGTTTTCTGGCCTGTAACGATAACGTCACAAACTTAACAGTTAAAGAGAGAAATACTCAAACATTGTGTGTGATTGTGGGCGTAAGAGCATGCTCTCTGTCAGCTGTAGGCTCTCTTTAGTCGTTCACAGCTGTTATGCGCTTTGAAATTCATTCGATTTTGTTTACATCGGCTTCAATTCCGTGCTGCTGTTGTTGTTATTGTGGATACTCAATGTGTTTTTTTTTTTTGTGTATTTGGGGGCCGTTTTATGTTGTATGTTGGCTGTTATTGGCATTGTTGTTGCCTTTGGAATGACCTCTGTAGGCATACTATGCGACGACGCTGCTTGGAGCTGGAGACGGTGACTCCGTTGGGGCGTGCACGGTTACAACTTCAATATTCCTGCCACATAGCAGCATAGAGTTGCGTAGTTGTTTATTTTTCGGGGTGGATTTTCATGCTACCAGCATTATTAAGACGTCATTTGCCAACTTATGCAGTTGGAAAATTCACTGCGCATTTCATTTTGGGGTAGGAGGCGGGGGGAGGGCGGCAACTCAAGATTTGAGGCGGAAGTGTTATCTTTCAATCATTATCGCCCACAACTTTTCAGATAACAAACATATCTGAAAAGCCCCCAAGGGCAACCACCAACTAACCGCATATAACGGCAGCCAAGTGCAAAGATGAGCTATCTAACAAATTCAATTAATCATTTCTCTAGTGAAAATTCCAACAAATAAAAAACCCAACAGAGCATTACCATTACAACAAATACGCAGTTACGAAAAGCAGCGGCAGCAACTCAAGTGAATGTGAATGCAATCCGTGAGTTACAAAACCAACAAACGAACCAGCAGCGCAAAAAGCAAAAGCAAAACCAAAACAAAGCATAGGCATTAGATGGAGGGAGATGGCAAGCGCACACAGATACACACACATTGACACATTACCAAACTGGAAAATGGGTCAATCAGTTGAGAAGGCAAGAGCGGCCTGGCCATATGCCAGCTCGCTCTAATGTTAAAGAGAGAGAATTCTCACACACACACACACACACAATGCACTTGAACAATTAGAACGGGAAACTCTGTTAGGTTAACATTAACAGCGGCCTCAAATCGCTGATTCTGATTGGAGTGTGAGCTTCGGGCTTGAGTTAAGCAGCTGTTGCACTTGATAAGCAGTTGTTGTTGTTGCCTTTTTGAATTCTTCGCTTTTATTCGATTTTTATGAAAATTAAACCGGATTTTGGGATTTCTTTGTCAAGTTGTAATAAAGAGGCAGCGCATTCATTTATTATTATCTCTCGCTGTATTTGGCAGGGCGCCGCTTTTCTTTTATTTTTATTCAGATTTGTATGCACTTCTTTCTTCTTAGGTTCGTAAAATATATTCGATTCGATTGCCTTCGAAACCGGATTTTGAAAATATGTATGTCATTGCGTTTCATTCAATTACGTTTCATGATATTTGTTGTTGCCTTGCCATAAAATACTAGGTCTAGGTCCAAACAAAGGGCAGGCTTTGTTATAAACAACAACAACCACCAAGTTGAGGTGTAGAGAAAGTGCAAGTTACAAGCAAATTACAATCGATCCTAAATTCGGTGTTGTTAAAATCAAACAAAAGGATTTACTTGGAACCTGGACTAAAATTTTTGTAACAGCCAGATTAAAAACGAGAAGGCAAAGCTAACTTCGACTGTGCCGAAGTTTTAATACACTTGAAAAACTTTACTCCAACTGATTTAACTGGAAAAATATATATAGGATATAGATATCAGATATTTCAAAATTTTTAAATTATTGATAATAAAAATTTGATACCATAAAAAAACTTTTCTTAGTAAAACACATTTTCCGACCGATCGTTCCTATGGCAGCTATATGCTATAGTCATCCGATTTTGATAATTTTTTTCGAAATTATGTGAAAGCATATAAAACTAATATATACCAAGATTGGGGACGCTACGATAAAAACAAAAAGTTTTTCTCACTAGAAGTAGTTTTTTGACCGTCCGTTTATATGGCAGCTATATGCTATAGTCATCCGATTTTGATAAATTTTTTCAGAATTATGTGGAAACATATAAAACAAATATATACTACGATTGGAGACGCTACGATGGAAATCAAAAAAGTTTTTCTCACAAAGACTTATTTTTCGACCGATCGTTCCTATGGCAGCTATATGCTATAGTGATCCGATTTTGATACATTTTTCCAGAATTATGTGAAAGCATATAAAACTAACATGTACCAAGATTAGTGACGCTACGATGGAAAACAAAAAAGTTTTTCTAACTAGAACTTGTTCTTAGACCGATCGTTCCTATGGCAGGTATATGATATATTAGTTGTGTGTAGTAAAAAGAAGACTCTGTGCAAAATTTCAGCTCGATAGCTTTAAAACTGAGAAACTAGTTCGCGTAGAAACAGACGGACGGACAGACGGACAGACAGACGGACGGACGGACAAGCGGAAATGAACTCAGCTCGTCGTCCTGATCAAGAATATATATAGTTTATGGGGTCGGAAATGAATATAATAATATCGTTATCACCTTGAGAACGGTGTGTATCATCGGATATCCAAGTATAGTTGGGAATTCCTGAACCGACAAGAACACGTTAAGTAGTGCAGTAGAAAGTATATCCCTTGCCTAATTGAGTTTACGTTAGAGTAGCACTACCCACCAACTTAAGTTATACAGAATTTGGGAAACTATCACAAATCGATCCGTAACGTCCAACTGAAAAATATGTTGACAGATCCTTTAAAAGGTAGTTTGAAAAACTCTACAAAGCTAGAATTATTCAAAGATTCTCGTATCATTGATTTTCCCAATCAAATTTCCTTAATTTCTAATAATTGTTGTCTTAAAATAGGCGCTTTACGATATCAAATTCGTCAATGAAATGAACCAAACCGTTTTCATTTTTGGTTTTGGATTCCGTTCGGCATTTTTAAAAATACATTGATTCGGCTTACGAGCTCTTATTAGCGGTTCGGTTCGGTTCAGAACCGGTTTGCATCCCTGATATATTCTTAATCAGCGTCAATATAGCAATGTCCGTCTGTGTATCTGTCCATGTGAACGCGTCAATCTCAGAGACCATAAGAGTTTTTGCTTGAAAGTTGCTGTATACCATACGCAGATCAATATTATTTCACATTTGAAAAACCGATGAAAAATATACACAAAACGATTTAATTTTTTGCTTTTCGGCATAGTGGCGAAGGAGGTGAGTGTGTTTATAAGTATTCGTATAAAAACACACACAAAATTACGATTCGGTATTTTTGGGTCCCTCAAACCAAACTTTTAAAATAGATGACCTCAAGAACCTAAACCCGAACCGGTCCTTCGCTGTTTGGAAGATGTTTTGTTTCAAAAAATTAGTTAAGTGGTTATAACGTATAGACAAAATTTTAATTATTTCATTTTGAAAATCAGGACAAATAGAAAAGGAAACTAAAATAACAAAAAATCATGAAGGATGCCGAAACACAAGTAAATAAAAATCGGATATAAAAATCTAGCAGATCAAAAATTAAAAAAAATATATATAAAATATGAAATGGGAGACTCAAAATTAGTAACACAAAAATAAAGAAAAAATGCCATAGAATTTCTAAAGTTAGGAATCCAAAACTAAGAAAAATTAAAATAAGGAGAAAACCAGATCTGACAGTTCTTAACACATTTCTGGTATCCAGAAATAACATTGCTTTATTCCATGGAAACGGGAATGGAACATATGATAAAGCAAGTGCAAAAGAAATGTTAAAATAAAAATAAAAAATACAAGACAAAATATTTTGTTCTACTCGAATCAAAATTTAGAAATTTTGTCAAAAAAAAATTTCAGTCGAATGCGACCGAATCCAAGGACTGCGAAATAAGTAATGAGACTCCTTCTGTAAATTTAAAAGTAAGTCTCATCGAAAAAAATCAAGGCCTACTAGAATCACAAACTGAAATTGGTGACAACATTTATTATTGTAACAACCTGGGCATCAGTGCTGCCAATATACCTGATCTTTTGTGTGATCATAAACTGAAAGCCAGAATTTCTAGTTATTTTTAAAATATTATATGCCATTTTTTCGGAACTTTGGCTTAAATTTTGCCATTTTTAGGAATTTTTAACAGTCGATTTAGAAGAATAACATCATCCACTAAAACGAATTGTCGAATTATCCAGCAAAAGTATGAGTCGGGAATGAAAAAATAAGTATCAACGGACGCGTTAAGCAGAGACACTTGATCCCTGATCAGCTTAAGAAAACTACTTAAATTATTAAAATTAACATCTGTAAAAGCCCCATGGAAATATCATATTAAACGCAAGAGGAAAAGTAGGCAACGTATATTACCAAGAAATATATTATCATTGATCAGGGAGCAAGTTCTTCTGCTGAACACGGCCAATGTCTCTACAAGCTCCTAATAATGAACTATAAAATACAGCTTGGGTTAAAGATGCATTTAGATACAGAATCGCGACCAACTGCAGAATATCTACAATCATGCATCGTACACTTACAAAATTTAATTTTAAGCTACAATGGAGGATTTTAGGAGGATTATATATATACAGGGTTGCCCATATTCGAAGGACCCATGTTTTTTTTTTAAAATCAAAGAAAAAAATAAAAATTTGGCGGTTGGCAATCTTAATCATTTAATTTGTTCCAAGTAGATTTGTTTACATCAATTTTTGAATATGATATCTCTCAAATGGCCGCCTCTGGCGTTGATGGCGTATTGTGCCCTTTTTGCAGCATTTTCCATCGTTTTCGCCAACATTTCGGCCGGAATAGCGGCTATTTCTTCACGAATGTTGTCCTTGAGCTCTTCTACGGTCCTTGGCTTGTTAACGTAAACCTTTGACTTCAAATATCCCCACAAGAAGAAGTCAGGCGGCGTCAAATCGGGCGAACGCGGTGGCCAGTCCAAATCACCACTTTTCGACATCAAACGGCCCGGAAACAATTTCTTCAGAAAATCGATTGTTATGCGACTTGTGTGCGGTGGAGCGCCGTCTTGTTGAAACCAGAACTGCCTCATACGCTTTCGACGAATAATTGGCATCACAAAATTGGTCATCATGTCGCGATAACGCTCCTGGTTGATGGTAACAGCATGGCCATTTTCATTTTGGAAGAAAAACGGCCCAATGACCGTTTTCGCACTAACGCCGCACCAAACTGTGACTTTTTCGTCATGAAGAGGCACTTCTTGAATCTCCTAGGGATTTTCAGTGGCGTAAATACGGCAATTTTGCTTATTTACGGTCCCATTCAATGTGAATGTTTAATTTTTAATTTTGCACGTTGAGTTTTCACAATTGACTTGTTCTGTTGAATGTAAATTTCAACTATTTCAGAGCGTCGCGTGGCGTGTATTGTTCCATGGTAAAAATCTGCTTGGACTGACGCTTCAAACGCGGTATGTCATTAAGCGATCTGACATCCCTGTCAAAAGTTATGGCGTTGCCAGATGGGTCCGTCGAATATGGGCAACCCTGTATATATATTTATTCTGTCCCACCGTCTGTCCCTGAACTCCTCCTAAGCTGCTGAACCGATTTGGGTTAAATTTCTGTGAATATATTTGTAGGTCCCTAGATGGCTTAGGTTCGCAAATGAACTCGGTATCTCATATCTTCCACAATTTTGAAGTTAGATTATTCGAACCTTCTAGACATATATTTACATCCTCATTACTTATTGATCCCCCATACATCATTTCCCGGTCAGATGATCGATTGAAAAAAAAAACCTCATATCTGCCTCAGTTTTGAAAATGGATTGTTCGAACCTTCTAGACAAATATTTGAATCATAATTTCTTATTGATCCACCATACATTATTTCCCGATCAGATATAAGCAAAACAAATAATTAAGCTGGGCAGCACTGGCCACGATCGTAATGGGCAGCACTAACACAGTTTGTGTGTTCAGCATTTGCTGAATTGATGTTTTGTCAAAGCGTCCATGTATGCTGGACGTAATAGAGGCCCCTGACGCTGCGGCGCCTCCTTGTATGCAACAAATTCTGTCTGAAAATCGACCATGTTGAAGCCTGCTGGGCTACTGGCATTGTTTGATTTCACTTTCTCAAAGCGTAGGCGTCACCTAAATGGGTGTAACGGCGAAGCTAATACAAATGTTTGCCTTTGTTGCGTTATTGCTTCACGCACTGCCTACAAAACAAAATATACTGTCAGTTTTGTATGCAACTTTATTAACCTTTTGGCCGTCAGGAGCATATGTTTCTAATAATCCATTCAAACTCTTACTATATGAACAAATCCGCAGTGTAATTTATGAATGACGCTTCCATAACGGAGCTGTTCAAATAGATAATTATTAAAGCAAATAAATATTGCATACTTTTATGAGCATTTATCATGATACATTTTATGTGTATAAACGTAGTATATAATCTGTACGGGAAAGTTTCAGAAAGATCTGATTATATTAAGCATACGCTAATTTCTGTCACATCACATCATTTGGTCAGCATGCACTCAGTATGCTAAATTAATGTTTAGGTGAACATTAATGTTAACAGTAAAAGGTAAAGGTGTTGGTCTTTTTATCCATTTTGAGAGCAATTTTGCACTTTTTTACCTTCATCCCTCAAGCTTCATCCCAAAAACTGCCTTATAATTATAATTGCTGACCTCCTACCAAGTGACTCAAGGCGCATGTCAAGTTGGCAAATTTGTTGTCATGGATGTTGATGTGGATTTGCCACCGCGACCGTGTTGAGATGTCCATCAAAAGTTGTCAGTTGCCAAACACAAACGCAAATCGCTGATGGACGCCAACTCACGGCCCTTGATTTCACTCCGTCTCCAGCTCCATGACATTTGAAGTTGCGTGTCGGAATCATTAGAATGCCTGCTTACCTGCTCTTTTGTTTGCCTAGAACCCGGTTTAATGGGGTGGGGGAGAAGGAAATCATAATAAAAAGTCAAGTTAGCAGTGGTCAGGGTCGTGTGATTGATGTGCACATGTCAACGCAGACATGGATGTGGCGGTGCCTGGCGAGGCTTCGTCAGCAGGAAGCATAAATTGTAGACAAAGATGAGTGCAGATACAAGATACATGCGGCCATTACAAGACTCACAATCAGTTGCAGATACAAATTTATGTCATGTGCAGTTTGGACATGTGAATGACAAAAAAGCATGTCCAGAGTTTTGACAACCGGTTCCAGCTCCATAGTTGAGGTCAATCAGACTGCGGGCACCTGACAACAACTTTCCTTGGTTGGTTGGGAAACTTGGTTTTTGGCTTGGCAAACTAATTTCACCGATCGACGATTCAATTGCCGCCCGAAGGGGCTGGGGGGGATGGGATTGGGTGATGCGTGCTGTTGACATTGGGTCATAAATTTTCGTGGAAAAAGGCAGACAGGCATTTTCATTGTTATGTTGCTGAGAAGCGAGAAGCTGCCATAGACCGTCCAAATGCGGGGACTAAGCAAATAGAAATGGAAATATCAAACTGCGTCCAGCTGTCAGAGTCGAGCTGTTTTTGTGTATTTTTGAACAATTGTAATCATGTAAACAAACAGCCAAACTCAGTTTATTTGATTACGATAAGGAAACGTCAAATCAACCCCCTACATCCCCCTCCCTACTTTGTTTGGCCAACTTTCAATTATCAAATGGGTCACATGGCAAAAGCGTCAGACGGAGCAGCGCAAAATATGTTGACCTACTTCGGGAAAAACTTTATGTACGAGCAGTCTGTACAAATTTATGTACTGTGCATGTATGTGTGTCAGGGTCTTAGCAGCATACAAAGCTCTGTTATCAATGGAGGACAACATTTAGAGTACATATGTATGTAAGTTTAAAAAAAAAAAGGCGATCACTATAAAATCTGTAGCATATTAATGTGCTGACGCTGCTAAGTAGGCTACCTACACCAAGGACAATTGGCCCGGCCAAGGGCGCCTTTAACTGACCTACTTTGGTGGTTCGTATGTGTCAGGGCTGCTGAGACCCAAAAAGAACAAATGAAAGCGTAAGTAAAAGTTGACAGTGCTCGACTTTGATACGCCCGTTACTAAGGAAGATAGATATTTATTGAGCTTAACAGAGAATTAACAGTATGTTTCGTTTATTTTGTTTGAAGATTAACATATAGTATCACGTATCAAGTTCAAGTGGTTCAAGCGACTCAAAGTTAAAGCGTGTTACGCGCGAAAAATAGCAGCCCAACTCCCGCACAAATACTTAAATTAAGTTAAACTTCAGTCTAAATACGAAAAAATCAGGGATTCAAACATTATCCCGAACCGAAAGCGAATATCGATTGAAACGCAGAACAGGAACCTTAATTTTTTTTATATACATAGTTTCTTCCAAGCTGATATAATAAAAAGCAAAGCTAAACGACTGTGCCGAAGTTTTAATACATGAAAAACTTTACTCCAACCGATTTATCCGGTCAAATATATATAGGATATAGATATCAGATATTTAAAAATTTTAAATCGTTGATAATAAAAATTTCATACCATAAAAAAAAAACTTTTCTTAGTAAAACACATTTTCCGACCAGTCGTTGGCACTATATCTGCATCCGATCTTGATAAATTTTCAAAATTATGTGAAAGCTTATAAACTTATATATACCAAGATTGGGGACGCTACGATAAAAAAAAAGTTTTTCACTAGAAGTAGTTTTTGACCGACCCTTTATTGGCAGCTATATGCTATAGTCATCCGATTTTGATAAATTTTTTCAGAATTATGTGAAAGCATAAAAACTAATAAATACACGATTGGTGATGCTACAAGGAAAACAAAAAGTTTTTCTCACTAGAAGTAGTTTTTGAACGACCGTTTATATGGCAGCTATATGCTATAGTCATCCGATTTTAATAAATTTTTCAGAATTGTGTGAAGCATATAAAACTAACAAATACCAAGATTGGTGACGCTACGATAGAAAACAAAAAGTTGTTCACTAGAACTAGTTTTGGACGATCGTTCGGCGAAGATATGTCATCCGCGGCGGTTCCGACATATTGTTGCGTGCAGTAAAAGAGACTCTGTGCAAAATTTCAGCCGATAGCTTAAAACTGGAGACTAGTTCGCGTAAACAGACAAGACACAACGACGGAGACGACAACACGGACGACACGGAATGACTCGGTCGTCGTCCTGATCAAAATATATAGTTTATGGGGCCGAAATGAATATTTCTATGCGTTACAAACTTCTGGGCAAAATTAATATACACTTTTCAAGTGTATAAAAGAAATCTAATTAAATCAGGCGACCCTGAGGTGCCCGTCCATATAACCTATTGAGCCTTCGATATCTTAGTGGTACCTCAGGATTCAAATTCTAAACACAATGAGCAAACCATATGAATTGCATTTGCACATATTCAATTCTAACATAAAGGGTCAAAAGTCGAATTCCCTACCCGTACTAAAACATCTGGCCTCATTGACAGTGTCGGTTACATAAGAGGCAAGAGAACAGAGCTGTTAAGCCGCGTATCTTCGTTATATATAAGTCGATCAATGGAATTTGGTCAGATATTAAATAATGCTCGTATACACGGGTATGTTAAGTGAGACTTTAATAATTGTAAAATTGTAGGAGTTATTCAACATTTTTTAATAATATTGTATTAATAATAATTGATCTGTGTGAAGACCAAGGGAGAATACATACCAAATTTGTCATAGTCAGATGGACGGACGGACAGGGCTGAAGCGACTCTGTTATTCATGCGAATATATATACATTATGGTATCGAAAATGCTATCTTTTAAGTATACCCGTTTAACTCTACAAGTAAGGGGTATAAAAACAAACCAAAAACTAGGTCAGCATAGCTGAGAAAAAGCTTTTTTGTTGCTTCACTTGTCGTTCTGCTACCCCAAAAGTATGCAATGTCTGTCATATGATGTAAAAAGCATGTAACAAATGTGTATATTAAATGTTAGATACTTGTAAAATACAACCAGAGCTTTTACTTTGCTTGCTATTTACAAGAAAAACTGTGTAAAACCAATGTTTAAAAACGCACAGTGGAGCCTTAGCCGCGGAAATGCTAAGTCATTTACAAAGTACTGTATAAGTGTAATCGAGAAAAAATTGTAGACATATATGATTAAAAATGATAGTGTAAGAACTTTCTTCTATTCTTGAAAATTAATCGTGAAATAATTTGTTATTATTATTTTGTGATGGGCTTTTGTGTCTTTTTGTTACACCATAGCTCTGATTGGCGTGGAAACGTTACAAGGCAGAAAAATTTTATTGAAAATCCAGACCTTTGTACTAAAATAAGTTAGAAAGTCGGTCAGTACACTCTGTACCTATCAAAGTTTTTATGTAACTAAAATCTTTTAAGTGTGGGGTCGCACAAATTGTGTAGTGCTGCGGGTAGTGCGGGTAGTATTGTACATCTGATCAAGAAACGGTGAGTGATGGATCGATAAGAAATGATGATTCAAAAATATGTGTCTAGAAGGTGCGAGCAATCTAACTTCAAATTCTGATTGGAAAACGGTATATGCTGGATCGATAAGTAAGAAGATGGAAATATATGTCTAGAATGTTTGAATAATCGGGGATTTACTATTGTTCATCTGATCGGGAAATTATGTAAGGTGAATCGATAAATAATGATGAGTGGAATAAATCTCTAGAAGGTCCAAATATTGTGGCAGGGAAAGTGGCAAAAATAAAAATAGGAGTAAAGGTTTATGTTACATACACTTCAAACTTCTAGCTCTTACCATCTGTACGCACATAGCTATATCGACAAGGCCGTTGATGCTAATAAAGAATTTATACATTTTTTATAAGATCGGAGATTCTTCCTTCTAGCTATTAAAAACATTGCACACATCCAATATACTCTTTATACCATTGGTACAGAGTATATTTGGATCGCCTAATATATTTGTTGTCTTTTTTAAAAAGTTGATAAGGTTGGAAATGGGATAGCGATTTTGTTGAACAGAATTTAAACTGGCATAGGTGTTTTATGAGACATATTTAAGGAATTTTTAAAACTATTAAGCAGCGCCCTAAAATAAAATAAAATTTTTATTAAAAAAATATTTTTGTATGTATCTTTATTATTTAATACAATTTGTGTTGGATGAATAATAAAAGCAAGTGTATAACCGCCATTTCAAGAAGGCTAGCATTTCCATTATTTTACCACCTTTTCTTTTACTATGCACAAATAAAATAGTTTCGATTTTTGCCCTCCCAAGTATGCTATGTTTATAAATATGAATAATTAAGGGAAATATTATAACAGTAATTAGTATTGTATTCCTTGAACTGGTCCGATTATCTGAGTGGATTATTAATGTGGATTATGTATGACGCTGCCACAACTAACTATTAATTATCTTATTCAAATACGTAATTCTTAACATAAATAAGGCTTGCATAATTTGAGATGCAAAATAGCATGTTTTTTTTCTTAGCACAAACATAGTATTTGATGGGTCTTTAATGTTTACTCAAAATATTAGATCGATATTAAGTGTGGCTCAGAATTACAGACTTTGCCACCAGTGTAACTTTCTGCCAGCTTGTGTTGAAATGAAATAACATTTCATCAATTACATCTTTTAGTGTGTTTTAATTTGTTTAATTACTACTATGTGCGGATTTTTGAGGTTTCTCTGGTTTTTTATTTTGTGTTTGCTGCACTTGGATAAGCATTTCCTGAGTTCCTGGAGATGAATGTTGCGAAATCTGTGCAAAGTTGAAATATGTTAATTAATTAATTTGAAAAATATGTCCGTTTAACTGTAATACTTACGTACTATAGCTAACAGCAATACGTAA